>CM040126.1:323458703-323957414 GCA_022559845.1 Amorphophallus konjac | reverse complement strand
ATCGTTTAAAACACTATTTTCCTGAGATAATATGGGAAAATTTCCCATCATGTATGTTACAACAGCACCATGTTGTCCATGAAGTTACAAGCTTTAATTTAGGTGCTAATCCTGGTAGATGTTTGGACGTTGATTCTAGTTCAATACGCAGACGTGCAGAGAAGCACTTGTCATGAACGGTTTAAGATTAAGCGATGAAGTCACAAAGACATTGTTTCTAATGCAGATTCTGGAAACTTTGAGAAATTAGATGCTTTATGTGCTCCAAATGATATACCATTTCAAATTGCAAAGTTAGAGAAAGAAAAGATGGACCTGATTAAGGATACGGATTTGATGAAGGAGGCAATCTCCAATAAAGTTGTGCTTTTAGACCAGTTCTTTAGCTTCATTAAGAAAACAGTCCCTCCAGGATCAATCTTACGAGTGCACTGACTTACACTTTGGAAATGAATGTACTACAGGACATTCTTGTCTCTCTGCAAACTAATGATTATTTTACTGGGGAAGTCAATGATTTGTATTGCCCGCCGAAACTCCCGCCACCCACTCATCAGTCTGTTGATCGAAGTGATATGTATTGTCTTCAAAAGGAGATGGCCAATGGTTTGAGTGAGAAGAATATAAATGGGTTTATGGGTTGAATTAAAGAGCTCACTATGAATTGGTGTTCAGAAGGGTGCAATGGCCAAACATAATTCTGAACCTGCTGAAGATAGAATAACCAAAACAAAAAAAATGAATGCTGAACATTGGAGCTTCTTGATTCAAGAATTGGAATCCGGTTTGAACTAATACATACAAAGAAAAGATGACGATCAAACTTGATTCCTGAACTTGCTGAATATCAAAATGGATAAGATAGGCACTGAATTCTAAACATGGTATTTAATCTCCCCGGTTAAACTGAAGTCCTGCACAACAAGCATAAAGCGATGACTAACCCAGTCTCAGAAAAGTGCTGAAACCTTGATGGCCAACATAAAAATGAATGGAACAAGGGATTGGGCCCCAATCCCTCAAATCAGAAAGAAAAATTCAAGCACTTTAAACTGATGCATACTGAACTCCAAAAGAAAAAATAGGATAAACAGTCAATCACAAATTTCTGAAACCTGCTGAAACCAGAACGAACAGAGCTTCCATAAAAAAGAAAGGGGAAGGAGCATGAGGAATTATTAACAGCCTCCATGGATGAGAGACATCTGGAGGAAGGGAAAAAGGAAAACTCTAATACTTGGAACACAAATTTATTGAAGCGGGCTTCTGGCTTTATTAATAGCCATGGACAGTCAAATAAGAGACAAGGATCTCCAGAGCATATGACAGCCAACTAAACATCTCAGTCATGAACGTAACAAATCAAAAAAAATGCAAGTCGGCATTTAAAGAATGAAATCCTTCATCATGAGGGTGTATTTCAGCAGGTTGCATTTTCAGCTATGAAGGAGAAAACAGTATATAGGGAGTAGCAAGTGATAAAATTGCAGAGGTCTCCCTTGGCCTGGCCTGCTGCCCATGGTCATGTCCTCTCGAAAAAGAAGGCTCATGTCATAGTCCCACTTTACATCCTGGCCGATATTCCACTGATCTTGAACCATTTTGACCGGGATTTAACCGAATGTCTTCGGTTTCTTCAAATAATAAATTTGTCGTGCCCCGGCATATATATGCTCCGGTTTTACCGCGATGACTATGATATTTTCAGATTGGGCATACGTCCGAACAGTAAATGGTCGATTCATGATCGAAAGGACTCCAAATGTCTTTCTGCACCCCAGTGTGGGGAAGTTCAATGCTTTTCAATATGCTATTTACTTCTTTCATAGAAATTGATATTTAGGCCATGAGGCCCCTTTTCTTGGCGATTAATCAGAGGTTTTCCCCTCTCCGAGGGGATGTAATTAACGTCGTGGCCTTTATGGCACGGCAGGTCTCCAGTCCCGACCCGATACCCACAATCGTCTGATTAGTCAGGCGGAGCGCACCCCGGGCTTCGGACCACTCCAGTCTTGAAGCCCGAACACATTGTCACCTTGGTGACTGGCACGCCCTCGCACTAGATAAACCGATAAACCGATAAAAAGAACACTCCGATATCATCACCCACGAATTTTAGTGCGTTCCACAAGTTGGCACGCCCGGTGGGACTGAACTACCTCTCATCTTTTCACCGAGATTAGGGGCTCAATGGCCTTTTCCGAAGTCTTAACTTCCGCATTTTTGAAATTGCAGGAGGGATTCATTTCTGAAGAACCAATGGCTGTCACTTTTGGTCCGTTGGTTGTGACGAGCCATGCGAAGCATGGCTACTTGGCAGTGCCGATCCAATTCAGCGACTTTCCCCCGGTCGTTGGCTTCCCCAACTTCCTCGGGGTTATGTTCGTGCACCTCCTGAACGTCAAGGAGGCCGAGCCCGTCGCCCCCGTGGAGGCGACACCCGAAGCTGTGAAGACGGTGGGCTGCTATGTCCACCACATTGAAGCGAAGAAGAAGCGCACCTCGGCTGCCAGGAGGGCGGCAAGGAGGACTACTAGCACGCCGCAAGGCCGGCTTTCCCTCTCGGGTAAATCCGTAATGATCGGAGGAGTCCGAGTGTACCTGAACGGCCGTCAGGCCACGATCTCGCCAGATAGAGTAATCCGGATGGTGCCGGTGCGCAACCAATTCCAAGCACTGGCCCAGGAGCGAGAGGACCGCATCAGGTCCATGCCAAAGCAAGAGTCGGCCCAGAAGCTGACTAAATTCAAGCAAGCATGGGTCCCCAATAGGCGGGCCCCAGCCCCAACCCAACTGGAGCCTGTCAGGACTGACCAGCTCAAGAAAAAGATGAAGGAAGATGAAGAAGAGAAGAATGAGGCGTCAGCTCAAGTGTCTCAAAGACCTGCCTTCCGTGCTCACGGTCGGCAGGCGAACATCTATTTGAAGGAAGAAAGATACAGCAGGATGCACGAGCGGAGGCGTCTCGCCTATAGACCGCCAGTGCAAGCATCACCACCAACTGTCTGCCCCACCCAGGGAGAAGATGACATCACTCAAGCCGTGAGGGGATATCTTCGCGGCCTTGGGAACACCCTCCTGGGAACTCAGCGGCTCCTAGAAGCCGTGAATGATGCTGAAAGAAACCGGGAGCAACAAGTTAACCCGGAAGACATCGAAGATGCGGAGTCGGGGTGCTATGGGCCGCCCCTCTGCAAAGAAGCTCCACCAAGAGTCTCGGTGTTTGATAGGCTAACTTTTCCTAGACAGTCAACCAGGGAGGTAGCCCGAAGAAACAAAAAGATGCAGGTTTATACCTGCAATATGGCCGGAGTGGCCAGCCAATATGGAGCGCTCCCTGAAGACCAAGAAGAGGTGGCCATGTTGGCTGACAGGCCGGGTCCCCTCACCAGAAGAGGAGCAGTCGCAGCTGAGATAATACAAGCCCTCGCCGGCGAAACAAGTTCAGATGCGGTCGCCATGGCGGCGAACGTGATTACCGCTGGGGATGAAGGAGAAAGGGTAGCACCTTCTCTAGATACTCTGACAGAAGGGGGAGGCCAAGCTCCTAGCCCATCCACCCCCGACCCGGCGATGCTGATGCTGCTTCAAGCCTATCGATAGGAGATCGAAGCTCTGAAGCGACAGGTGGGCGAACTGACCATGCATGCTTCCACCTCGAAGCAGGTCGAACCGCCTCCAGAAACATCCAGGCAAGTCGCTGGAGAATTTGAGGGTTCACCCCAGGTGACGGCCTCTCAGCCAATCCCAAACTATGCTGGGGGCACGGCCCCAATGACCACTTCGGCTCCTCAACACCAAGGCACGGCCACTATACCCCAGGCGACGGTGTTGACGACGCCACAGATGCAGTCGGCTCATTTCTACCCAGAAGCAGTGGATCCGGCAATGGCTAACAAGCTCATGATTGAGCAGATAGTCGAGATGAAGCTGGCCGATCGGGGAAGTGAAGAATATGCCTCATATGATGTGTACAAGGTACCTTACCCTGTCCATCATGCGGGGAAGAGATTGCCTCCTGGCGTCAGCAAGCCGCCAAAGTTTGACAAATTTAATGGCCAGGGGTCGCCAAAGGAACACATAGCCTATTACATCAATGTGATGGGCGATCTGGCGACCAATGAATCGTACCTGCTGAAGTTCTTCGGGTCTTCGCTCACAGGGCTCGCCTTCGATTGGTACTCGAACTTGCCGACGGGGTCTGTTAACGACTGGCCAGATTTGTAAAGAAAATTTCGGGAGCGATTCCACGTCACCGAAAGAGAGGTCACAGTGGCCGAGCTCTATGCAACCAGGTAGAAGAATGATGAAACTACCCTAGAATTCATCAAGAGATGGCGGAACCTCAGCATGAGGTGTAGACGCCCGCCACACCAAGAAGATGCGGTTCAGATCTGCAAGCAGAATTTGAAGCGTGAAGTTTTCAAGAAGATGATCGAGATGGAAATCAAGTCATTTGATCGATTAAATAATGTGGTGGCGGAAATTGAGTCCTACCTCTCCAAATACTCTTCCGCACCGGCCACCTCAGCCTAAAAGGGAAATCAGTTGAGAAGCGGTCCGTGCCCAAAGAAGTCAACACTGTCGACTTCAAGGATTTTGAGAAGCAGAAGGACAATGATAAAGGAGTCACCAGTGCTCCTCCGGCCAAGCAGGCTGAACAACAATAGGCTGCCTCCTTGCGGTCAAGAATGAAGAAACTTTACTCCTTCCCGAAGGAGAAGACCCGGGTCATCTTCGAGTGGGCCACCAAATATAACAAAATTACTCTCCCGGAGCCGAAGAGACCCGGTGACATCAAGAGGAAAGATGATCCTCGATTTTGCCCGTACCATCAGATGCTCAGGCACACCCTTGAAGATTGTTATGTCTTCAAAGACATCATTGAAGGCATGATCAAGAAGGGAGAGCTCCAGATGGGCGAACACAAGGTAGACCCGCCCCACCCGCATGAGATGCCGGTAATGGGGGCAACCGTAAATATGATATCCTTATACCAACAATTGCCCAAAGAAGTGTCAGATGCTTGTACAAAGCACACCTATGAGGCATTTGTTCTCACTCCCGCAGAGAACCAGGGAGATTGGCAGATGGTGCCAAAGAAGACAAGAAGAAAGTCGGCATCCCGCCCTACCCCGGGAGTCCGAATTCATGGCGTCACGCCTCAGCCACCACCACCAGCTGTAACCCCGGTTTGGTATGAAACCGCTCCTCAGTTGGTCCTCCGAAGAATGACTGACAATAGGAAGAAGCCACTCCTGTTGCGGATGCACACGCAAGTCAGCTCGGCAGTTAAACGGCTGTAGGCGGTCATTGACAGGTTAAGAGAATATGAACAACCCAAGATCCAGCCAGTGCAGCTGAAGGAATATGTCCCTTGGGAACATTTTGAATCCCTAAAATTGGCTGAAGAAGCTGAAGCCGAAACACAACAAACCGGCATATGGGATGAACCTCCCCGAGAACAGCTTCCAACTGTAAAAGAAGAGAAGAAGAAAAAGAAGAAGAAGCTGAAGAATAAAAGAAAATGCAACATTTTGTCTTGCAATACCTTGTCGGCCTTATTCAATATGGACGAAGAGGAGGGAGAGGAAGAAATATGCTTCGCGCCTGCCGAGGCAAACCAAGCCGAGGCCTCTACTTCCCAGTATGTCACCAGGTCTGGGAGAAGGTGGGGACGTCTGCCTCCGGCCAATCACAATATTATATTCAGGGGCGAGCGGCCATACCAAATCCCCGAACCTGAAGTGAAGGGCGCAGCAATCCCCCCTCCATCGGGCTTGTACCCTGAAGATGCAACAGGTAAAGTGGTACCCTTGTTCGCCAAATTTTTGCTCGCAAAGAAGAGCAAACAACCATACCAACAGCCCGGGTCCAAGGCCAAGAGCACTCTTGCCCCCACCTCGGGAACGCCCCCTCCGGCGAATAAAGATGATGAGGGCGCCACCCCTGTGGCCCAGCCCGTGCAAATGAAAGAACCAGTCGACCAAGCAAGCCGGAGCCGGGCGGCCTCCGAAGAAGATAAACCATTTTCCCCGCCGACTCCTCCGGCATCAGAACATGGCAAGCATAGCAAAGCCGAAGAAGCAAAGTTAGCTAACGTCTGAGCCGGCACCCGGATATTGAAACAATTGAAAAGAATCCCAGCAAGATTCAATGTCTGGGAGATACTCTCCCTGGATGAGGAAACCAGGCAGGCTGTCATTGCGGCTCTGCAAACCCCGGCGCATTATGAAAGCTGCTTTGATGAGATGCAGTCGGAACAACCATCACCTTCACCGAAGAAGACATGCTCTTGCCTTTGGTTAATCACAACAGGCCCTTGTACATGAGGGGGCAGTTGAACGGCCAGCCTATAAACAGGATCTTGGTCGACACAGGGGCAGCAGTAAACATACTCTCCTACCAGGTTTACCAGAAGCATTACTTCAATGTGCACCTGATCAAGGTCAGGGATATGAAGATAACTGGGTTCAACTAGAAGTCTGAAGTTCCCATGGGTGTAGCAGAGTTTGAGCTGTCACTAGAAGACTTCACCACCAAAGTGCAGTTCCACGTCATCAACTCTGATACCACATATAAAGCATTGCTCGGCCGACCGTGGCTGCATCAGAATCGGGTAGTGTCTTCAACCCTGCACCAGTGCATTAAGTACTCCTGGAATGGAAAAGAAGAAAGAATATTCACAGACTTACACCCCTTTGAGGTGTTTGAATGCCACATGCTCGATGCTGCACTTTACATGGAGGAGCCGAAGCAGAATCCCCAGCCGACTCAAAGCAAAGGGAAGGAGATAGCAGAGGACGACGATTGGTTCCCTCCACTGCCGCCCGACTATGTGGCACCGCAGGAAGTGTCACACATTTCTAGAGTTGAAGGCGTGGTTCGAGCCATCCCCTCCAATATTTACCTCGAGACAGGAGTTTCGAAGCTCGAGGATTTGCCCGGGTATGTGAAGGTCCCTCCAGGGATCACGAAGCCCCCCACAGACTTAGACTGTCAAACAGTCGAATTCTTGAAGATCTGGGAGGTGCCCAACCCAGAGGGCCCACCTACGATGTTCTATGTGGCTGATGAACATCTAGTGAAAGGGGATGATGATTGTAAATTCCCCGAAGAAATCCGTGACCCGGTCGGCCCAATCATGGGACTTCCGGATATATCCGCAGAGTGGTGAAAATGGCCAGAGGGCAATAGCTGCCCTTCTTTCAGACCAAAAGTCGGAATCAGATGTTCAAGAAGTTGTGGTATCCATTGAAACTGGATAGGGAACTCTGAAGATTACCCAGCACCCTGGTTTGGGTTTCTCAGCAGAAGAATTCTATGAAGCAAACATGATAGCTGTCTTAGCTCTAGTTGGCGACGGTCCCCCAGAAGACACAGATGCACAAGAAACCAAGAGCAAAGAGCAGCATATGTCATCAGCCGACAAAGCCCAAGATGAAGAAGTGTTCCTCCAGAACCCACCTCCAAGCAGGGATATAGGGGGGGTACCATCCACTTCTGAGGGACCACTCCCAGATAGTCATGGTGGGGGGTGCTGCCACCTCCACTCGATGTCGGAACGGAAGATAGCAGTCCAAGCTACACTCCAGACTTCTCCCTTTGTGACCCTGTTATGCTCGCAATATGTTGTGAGCAGCAGCAGGAGATCGAGATGTTGAAGGCACAGTTGGCCAAGCTGATCGAACTACTACCCGGTCTAACCGAGGATATTCACCTCCGACAGTGCCAACCCATGAACCCGGGGTGCTCCTCTGCCACCACGGCAAGATGGAAGAATCAGTCCCCGAGCACCAACTTTAGTGCTTTCATGCACTCAAGGAGGAAGGCGAAAGAAGTAGCGGGTCCTTCGACCAGTCGACGGGCGGAACGAGTCTTCACGTTGCAGGAGAAAATTGAAGAAGCCTTATTCTTCCCGAGGGATAAAACTCGGGAGATCTTTAAATGGGCTTGACACTATAGCAGGGTTACCTTGCCAAAGCCCAAAAGGCCAGAGGATGCTACAAGGAGTGATGACCTTGAATTCTGCCTCTACCATCAAATCCTTGGCCACCCTATAGAAGATTGCTATGTCTTCAAGGATATCGCCCAGGACCTGATCGAGAAAGGAGAATTGAAGATGGGGGACTACGAAGTGAACCCACCATAACCCCATGAAGCAGGTGTCTGTAAAAAGGGAGTCCTTATGGTTTCCCTCCTTGTAGAGGTCACAAGCCCGGCCGGTGAAAGACGTCCTGAAGCAGATTTCCCTCAGCCTAACTCCACCTCGCCCTCATTGTGCGGTGGGCTGTAGCAGGAAATTGAAAAGCTGGAGAAGCAACTAGCTGAGATAAGTATGAGCCGGTTCAACCCAGCCGGGGGTATCCTCCCTCACTATTGCAGTCACCCAAGCCCAAAGCACTTCCCTGTGATCAGGGCGGAACTCTACAGCCACAGGCAAGAAGACGACGAGCATGTCCTGCACTACATCAAAAGATGGAGAGGCCTCTATGCGAGATGCAAGTTCCCGCTAAGCCATGATGTTGCCACCTGGGTTTTTAGACAAAGTTTGAAGAAAGAGATTCAACAGCGGATGGTCGGCCTCGAAGTCCAATCCCTTGATCAATTGGCCGCGATAGCGACTGATATTGAAGCCTTCCTGGCAAAATACCATTCCGCCACCACCCTGGCAAGACAAGAAAATAAACCCGGAGGTGTCAACTTCATCGCTTCTGGGCATTCGAAGGAGAAGATAAAGGGGGTAGCCAATCCTTCAACCAATCAACCGGCCTCATTGCGAGAGAAAATGGGGAGGCCTTATTCCTTCCCGAGACACAAAACTCGGAGGATTTTTGAATGGGCTTGTCGTTACGGCAAGATTACCTTGCCAGAATCCAAAAGGCCAGAGGATGTCGAACGAAGCTACGACCCCGGGTTCTGTCCTTATCATCGGGTGCTGGGGCATCCTATCGAAAATTGTTATGTATTCAAAAATATTGCTCAAGGCCTAATCAGGAGGGGCGAACTAAGGCTGGGAAAATGTGAAGTGTACCCACCGAGTCCGCATGATGTGGTCACTTATAGAAGCGGGGTCCACATGATCTCTTTGCTCACGGAGGTCGCAAGCACCGCCGATGGAAGATGCCCCGAAGCTAGTGAAGCACCCCTTTCCACCCCTCCGGATGAAGGCCCCACGAAGCCGGTCTATGATAATTATCAAGAAGACCATGAAGAGAGCATGCGCCCCTTTGTGCCAGGAGGCACCTCGAAGCCCTATACAATGATGCAGGAAGAGCCGAAAGCCGATGCCCCCTGCAGATGTTGGGAGTCCATCACCAGCGAGGTCGCCATGACCTCCAATTGATAGTCCACGGGAGCAGAAAGCTGAAAAGCCCCCTACTACTCCTGAGGGTGTTTCACCCACGGACCAATCTTTAAGTTGCCCAGAAGCCATAACGCCGACATCGGCACCAGTCCCGAGCCAGGGAAAGAAGATGACGAAGCCCTGCCACTGAGCGGGGTGGTACAAGAAGACATCTATGATGCCCTTGAGGCTGAAGAAGACGATGAAGGCTTCATCGACTTGCAACCGGCTCCCCCGAGATAGAAGATGGTGGCCAAGCCACTGTTGATGAGCTGATCGAAGTGGAGCTGGGTACAAAAGATGACCCCAGACCAACATTCCTCAGCGCCCTCCTTCTCCCAGAAGAGAGAGAGCGATACATCAAGCTCCTACAAGAGTTCCGAGACTGTTTTGCTTGGAACTACAAAGAAATGTCGAGCCTCAACCCAACGATTACTCAGCATATGTTGGCCATTGACCCCAAGGCCGAACCAGTGAAGCAGTCACCCCGGCGAATGAGGCCGGAACTGATAAGCCAAGTTTGCAAGGAAGTCGACAAGCTCATAGACGTTGACTTCGTAGCAGAAAACCAGTATACCACCTGGCTGGCCAATATTGTGCCCGTCAAGAAGAAGAACGGCCAGATCCGGATATGTGTGGACTTCGGGACCTGAACAAGGCTTGTCCGAAAGATGATTTTCCGGTGCCCATCACTGAAGTCATGATCGATGCCACCACTGGCCATGAAGCCTTATCTTTCATGGACGGGTCGTCCGGATACAACCAGATATGGATAGCCGAGCATGATAGAATTCATACGGCTTTCCGGTCACCCAAGGGGATATTCCACTATAAAAGGATGCCTTTTGGCCTCAAGAATGACGGCGTCACTTATCAAAGGGCGATGACCAAGATATTTGATGAATTGCTCTATGACAAGGTCGAGTGCTACATCGACGACTTGGTTGTCAAGACCAAAAAGAAAGAAGATCACCTGAGTGACCTCAGGGTTATATTTCAAAGGCTCCGACAATACGAGCTGAAGATGAACCCGTTGAAGTGCGCCTTCGGCGTTTCTAGTGGGAAGTTTCTGGGCTTCATTGTCCGATATAGGGGGATTGAAATAGACCCCTCCAAGATAAAGGCCATTCAGGAGCTGCCGCCTCCGAAGAACCTGACGGAACTGCGATCATTGCAGGGCCGATTGGCCTATATCCGCAGGTTCATCTCCAACCTGTCCGGGCGATGTCAACCATTTCATAAGCTGATGATGAAAGATGCGCCGTTCGACTGGAATCAAGAATGCCAGAAGGCTTTTGATAAGCTGAAGGAATACTTGAAGACCCCACCAGTGCTGGGGGCACCTGTCAAAGGGCGGCCGCTGATTCTCTACATAGCCGCCACCGAATGTTCACTCGGGGCAATGCTGGCTCAAAACAACGACGAGGGAAAGGAGCAGGCGCTTTATTACCTCAGTCGAAGACTGGTCGGGGCAGAAGCAAAGTATACCCCGATCGAGAAAGTTTGTCTTGCCTTGGTCTTTGCGGCCAAGAAAATGAGACATTACATGCTCTCGCATGAAATACAGCTGATATCAAGGGCCGATCCAGTCAAACATCTCTTGTCCCAGCCGGCGCTGAAAGGGCGACTGGGGAAGTGGGCCGTCATTTTGATGGAATTTGATATTACATATGTGCCGCAAAAGGCTATTAAAGGCCAGGCGATAGCAGATTTCTTTGCGGCACACCCTGTGCCTGAGAATTCCCCGCTTGTCACGGAGCTTCCGGAAGACGAAACACTGGAAGTGGACCAAGTCCGTCAAGCCATATGGCAGTTATACTTCGACGGAGCATCCAGAACTGAAACATCTCAATCAGGGCATGCGAGGATAAGGGCTGGAGCAGGCATCGTCCTCAAATCCCCAGAAGGAGAAGTGTTGCATACATCGTGTTCGATCAACAAACGTGCACGAACAATGAAGCAGAATATGAGGCCTTGATTATCGGTCTTCAGATAGCCCTCCACATGGAGATCCGAATGCTGCAGGTGTTTGGAGATTCTATGCTAATTGTCAAGCAAATACAAGGAGAGTTCGACGTCCGGAAGCCCGGGTTACTTCCGTATTGCGCCAAGGCGAAGAAGCTCATGGGGCGGTTCTACTTCATTGAAGTAGGCCATGTCGTCCGAAGCCAGAATGCCCAGGCTGATGCACTGGCAAAATTAGCAAGCTCACTGGCGGCTCTACCGGGCGAATCCCTCAACATAACAGTCATAAACAGGCGCCAGGTCCCCAGCATGATAGAGGAGCCAGGTGACGAAGAAGAATATGAAGCTGCGACAGCAGAAACAACTAACTCTCCTGATTGGAGGGAACCCCTGATGAAATGGTTTGAACACCAAGAACTGCCCAAGCAGAGGGAAGAAAGGATCAAATTGATCAGAACAAAAGATTCTTATGAAGTCAGAAACGGAACTCTGTTCTGAACCGTGGCTGATGCCGGAAGAAAGGTGCTCCTCCGATGTATATCCATGGAGGAGGCTTGGATGGTCATGAAGGAAGTGCATGCCGGGTCGGCCGGTGCTCACCAGCTGGGCCGAAAGATGAAATTGAAGTCAAGAAGCTGGGATATTACTGGCCAACTATGTTCGATGACTGCTGCAAGTATGCCAAGTCATGTCATAAATGCCAGCAGCATGCTGCGATCCCAAGAAGACCTCCAGCTCATTTGCACCCAACGGTGCCCAGTTGGCCTTTTGCTCAATGGGGCACTGATGTTGTGGGCCCGCTCCCCGCGTCTTCATCGGATGCAAATACATTCTAGCAGCAACAGATTACTTCTCTCGCTGGGCGGAAGCTGTGGCTCTAAGAGAAGTGACGGGAGAAATCGTAGCCAGATTCATCCGTCGAAATATCATATTCCGATTCGGCGTGCCCGATCGAATTGTCTCTGACAACGGAAGCCACTTCCGAAACAAAAGGTCTACAGATTGGCCGACAAATTCAAGATTGATTGGAGGACGTCCACTCCGTATAATCCGCAGGCAAACGGGTTAGCGGAAGCCTTCAACAAGACACTATGCACACTTCTTGCCAAGACGGTCAGCTCTAGCAAGAAGGATTGGGAAGACAGGATGTATGAAGCACTATGGGCGTATCGCACCGTGTACAAGACCCCGACAGGTTGCTCACCATTCTCCTTGGTGTACGGCTCAGAAGCGGTCGTCCCGATAGAGTTGGAGATACCCTCACTACGGGTGGCTATCCAGCACGAATTGGTCAAAGATGGCCAAGCCAATATAGAAAGAAGACTGGAGGAGCTCTCGATCTGAAGGACGACGGCTCAGAGCCCAGCAGAACATACAAGTCTACCAGGCCCGTATGACCCGCGCCTTTGACAAACTCGTCAAAGAACGTGAATTCAAGAAGGGAGACCTAGTCATGGTCAAGCGAAGAGAAGTCATGGCGGCCAACCCCAAAGGCAAATTGAATGAAAACTGGACAGGACCTTATGTGGTCCAGAAAGTCTATGAAGGCGGTGCTTATGTCGTCGTCAACCACCGGGGGGAAGTTCAATTCTCACCCCTCAATGGGAAACACCTGAAAGCTATACCATGCGCCGCTCCCCAGCTCGGCGATCAACTGAAACCATTACCCCACAATGAAGAGGATTCGTCATGGAGCTTTTTACATAAAGCACCCGAAAACTCAACTCGGCGCCCGTGGCCCTCGAGGCCTCAACCGAGTAACATGGCTTAGACCTTCCGTCTAAGCCGGTTAAACCTGATTCCATTGCGTTGACATAAACCCAATGTCGACGATACTATCATACCTTTCTGATCCGGTCCCACCGCGATCATCAAAAAAAAAGGAGAAGAAAAAAAGAGGAAAAAAAAGGAAAAAAAAGAAGTAAAGAAGAAAAGAAGGAGGAAAAAAAGAAGAAGGAAAAGAAAAGGGAAAAGAAAGAAGCGGTTCCTTTGTGTTCCCTCAGCGGCACCCTCGTCGAAAGTTCCGATTTAGACCTTTCGTCTGGGTCGGAAGAAAATCAAAATCCTTGCGTTAATGCAATCCCAGCATTGATGAATTCACCTTATGCGGCACCCTTGCCGGAAGCTCTGATTTAGACCTTTCGTCTGGGTCAGAAGAAAACCGAAGTCCTTGGGTTAATGCAATCCCAGCATTGACGAATTCACCTTATGCGGCACTCTCTCCGAAAGCTCCGATTTAGACCTTTCATCTGGGTCGGAAGAAAATCGAAATCCTTGCGTTAATGCAATCCCAGCGTTGACGAATTCACCTTATGCGGTATCCTCGCCGAAAGCTCCGATTTAGACCTTTCGTCTGGGTCGGAAGAAGACCAAAATCCTTGCGTCAGTGCAATCCCAACATCGATGAACCACCTTAACTCGGTGCCTAAGGCCTTTCCGGGGTCTCAGCCGAGCGATCTGACCTAGACCTTTCATCTAAGTCAGAGAAACCCAAATCTCTTGCGTTGATGCCATCCCAGCATCGACGAATACATTTCGTACGGCACCTTAACCGAAGGCCCCCACTTGGACCTTTCGTCTGAGTTAGAGAAGACCCGAACTTCAAAACATCGGCATAGACGCAATGCCGGCGATATTACGATGCCTTCGTAATTTGGTCCCATCGTGATACTCAAAAAAAAAGAAAAAGAAAAAAAAGAGACAAAAAAAATCTTGATATTTTAGTCAGTCATCCACGGCCCGCCGGGGTCTCCAATGAATGGCTTGACCCAGACCTTCCGTCTAGGTCAAGGAAATCCGAACTTCCCTTGCTCGGTGCAATCCTGGCACCGATGACACACTCGACTCGGTGCCCATGGCCTTCCCAGGTCTTAGCCGAGGGCCTGGCTTAGACCTTCCGTCTAAGCCAGATGAATAAAATCTCTTCTGTCACCATGAGCCCAATCCGATCGGGGCCTGGCTCTCTGTCAGAACCGATCCACCCGTCCCATCGCAATGTTCGATACAATCCCATGGCTTAGACCTTCCGTCCAAGACCAGATAAATACGAAATTCTTTACATCAGTGTAATCCCATCATTGATGAACCACCTAACTCGGTGCATAAGGCCTTTCCGGGGTCTCAGCCGAGCAATTTGATCTAGACCTTTCGTCTAAGTCAGAGAAGCCTGAAGTCCTTGCATCGATATAGACCCAATGTCGACGAATATCATATTGATAGGTGCTTGACTCCCGGTCAAGACCGATCGATACAATTTGCGGCCGAGAACATCCTCACGAAGCCGAAGACTCTTGTCAGGCAAGAAGCTCCACTCGCAGGCCTCGCTCTTTCGTCCCTTGCTCGCGACACCCACGAGTGGGGGGCATTTGTTGGCACTAAAAAAAGGGGAGAAGAAGAAAAGGGCGCAGAGGTTATATGCGCAAATACAAGAAGAAGATGGGCTAAGAGGAAACGAGAGGGTTTTTTTAAAAAAAAAATAGAAAATAGAAGGAAAAGCGGGGTACTGTGGCCCCGTGTCTGTCCCTCTCATCGCGATTTCCCCTCCCTGTTCACCTTCTCCTCCGCACGGCAATGCTGCACGCCCACGCCGGCCTGCGACCAGCCACGCCGTGCACGGACGAAGCCTCCTCTGGCTCCCACGCTCACCCACTCCGCCATATGTCGTTCGCCCCATTGCCACGTTGTTTCCCTTCTCCACCAGGCATTTATTGCCCGCCGTTCACACCTCTCCTCACTCCGCTGGCCAGCCATGCTTGAAGACCCGCCCCCCCTGCTCCGCCGCTAACCGCGTCCTCCCATGAACCAGGGGCAGTCATGCACCTAAAGCAGTAGCAGCAGTCGCGAGCAACGTCAGCAGCATCATCCGCGTCCTCCCGCGAGCTAGTCACGGCAGCAATAGGACATCCGGGCAGCAACGTCAGCAACGGCAACTGCGAACAGAACAAAAAGCCACAGAAACGGGAAGCTTGCTTCCCTGCTCTTCATATAAATACAAGCCCCAAGCAAGAAGCAAAAAAGAAGGAGGGACGCTCTACTAGCGGCAAAGCCCTGCTCCGAAGTGTGAAGAGAGAGAAGAGGGTGAAAGAAAGAAGGAGAGGTGAGGGGAAGAGAGCTCCGTTCCCCCCTTTGTCTTTGCATTCCCTTCTGTCCCTTTGATTTCCTTTTGGTTATCTTCACATATAGACCTTTTTCTTCGTGTTCCCTTTCAATGTAATCGGAGTTCGGTCTGTTGTGGAATGAAAGGAAAACTCCCCTTTGAGAGATCTTGATACCCCAATCCCCCTAAATACTCAGCCCGTAGTGGCTCTGGTTTTTTCTCCCCCGTTCGTCCCTTCTGACCCATCATTTTCTATTCGCTACCCTTCTACTGCTATTTGAAATAGGCCCCACCTCCCCATCGTCTTTAAGATCCTCCAGTAGCTGCCCTGCCGTGGCGAGCTCGACTCTCACGCGGTGTTCAGCCCGCGATCGAGACGACTCTTGGGTCACCGGAATCCCTTGTAGGCTTGCCCTCGGGATCTCCGGCCCCATACGGGAGAAGTCTACATGATCGCAACAACCCATGGGTCACCGGTTTCCCTTGTAGGCTAGCCCTCAGGATCTCCGGCCCCAAATGGGGTAATCTTTGCGGTGTTACTGCTTATATGCACACTGTGATGTTTTGGGGCTGACCTCGGAGTTTTTCCGTTTGGCGCGCCCCCTCTTTTTCTCCGGACCCTTCGGGTCTAGGGGAGATGCTGTCGAAATTTTGCCAAAAAATTTGAAAACCAACGAATCAAATTAAAGAACAAAGCCCATCAATCTGAACAAAATTTGAGTAGGCATGTGGACTGAAATGAAGGGACTGTTGTGACCGAGCACATTTCTGAAATTGTAGTGTGGATTGACATGCACAAAAAGAAGGGATAATGATTAAACAAACTCCTGAATCTCTGAAACCAAACAGAATATGGAATTAAATACTAAGCATGAAATTCAAACCCCTCTGGTTTAAGGACTGAAATCTTGCATGAAAGGATCCTTTTGCATTTGTGAGAGCCTTCCATTATCCGTAGAATATGGTGGAGGAAATGATAAAATGGCTCTGATTGAATGTGAACCAAGATGTGGAATTAGTACTGCAGCCAAAGAAATAGTGGAAGATGGGGAATGCAATTGTTGTTGATGAAGAGCAGAACCAAATGCTAAAAGGTGAAGTTAATGCAACTATCAAAAAAAATGCCAAAGCTGCTGTCTAAACTTGAAGAAATGTTTCAAATAATGCAAAACCGCACCAAATCAGAACTGAAGGCGATCCATTCTTTTTTCTTCCTCTTTATGAGTGAAATATGAGAATGCATAAGGGTCTCAAAAGCATCGTTTAAAACACTATTTTCCTGAGATAATATGGGAAAATTTCCCATCATGTATGTTACAACAGCACCATGTTGTCCATGAAGTTACAAGCTTTAATTTAGGTGCTAATCCTGGTAGATGTTTGGACGTTGATTCTAGTTCAATACGCAGACGTGCAGAGAAGCACTTGTCATGAACAGTTTAAGATTAAGCGATGAAGTCACAAAGACATTGTTTCTAATGCAGATTCTGGAAACTTTGAGAAATTAGATGCTTTATGTGCTCCAAATGATATACCATTTCAAATTGCAAAGTTAGAGAAAGAAAAGATGGACCTGATTAAGGATACGGATTTGATGAAGGAGGCAATTGTAGACACGCCATTCCTGACGTCTCCTGAGTAAATCTCATATTACACTATGATACCCCAAGGCGGCCTTCACATTTTTAATTACTCTGGTGATTTCCTATTTTTGTGATTTTTTTTACATTTTTTTGAATTTTTTCGTGAAAAATCATGGAAGTGTCCAGGCGCCTGGACACCTCCATCAATGACCAAAAAAAATCAAAATCATGGAAGTGTCCAGGCGCCTGGACGCCTCCATCAATGACAAAAATATAAAAAAAATTAAAATCATTGAGGCGTCCACCTGCCTGGACGCCTCCATCAATGCAAAAACAATAAAAATAATATCAATAATCATAAAAAACAAAACAAAAATCAAATAAAAATATATATATTTATGGAGGCGTCCAGGCCCCTGGACGCCTCCATAAAAACAAATATAAAAAATATAAAATGCCCGTTGACATAAAAGACAAAAAATAAATAAAAAATACATATTAATGGAGGCGTCCAGGCCCCTGGACGCCTCCATAAAAACAAATAAAAAAATCAAAAATGCCAGCCTTGGCATAAAAGACAAAATCACAATAAAAATAACATATTTTTGGAGGCGTCCAGGCCCCTGGATGCCTCCATCAACTCCCTCACGGGCGCCGGCCACCGAACGACGGTTTGTCGTGTGTGAAAAAAATCCAAGTTTTGAAGACGTCCAGTCAGCTGGACGTGCCCATTTCTGAATCACGAGACACCGCTCACAAAATCACGCGTTGTGCCAAACCGCGTGCGACCGTCGTCGGTTTTCGGTGGACCTGTTTGAGGCGTCCGGGACCCTGGACGCCTCCACAAAAGTATTCCAAAAAATCAATAAAAATAGAATAAAATATTATTTCGGCCTTGATGGAGGTGTCCAGGGTCCTGGACGCCTCCACCCTCCAGAGCCCTATAAATAGAGGCCCACCCCCTCAGTTCTGGGAGAGCTCAGAAGTGATCCGATAGGCTGCCGGAGCCCAGAGGCTACGGAGTCATTTTCTAACCCGTGGGTTCTTTTGTAGGTGGAGGTTCTGCCGGTTTCTCGGGTGCTCACGCTCGCGAGAGGAAGGTTGTCTTCATCCACCGCGCTTCCACGTCGTCCCCACGCTGCCGGAGCTCCGCCGGATTTCACCCTCGACTCATCCAATAAGCCTTTTCTTCCCCTTTTTCTTCGTAGTTCTTTTGCATTCATCATCTCGCATCCTCTATCCCCCTTCATAAGGGCGCCTCTTCTTTTATACTTCTTGCATCCATCATCTCATTTTCCTCCTACTCGAGTCCGAGAGGGGTTTAAAAGATAACACCAACCAGGTGTGTGTCTTGCCATCATTTCGTTATTTTTATCGCAAGGATTTGAATACTACACCTCCATCTTTCTAATCCACTTGTCATTTATTTGTCGTTGTTTTGCAAGGGTAGTCGAGGAAAGCCCTCTCCGTCGGCCGGCCGAAGGGAGAGGAAGAAGCAACCCGCCATCTCCCGCTCTTGAGGTAGGCGCGATCACTTTCTTATTTTGGGGTCTTTCGGCCCCTGGCGATCACATCTTATTTTCGAGGCCGCGGCGAGTCACTTCCCCAATGGCCGTTTAAATTTTCGTTCTTATATTCTCTTATACTCTGTTATATTCTGCTCATATTCTCGAGGCCGCGGCGAGTCACTTCCCCAATGGCCATTTAAATTTCCGTTCTTATATTCTCTTATACTCTGTTATATTCTGCTCATATTCTCGAGGCCGCGGCGAGTCACTTCCCCAATGGCTGTTTAAATTCACGTTCTTATACGTTATATTCTTATCTGTTTGTGTTCTCGAGGCCGCGGTGAGTCACTTCCCCAATGGCCGTTTAAATTGCTGCTCTTTGTATTCTCTCTATATTCTGTCATCTTATTATCTGTTCATATTCTCGAGGCCGCGGCGAGTCACTTCCCCAATGGCTATTTCAATTCTTGTTATTTAATTTTTGCATCATTCCCGTCCCCCCGAGGCCGCGGCGAGTCACTTCCCGCTATGGCCGTTTAAACCCCATATTTTGCTATATCACACTTGTCCCGCTCGCCCCGCCGGAGCAATCTCCCGTGGTGGCCCCTTCTCTCTCTTCTCTTATTTCTGTGTTGCAGCAAACAAACACCAAAAGAAATAAAAGAGGAGCCCGCGCGCGCTCCGCGTCATCTCCGCTCTTCCCGGAACCGCGTGACGTCGCTCACAGATTGGCGATCACGGTGGGACGTCTACTGCTTCCTCTCGGTTACCCTTGCAAGTTCGGCACCATCCGTGCCTCTCCATCTTGGCGCCCGCGCGCGCCCCCGTTGTGCTCACGGCAGCACCGTCAGTTTTGATTGGTTCTTTGTTTATTATATGTCTGTTATTTCTGTTGTTTTCTCACTCCATATATCTGTCAGCATCCCATTGCATACATCCATTCCTCTTTTCTATCCTTTTTTCATTTTTTTGAGGATCACCCTTTCCCGGTGAAGGAAGGACTCTCTGTTTGGGAATTCCTCTCAACGGACTAGAATCTCCTACACTGGGACCTCCGTAAGTCCCCGACATCGAAGAATTTCCTCTTCGTTCACTGGGCTGGTTGTACCATTGAAGTTCCCCGGAGTTAGTCATTTCATTCATCGAGAGACGAGAGACCCTAGCTGACACGGCGGTGAAACAAAAACAAACTAGGGTCCCCCATTTTGTGTGAACTTCGGATCTCGCTAAAAATACAAAAAAATCATCAAAATCCAAACAAAAAAAAGGCGTAAAGGCATCCACTTGTTTGATAATCTCTGCTACCTACTTGCTAGTGTATGTTTTTGCGTTCTGGGAAAACTGTGAGCATGTCTCACGAGTCTTCTGAGGAAAACCACCCTAGTCGTGGTTTGACAGCCGACCCGCGAGTCTATGCTATGGACTCGGGTCCTTCTCATGACCCCTCGCATGAGGTGCAGGTTATTGCCGGGGACACGTCCCCGCCACAGGATATCACTTCCTTACTAGGCGTCCTCGCCAACACGGAGCTTACCTCTGAACAGCTCCGGGCCTTCCAGGCCATTCTAAAGGGGAAATCTGTTTCCCCCACGCCCCAGGAATCAACTCCGGCCATCGCACCTCTCCAAGAGTCCGTGCAGGCCATTCCATCTCCTTCATTGGCGCAAGCCATCCAGTCTCCCTCGCTTCAAGGTCAAGCGAGCCAACAACCACCCTCATTCCAGTTCCCATCACAATCTCAAACTCCCGTTGTTCCCCAGACACCGCTTCAGCCGGGGCCAACTGTCGGCGGTCCGACAGTTCCCTCTCATTCTGGGTTCCCCCATCAAGTCTCCGGGACACAGTTTCTCCCCCAATGGCAAGTGCCACCTTCACCCCCAGAGGAGCTCGCCCAATCGCTCCTCAATAGGTTCAACCGCATGGACGAGCAGTTTCAAAATCTGAGAAGGATGGTGGACGTGAAAGCCACCCCGGAGGTTGCTTTGCCAATCCTCCCTGTCATTCATCTTCCTCCCTCTGAAATGCCCACGTACCGCAGATACAATGGTACCGGCAACCCCTTCATTCATCTCAAAGATTTCATGTATGAGTCCTCTTACTGGCAAAACGATCAGAGGTCTCTGACATACCTCTTTCGGAGATCATTGGATGGTCCCGCGCTTGAGTGGTTCTATTCTCTGGAGCCCCGCGAGGCCGAAAATTTTGAAATAGTCCAGAGAAGGTTCTTGCAGAAATATAGGGATAGGGTCGGTCCCTCACTCTCCATTACCGACCTAGTGGCCGAAAAGATGAAACCCGACGAGGATTTTGTCCGATATGCTGATAGATGGAGGTCTCTGGCGGAAAGAATAAGGGATACCCTCTCCGAGCCCGAACAAGTGAAAATGATTGTGTCTAATGCAACCCCGCAGTTCAGACACGTCCTCGCCATGAATAAACTTACTATAATGGAGGAACTCTATGAAAGGGCCCGATACATCCAAACCCAGCTAAAAGACTCCCCCATCATGAACATGTTTGAGCCGCCGAAGCCCAAAGTGGTCAGAAAGACAGGCGCTGGTGTCCCGGGCGGAGCCACAGAAGGGGTCGTGACAAATGAGCAAGTCAGTGCGGTCAACAATGCCAACTATGCAGTCAACCCAAGGCCTCCACAAATGCCCCGACTACCCCTTCAACCAGGTCCTTTCCCTCTCCGTCCTCCACCCCAAAATAATCCACCCCAGGATAATATGCCTCCATTACGCCAACCCCAACAACAACAACCACAACCTCAGCAACAACAACCACCGCTTCAGTACAACCAAGTTCCACCCCCGGGGAACTATGGTCCCCAACAGCAACAAAGGAGGCCGCTCGGTCCTAAGAGAGCCTACTATCCACCATTGCCAGAAACCTTAGTAGATATTTTTAATGCCCTCATGGCATCAAACCAACTCGCCCTACCCAGAGAAAGGCCCGCGTGGCCCCCCAATGTTGATACCTCCAAATACTGCGTCTACCACAGGCAGCCGGGACACACAGTGGATTACTGCTTCCATTTCAAAGATTACATCCATGATATGAATGATGAACATCAAATAGATTGGGATGAGATGAGACGGTACGTCGTGGCTCTCAAGGCTAGGAGACCTCCTCAGAGGTCACAGCAGCAATTACAACAGCTGCAGCAGCAGCAACCACAACCACAACAACAACAGCAGCCTCAGCAGGCCCCACAACAACAGCCCGACATGGGCATAATCCAGAATCCACTACCGGAGCACCAACAGCCCAATCATCAGGTTAACCCCATCTCCTCCTTCCCAGAAGTCGGGAGAGAGCAGGTGTGGCACCAGGAAAGTACCTCCATTCTTTATACCTCCAACCCTATCGTCATGCAACCCCCTCACCTTGCCCGGGTAGCACCTCTCTCTCATCAACCCGCATCGGTATCGCCTTCACCATTTCCACTACCATTACGCCCTCTCATCCGCACCTCGACCTCCTATCAACCGACACTTTCTACTACGCCTTCACACCCTCTCACCTTCTCCCACTCCCCCACTTTACCATCCACCTCTACCACATTTACCCCTACGCCTTCTAAACCCCTTATCATCCGTCCACCATACATAACCCCGTCTTTCTCCACCACATCACCACTAATGCCTTCAAAACCACTCATCACCCACCATCCACCTCAAAACCTTTATCCGTTTCAAACCTTACCTCCACCTCCACCTTCCAAACCCCTTATCCTTCATAATCCGCGCGATATCCCCTCTACCTCCGCCATGCCTCCACCTAACAAACCCCTCATCAGAATCCCTGCTCCCGTCATCACCCCTGCTTCATCAACCATTCCTCCACTACTACCCCTCAAACCCCTGTTAAAACCCACTGCTACCCCCACAGAGGTACAAAAGCCGCAGGCAATGGTGCTCCGGAGTGGAAGGATTTTCCACAGGGTTTTCCCCCACAACAGTCAGAATCCCGAGCAATCTCAGCCAGAGAAGGATGATGCAGAACAACCAGAAAGAGCTATCCCTGGAACACAGTATGATCTACTGAAACACTTGGACAAGACGCCTGCCCGGATCTCCATCCTAGAGCTACTTCAAAGATCCACATCCCACCAGGCGGCCTTGATGGAATATCTTCAAAAGGTCATGGTTAATGAAGACCTCCCCGTGGAGAAGATTTCGACCGTCCTAACCCCAACAGACACACAACCAGCCATCATGTTTCACAACTACGAGCTCGCTCCCAAGGAAGCTCGGAAATATGCATTGTGCATTTCAATAAAAATTAATGGGGTATCCATAAACCCGTGTCTTGTCGACACGGGTGCGTCCATAAATGTGATCTCCATGAGCACTCTTCAGTTGTGTGGGGTTGACGAGGAACAAATAAGACCTTCCTCGATCACGGTCACGGCTTATGACAATAGCAAAAGGCCGCCGCAGGGGATGATTATTCTGAAGGCAGAACTAGGCCCCATGACAATCCCACGGAATTCCATGTCCTCGACATGGACCCCACATTAAGGCTATACTGGGTCGCCCTTACATCGAAGCCATGGACGCTGTGCCTTCCACCAACCATCAGTGCCTGAAGTTTCCTTACAATGGGAGAATTATTAAAGTGGTCAGTACACCTGTCCTTCACACAGTGGATGCTATCAACACCTCTCTGCCTTCTGTTTGGCCGTCTCATCAGCCCATATTGTCACTGCTGGATGTACGTGATCCATCTCATGTTCCACTAGCACCAAAGGAGCCGGTCAGGGCAACTGCAACATCCTGTCTCCCTTTTCACTCCAAAGGTTGGGAGATTATGAGGAACATCGGCTATCAACAGGGAAAAGGTCTGGGCGCACAGTTACAGGGTATGCTCAAGCCGCCAAAGAAATTAGGCCGAACCGTAGGTTTGGCCTAGGCTTCAAAGGACCGTTCAAGGCAGATTGGAAGCCCCTCACGTGGACTCTATCAAACCACTTCAACAGAGGGTCCGTTGTTCAGATGGGAGATCACCCACGAGAAGCATATGGAGAATCACATGCTGTATATTTGGCTGAAAAATGTCCGAGGATCACCAAAAGAGGCAAGATCAAAGATCCGGAATGCGAGTGGGACAAATGGTTCGACATATGGGACATTTCCGTTGCACTGGAAAGGATGTTCTCATCTCCACAGCTTGAAAGACCACCATTGATCTCCGAAATACCAGAGAATATTATCACTCTTGCCAAGGTTCCAAACTATCCTCGTCCTCGCCAGAAGGACTCTGTCATCGACGGATCTTCATCCGTCCTCAACATTGCCGTCGACGGCTCATTAGCCGCCATCCTCTCCATCCACTCGTCTCAGCCTTTGCTGATATCTTCTTCCTGGGCCAGACAATTATCTGATGATCTTCCCAGGTCCCCTTCTTTGCTTACATACCTACGCGGGCTTTTCAACCCGCGCCAGGTCTTCAACCATGATCTGCTCTACGAGCCCCACAATCCTCTAGCCATAACCACTTTCCTCTCTCCTCCAATCTCTTTTCACTGCTTTGTCATTAAAAATGAAAACGAAAAAAAAACGTCAATTTTCAAACTCTCCAACAACACATCTTCGTTGAGGAAACCTCCTACATCTCCCACGGGTGCGTACCGCCTTGCGGACCACCCGTCCAAGGTCCGATGAGCGACCTTTTCTACCCCTCCTCTGAGGGGTCTTCTCCTGTACATTCTACACCATCCTCCTCATCTTCCTCTTCTTCTGTAAATATTGTCAGTCAATCTAGGAATGATAGCCAAGGGTAGTACCTAGGAAGAAATCCAAGGGTAGGCAGATCCCTCGTCGATTCCTTCTGGATTTGGCCGCCAGGTGTCAGGCCCTTCTTGCCATCCCCCAGTTGTTAGAAAATCCCATCCAGCTACCCGAAATAGAATGCGAGGGCGACTGTGCATCTGATGAAGGGTATGGAGTCTACGAGATCACGAATGAAGAATGCCCCACTGAAGATGAGGGTGAAGAATATGAGGATGCGGCGGGCGCATACGCTAGCGGAATGAGGAGATTCGACGAGCCGTCAACCGCCGTAGAAGAATCCACCAAAGAAGTCAACTTGGGGACTGAGGAAGACCTAGGATCATCCTCATAAGTGACAACCTACCACCCTCTGAAGAAGAGGCATTAATTGAGGTCCTCAAGGAATATAAGGACACGTTTGCATGGAGCTACGAGGATATGCCGGGTTTGGATTCAACCTTGGTCGAACACCGTTTAACCCTAAAACCAGGGTCCATCTCGGTAAAACAAAGGTTAAGGCGTTTCCACCCTCAGATGGCTTTAAAATGAAAGAAGAGGTCGATAAGCTCCACAAAGCCAGGTTCATTAGAGTCGTTCTTTATTCTCAATGGGTGGCGAACATTGTCCCGGTCATGAAGAAAGATGGGAAAGTCAGGATTTGCATTGACTTCCGGGACCTTAACCGCGCGTGTCCAAAGGATGATTTTCCCTTGCCTCACATTGATGTGTTGATTGATAACACGGCAGGTTATGAAACCCTCTCATTCATGGATGGATTTTCGGGATACAATCAAATTCGTTTGGCAGAAGATGATCACGAAATGACGTCATTCACTACCCCTTGGGGAACATATTGTTACGTGGTCATGCCGTTTGGGTTAAAGAATGCAGGAGCTACTTACCAAAGAGCGATGATGGCCATATTTCATGACATGATGCACATATATCTGGAAGTGTATGTGGATGACTTATTGGTGAAATCAAGGACCAGGATGGAACATCCAGAAGTTTTGGCTAAGGTCTTGCAAATGTCAAGAGAATTCCAATTGAAAATGAACCCGAAAAAGTGTGTGTTTGGTGTGTCGTCGGGTAAATTGCTGGGGTTCATTGTGAGTAAAAGAGGGATCGAGATAGATCCCGACAAAGCCAAGGCTATCAGGGATATGCCGCCTCCCAAGAATTTGAGGGAAGTCCGAGGTTTAATCGGCAGGCTGCAGTTTATTCGTCGGTTTGTGTCTCAACATTCACAAAGGTGTAGACCTCTCTACGAGTTGACCAAGCCAGGAGTAGAATTCCACTGGAATTCTAAATGTCAGAAAGCTTTTGAAGGGTTGAAGGAATATCTGGCTAGTCCACCCGTTCTCATTCCACCTAAACCAGAAAAACCTCTGATCCTTTACATCTCAGTCTTGGATGACTCCGTGGGAGCCGTCCTCGCACAAGCTGATGAAGAAGGCAAGGAACGGGCAACCTATTACATGTCTAAACTTCTCAATCCCTGTGAGCAGAAGTACACCGTCATGGAGAAAACCTGTGCTGCCCTCGTTTGGGTGGTGCAGAAATTGAAGCACTACTTCTTGGCTCACGAGGTCCACTTGATTGCTCGGATGAATCCTATCAAATTCCTTCTGGAGAAATCCGTCCTTACGGATAGGCTAGCACGCTGGCAAAGTTTTCTCTCTCAGTTCGACATCACCTACATCCAGCAAAAGGCGATTAAAGGCTATGCCATAGTCGAGCACCTCGCTCACCATCCTCTTCCCAAGTTCGATCCCGTCCAATCAGAGTTTCCAGATGAGGAACTAATGTCCATCAACCAATCAGATGAGCCAATGTGGACACTATATTTTGATGGAGCTCTGAATTCTCAAGGGAGAGGAATCGGCGTCGCCCTCCTATCGCCTGAAGGTCTCACATTCCCATTGGCATACCAGCTCAAATTTCCAGTCACCAACAATATAGCCGAATATGAAGCTCTTCTAGCTGGCCTAGAACTCGCTCATTCTTTTCGTATCACTGAGTTGCGAGTCGTAGGTGATAGTCAACTCATCCTTCGCTAGGTGCTCACTAAGTATCGCACTCGCGATCCCAAACTCAAGCCATACTAAGAACTCACTGCTGCCTTTGCCAAACTGTTCGCCAAACTGATCTTTGTTCATGTCCCTCGTCATCAGAACATTATCGCCGATGCCCTCGCCTCGTTGGCATCATCCATAAGGTTCCCTCTAGGAAGATGGTTTAAGTCCATTTCCATCTATAAACTTCATGCTCCTGCAATCGATGATGCTTCCTACGTAAACATCAAAGACAGGATAGCAAGGAAGATCCTGCAGGAAGATATCCTTGAAAAGAGGGAGATCATGTTGGCAGAGGCCGAAGAAGAACTGGCTGATGAAGAGAAACCATGGTTCTATGAAATTGTCAAATATTGCCAAAATCAGTCTTATCCTGAAGGGGCCACCACAGAGGACAAGAAAGCCATAAGAAGGGTGGCTCAGAAATATACATTGGTTGGAGGTCTACTCTATAGAGGAGCCTTAGTGGTATTCTGTTAAGATGTCTTGATGACGATGAGGTTTGGAAATGTGTAGAAGAGACGCACTCGGGTGTGTGCGGTGGCCACGTGAATAGTCAGATGCTCGCCAAGAAGATCATTCGTCAAGGCTTTTATTGGCCCACCATGGAAGAAGATTGTGCTGTCTACGTCCGTAGGTGTGTCAAGTGTCAACTTCACGCTGATAAAATCCATTCACCATCTTCCTCACTTCATCCAATATCCTCCCCATGGCCTTTCTCCATGTGGGCATTCGACATCATTGGTCCCCTAGGTGATCCCAATTCCCTCACCAAGCAGAAATCCTTCATCCTTACTGCAACGGAATACTTCACCAAATGGGCCGAAGCCGAAGCTTACGCAGAAATCAAGGCATCAACAGTCTGCAAGTTCATCATGAAGAACATCCTCGCCAGATTCGGCGTCCCAAGCACGATCGTCACCGACAATGGGCCACAATTCATTTCTCAGGACCTACAGGACCTCTGCAAAAGGTACGCAATTGCATTGCATCATTCATCGCCTTATTACCCACAAGGTAACGGCCAAGCGGAGGCCACCAATAAAACATTGCTCAAAATCATCAAAAAAACCTGTGAGTCTAGTAAGTTTTCAGACTGGCCAGAAAAGCTTATCGAAGCCCTATGGGCCTATCGCACTTCAATCCGTACCCCCACCGGGCAGACTCCATTTGCCCTCACTTATGGTATGGAAGCGGTAGTCCCGTACGAGACTCTGATCCCTTCTCTCAGGGTACAATTGGATGAGGAATTTCCCCTCGACGATCGTCGTAATTCACTCCTCGCCCAGTTGGAACTCTTGGATGAGAAGCGGCTGGCCGCCGCCGAACACGCGCGTGTGTATCAAAATAGACTCGCTCGCTTTTACCAAAAGAAAGTCGTTGAGAGAAAATTCAAAGTCGGTGAGATGGTCGTAAAAAGAATTTTTGTCAAACCTGGAGGGCCGCGTTCTAAGCTCCAACCCAATTGGGAAGGACCATTTGTAATTCAAGCCGTGCACCCTGGCAACGCCTACAAGCTAGTCAACGCCGAAGGGACCGAGTTATCCCACCCTTGGAATGGGCTTTATCTTAAGAAATACTACCCTTAGCACAAAACAAAAAAAAATGATGAAAAGATAAAAAACATCAAAAACAAGGAAATATTGAAAACCACTAAAAATATGGAAAATTCAAAATGCCGATGCCTGGCAGGCACCATGTAGTTAAGTCCCTGCATCTAACCTTCATGTTAGGATAGGGCCCATTAAGGCTTGGTAGGCACCGGGTCTTGGTTTGCCAGAACCGTGGAGACCCCTGTCCGGCCACGTCGGCCTATGCTCGCTCGAAGGAAGCTAACATGTGTTCACTTATGTATTTTATTCAAAAAAAGTTGGTAGCATCACCTACGGTAGGGCCACACCTAGAAGATCTCCGGAAGCTGTAATCTTTATTCTTTTCTCTTCGACCAAATGAGACAGTCGGCGCCCTTAAAACGCTGAGCATGAGAAACTGAAACTCAAACCCCAAGGACAAGAGTAGGATCCATTTCCTCGAGCATCGATCAGAGCACGAGAAGAGGGCAGTGTCCCCGCAGGCATACGAAAAGGGAGCCCACAAACGTCAAACGACTATATCTCCCTCACAAAAAAAAATACAAAGTCAAAATCAAGAGAAAAGCCTGGTCGTGACCGTGCCTGGTGCGATAAACGGAACCCCTCAAAGTAAAAGTCTGAATCCACAAAGGGGGGCCGTGGAATGTAAATGCTCGAGATTTGGTCCGAGTTGTCCGAAAGGAAAGAGTTAATGGGCCCTTATTCGCTCGCCGGGTTAACGGCTTTGCCGGTCCTCTCAGGAGGTTTATCCCCTACACTCTTCCTTCTCCCTCTAAAGATGAAGGTTCGATGGAGTTTCTGAAAGGTGAAAACTGCCCAGGGTCTGCGACCTTATTTTAATATACACATTTTGGTTGCCTACTTTGAAAAACAAAAGCTATCGCTGCGAAGGAGTCTCCGTGTTTCTGGCTGGTCAAGACCCCTGTTTACCACCTTGATGTCTTCTTGTTTAACCTCGGGCTTAGGCCAATGCAAGCGCGTCACCTATGGGTGCGACGGCGTCTGATTCCGGGTCAGCGTCGCGCGGTTGGTCGTTAGGGTTCCAGGGTGTTCCATCTTATACCATCTAGAGTTGTGAGGAAACAGACCCGGGCCGGGCAAATCATTTACCTCAAACACCTTTTGGGTGAATCCCTGTGGTCGGAAGCAACTGGGAGCCTAAGCATGGCATGACGGTATTGTCATCAGGGTAAGTCTTAGCCGGCGGGATCGTCATTCGAGGGGTCTAGAGGCCCAAATCAACCTAGATGTGCACTTAAGATACCTGGGAGGTTAGTAAGAAACCCCTGTCTCACGTAGGTTAGGTGCCATTTGGGTGCTTGCCGGGCGTTAGCAATAAAAAAAAATTGAAATGATAAAAGCACAAAAAAATGGAAAAGAGAAATGTACATTTTTGCAAACAAAAAAAATCTTTTTATGATGAAACAAAAAAAAAATATCAAATATCAAATATAAAAAAGAAAACAAATCAATTTTGCATGATTACATTTGCGTGCAGCATCTCACTTTTAATACCGCTTGCATTCGTGTGCTTGCCTGTCGCATTTATCATCACCGCATCTTTCCCTTGCCTTCGTTAAATAAAGGCTTGGCCCCTTGACCAGTTATCAAGGACAGTCACAGTGACCATTTGCTTATTGAGCAAGGGGCCAAGTCAGAACAGAAATTCTGATTTGTTTGTTTCAGTGATATGTGCAGGGATTCAGGTAACTGAAGCAAAGGTGAAAAACAAACAAACCAAACCTTGTGTTTTATTCCAAAAAACCAAAAAAATTACATCAAGTTCCGTCCTCTCTCTCTGCATTACTCGTCCCACTACTCTCCGGGCAAAACACTCTCAAAGGTGCTACCCAACTACGAAAAGCGGTACTCCTGCCGCTCTGTACTCCTCTTCCTATTCCCACATCCCGGCGTTGATCCACGGAAGCAGCAGAGAAGCTACCAACACGAAAGCCACGCTCTCGTGCTTTTCGGTAGCGCTCCTCACCATCTCTCAGCCACTGTTCAGCAAGACCAAGGCCGATTCGAAGTTCGAATAGTTGGGCCTCCATGGCCCTTCGCTCCTCCCTTTCAGCCAAACTGTTGGCTCTTTCTCTCTCTGCGTTTCTTTCCCTCTCTGCCCGTTCTCTCTCACGGTCTTCCCTCTCTAACTGGAGAGTGATCCTCAGTTCCATAGCATCCCTGGAAGAGTCGTCATCAGGATGACGCCGCAGTTCCCTCTCCAGTTCTGCTATCCTAGCCTCCTTCTGCGCAGCTTGGGCAAGCGCTTCTTCCGTCTCCTTTTCCTGCCGAGTGTACCATCTCAGATACGCGATAAGGCGTAAACAAAGAGAACTCAACGCTGAAACTTTTACCTGTATACGGAGCATCCCTTCTGCCTCCGCGGCACGCTGCGTGGCGTGAACAAGTTGCTCATGAAGCAAGTTAAGTTCGGAGGTAGGAATCCACAGGCTGGAAGAGGCACCATCTACTCCCATTGCTGGGGAAGCAGCGCCAATCTGGGCATGCTACGACCGCGTGAATTAGCAGCCAACATCAGGAATCTGAGGATTTAATTACGAACGCGCACTGTACACCTACCAAGGCGCTCGTAGCTCCGCGGGCATCACCCAACTGTTGTTCCATCTCTGCCAAGCGAGTTCGTAAATTCGCTATCATGGCATCCCGGACATCCTGCAGCCATACGAGTCAGCATTTCCGCCGGAAAACCAAAAAAAACCAAAAAAGGAGAAAGAATAAAAGAGAAAAAGGGGAAACCTACCTCCACAAGTCCCCGGGGTTGGAGCCGCTCTGCGTACTTTATCCTATATAGACGCAAGTAGTCTTCGCTATCCCGTGCCTGCGATTCTACAATCATGCCACCCCGTTGCCAATCTTCGTACTGTTCGGGGAATCGCACGCGCCAGTCAATACAGGTCGCTGGTCCCCGCGTCTTTCTCCCAACACGAGGTGGCGCAACTGAATCCACCCATTCTTGAGCCAGTCCTAAAGTCCTCATAACCAATCGTAGCCGAAGTGGCTCGATTTCATTCAGGCAGTGCATCCACAGTTCCCGTCCGAACCGGGCACGACTTGCTAGAACCCACGGCTGGTCAGCATCGACCATGTCTGAGTAGGGTCTCCAGTTTACCATCGCTGCAGGGAACTCCTGTAGCTCCCGCCTTAGCACCATCAGTTGGTAGGTTAGGGGTGCCGCACTCATGATGGGTTCCCACCGCCTGGCTAGCGGCACCATCGCAGGTCGCCAATGTCGAGCTCTCCCCATAGGGAGGTAATAATAGCTCCACAGCTGCTCGGCGCAGGCCATCAGAACTTTGCAAAAACACAAAAAAAAAAATACAAAACAAGCAAAACCAAAAAAATACCTGGATGAATGGCATGAAACCACTCACAGTCATCTCACGATCCGTTTCTTGGAATAGGCCTGCAAACAAGTGTGCCAGCATGGCGGCTCCCCAGGCATAATACCCTACTCTTTCAAGGTCTGACAGCAGCTCCAGAAAGCAACATTGGATACCGTCCCCTTTCGAGCTCAGTACCAATCTCCCCAAAAGGAAGAGGAGAAATCTCCTCAAATCTATGTTGCATCTTTCCGAGTCGCCGAAATCTGTGCAGTACACGGCGCGGCATCCTATTTCTATCCTTTCCATGAACTCTTCTGAGGATTCATCGTCCCGCCGACGAGTGTCGGTGAGTCCTAATGCATCCATCAGGGACACCCTAGCTACCGACCTATTTTTCCGACCATCCAGGTCCAAACCCAGTAACTTCTGGGCACCTTCTCTGTAGTCCGCGTAAGTGACTCCGGTCACTGCCTCGCCCTCTACTTTCAGGCTTGTGATCCGGACCACATCCTCCAAGCTGGGCACCATGTGCCCCCAGGGCATCAGAAATGCCCGGCTCACTGGGTCCCATCTCTCACACAAGGCTTGGATCAGGATTAGGTCGAGCTGGATCGGCTCGATCCGAAGGAAGGTACCAAATCCCATCACGTCTAGCCTCGCCTTCTGAAAATCTGGGAGGCCCCTGTACGCTGCTACTACCAACTCCCATAAGATTTGTGATTTCATCACAACCTACACATACAAGGAATGGGGGTGAGGTTTGGTCGGAAGAAAGGAAGAAAGAATGAGAAAAGGGCAAGAAAACTTGGCTTACAAGTTGAGATTGGGCCCTTTCGCTGAAGTGCCCTTCAAGGTCTGAAAGCCTCCTGGAACTACTACCACTGGACCTGCTTCTCTTCGAGGAATGGGAAGATTTGCCCTCCATCCAACTCTCAAAATTTTGAACTCCTCCTCTCCCGTAAGAAATTGTGCTCCTCGAGTTAGCTCTCGATATACCTGGGAGGATAAAAGGGACAAGAATTTATAGAAATGGAAGGAGTGCGGGCCACGATTGCCTCCATCACCTGTCAATAATAGCCCTCGCAATGAGGCACCGGCCAAGCGGTCCCATATGTCGCTTCACCGCTCGCACAGGGTGATTGACTGGACGAAGAATAGGACGAATAGCCCCTATGATTGTCTAGGGATACCCTATCATGATTTGGAGGATGTCCGCAAAATTTGACACAGCATTCGGGAAAAGAAACTAGGGCTGTCATTATTGACTTCGACGGCAGTTTCCCGTCGAAAATGGTCACAACAAGACGCGATTCTCCGCTCGAGGCGGAGTCTCGACAGACCTATCACATGGGAACAGTGCAAAGGAGAAGAAGTGTAGGGAAGAAGGAACGCACAAAAGAACAAATAAACAGCAGAAAATCAAATCACTCCATTCATAATTCTACATAAGCTGTCACAAACACTACAATCATAGAGAGGTGGCGGGTCCACTAGCTCGCCAATCCTCACCGTCACTCATCTCTCTGGGCACTCTCCTCCTCTCCACCGAGGTGAGGGTCCCTCAGAAGCCTTCGGGATCCCCGTGCAGTAGCACCTGCCTCGCCTCTGGGCGCCTGCTCCGCAGCAGTGACTCGCTACTCCTCCCCTGGCGTGGCAAAGAAGCCACTGGCGGCAAAGCGACCGGACTGGCGGAGTCGCTCCCCGAACTCTCGCGCTCTCTCGTAGCGCGTCTCCATCCCTCCTAGCCTCTGCACGACGGCCTGAAGGCCCAGCTGGAGCTCCCTCACTTGGGCCTCCAAGGCCCTCCTCTCGGTCAGATCCCGCTGTCGCTCGGACCTTCTCTCGGCTTTCTCTCTCTCTGCCTCTCTCCTCATCATCTGCAGAAGAACCCTTAACTCCAGGATGTCTGGAGAAGGTCTCTCCTCACCGCGATGCCGCAGCTCCGCTACAGTCGCCACCCAGGCATCACGCTCCTCTTCCGCCCGGGTCGCGCGGGCCACCGCACCGGCAAGTTGCTCCCGGAGGGAGGCAATCTCGAGAAAAGGGGCCGAGGAACTGGAAGATCCGCCAGCTACTCCCACCGTCGCTGTCTGCTGGGCACGCTGGAACAAAATAAACAACGGCCGTCAGTGAAACTCCAAAATCTGAAGTTAAAAGTGCGGCACATAACTTACCAGGAGCGACAACTCATGTTGAGCGACGGCCAGCTGCCGCCTAGTCTCTGACAGTTGGGCGCGCGAGCCGCCGATGCCACGCGTGTCTCCAGCTTGGGGAAGCCCTGCGTAGCTCTCTCTCTGCCGCCGCAAGAAGTCGGCACTGTCCTGCACCAGTATACCCCCTTGCTGTCCAGGGAGACGTACGGGCCACTCCTCGAGCCTCGCCTTGCCGCGACTCTCCCTCCTGACGCGGCTCGGCTCGTCTGCACTCGCCCACTCATCGGCCAAACCCGGGATTCTTGCCGTACCCTGCATCAAAAGAGGTCCCACATCAGTCAAAAAGAACGCGTCCCCTGTTTAGGACGCGTCCATCATTTAAGTGCAACAGTCGCCGAACCCTTTCCCCCCTCGCACGGCTTGCTTCAAAACTCAAAATGGATCAAAGAGGGGGAAAACCAAGCACTCACCGAGCCGTGTTCACCTCCTCCCGCGCCATTGGGCCCCTCGGGTCCTTCGGGGGCCCGAAGCGGCCCTTCCTCCTCCATGGACGCCGTTCCGTGCTCTGGCGCGTCCCTCCTCAGGCGAGGGGTCCCGCGTCCCTCTCCACCTTCGCCGTGGTCCAGACCGCCGAACTCCATTCGATCGAGGGGAAGAAGACAAAGACGGGCGAGCGAGTTTCGGCGGAAGGCGGGTTCGTTTGTGGGTAAGGCACGGGAGAAGAAAGGCCACCCGTCGCTTTAAATTTGAATTCGAGGATTAAGACGCGTCCTCGCGCCTGGACGCCCCCAAAATAAAAAATAAAAAATAATAAAAAATTAGGGGCGTCCAAGACCCAGGACGCCCCCAAAAATAATAATAATAATAATAATTTCAAAAAAATAAAATAAAAACTTAGGGGCGTCCAGGACCCTGGACGCCCCCATAATAAAAATTTCAAAAAAAAATATAATAAAAGAAAAAAAAGATAAGAGTATGTATATAATCCAAACAAAAGAAGAAAACACAAAGAAAAAGAAAAACCACAAAAAAGAAAATAATAATTAAGGGGACGGGAGTCCAAAACATCCAAATGTCAGATTTTATTCCATCAGAAAAGCAGAATGAGCTACATCAGAGGCTTAGGCGCCTTAGGCCTTAACTTCTCCAGTTCGGTCACATAAGCTCTCCACAGCTCGCATTCTTCCCCCACATGCGCTAAGGCCTTTCCCGCAACACTTGTCTTCCAGGGTGCTTTGACGGCCTTCGCTTCCCTCGCATCCGCCTCCATGCCCAACTCCCTCTTCTTCAAAGGAACGATGCCAGTCGATATTGGGAATGAATGGCGTGGAATGCCGACCTGGAGGCAGCATCGATGCGCGTTATAAAGGACGAACTCGGTTGCGCCGATCAGTTGGAGATCAACTTCAGGAGAAGGCCTCATGAGGAGATCAAGCGAAAGCAAACATGCCGGTGCGCAAGTAAAGAAGTCTTGTGTCACGGTGCGGAAGTGAGACCGCCAATCTTCACGTTTCTTCAGCCACGGAACGCGGTTCACTACAGTACCACCGAAGCCTAACACGTCAGCTATGTGATGAAGAGGGCTTTGTTGGAAGAGCTTCGAAGCAGTTGGCATTCCCTCGCGGTGGTCGAATTTAAAGTGCAAATCAAGCCAGCAATTCAAGACAAGTGCGCAACCAAAAGGAGGCTTACCCATGCTCGAGGCAGTAAGGCCACTATATAGGTAGGCAAGGACAGCGGGTCCCACCCTCTTTCCACGCCAGATCCCGCAGATAGCACTCAGTTGGTCTTCCTCCACCATGTTGTCGGTATAAAGAAACAAGAGAGCACCCGCCAGACAAATGGTGAACCCTTTCATGATTCCCTCCAAATAGTCATCGTCTGGTAACCCTCTCAGGGCTTCCATGACCCATTCCGCGAGCTTTTACAAATCAATTCCCTTTTGAGTACGAACCTTTCGGGCTGCGTCGGGCGGCATGAAACTTCCAAGGACGCTTTCGGAAGTCCCCCGTGTCAACATCCGCATAGCCTTCACCTTCCCGTCACTCTTGAATTTCTTCAATCCGAGCAGAAGTTCCACCTCCTCGAGGAGGATGGTCACCTCGAAGGTCGGGAAGATAAAAGTGTGGGTCTGGGGATGCCAGATCTCCACTAGTGCGCCCATAGCTGCCCAGTCCATACGAATCTTCTCGTAATGTTTGGCGTGAATAAGGAGCCCCTGCAGATGCCACTTCGAGAGTATGACCCTCATGCCAATGGAGATGTTGGAAGTTAGCTTTGAAAGCCATGGCAGTTTGGAAAACTTCCTCGGGCCTGGGAAGAGTGGATATGGCTGGAAGAGAAAAGAAAGAAGAAAGGAAGGAAGTAAGAAGAAGGTTCACGTGGAGAAATTTGAAATGAATCAGCTTACCATATGCGACATGATCGTCCCACTCAGATGACCCTCGAGGTCGGAGAGTCGCCTGATCTCGCTGCTAGGCCTGCTCCTCTTCATAACGCGGGAAGACTCTCCCTCCATCCTGAAATCTCTAGATTCTCCTCTCCTTCCTCTCCTGAGCTTCCAAAACCCACCTTGGTGCATTTGAATGAACTAGCCTAAGGGGAGTTCTTATAGGAAGGGTAGGGCCCTACAGGACAGAACATGTCACATCAACGGTCAATGTCAGGATTTTGACTAGATCTCCTTTCCATTGTGGTGCGATTCTGTTACGATTCTGTTACTTTCTGATGTTATTAATCCATGCTGACCTGTGCAGGTTTTACTAACGGACGTCTTTGTCCTATCTCCTGTCCCACCTTTCAATGGTTGGTCCCACCATGTCATGCATCGTAGTATATGATACCTACGCTACTAGAACATGTCAAGGACCTTGCGGCCCGAACGAATCTGAGATCTGAGTTCCCCTTCAACAAAAACGGTGATGATCCCAGAGGAATTTGGATTGTACGGATAAACCGTTAATTTGTGGTAGCATGGGGATGACGGTTCCATTCAAAGAGTTGGTGCGTGGATAAACGGGCCCCAGCCCAGTACCAGCTCACCGGATCGGTATCCTGACCCGTTCTTAACAAGTTGACAATATTATCCTTGACTATTTTCTATTTTAGTTTGTTTTAAATTTTTCTTTAAACCCAGCATGCATTCATATAGGACTTTGAATTTATTGCGGAAGATCATTCGAGTGATTCTATTGTGAAAGCCGTTGTACTCCAATTCTTACAAATATGAGATATTCCATTCCGAATGAAATACTGAGTTTCCTTGAAGCGGCCCTACGCTGCTCTTCCAAAGGAGACCCTTGTTTGGACAGACCCTCAGATATTCCTTTACTTTTTACCTTGTTTGACCCACCTTGGCCGCAGCACTTCCACATTGGCTTGTAACCGCTCACCAAAGGTGAAACCTGTGGGTTTATGACCCAGGTACTTTCACACCGAGAAGTTGGTCTCCTTTATTTTTCGTGCATGAGCACACATCTCACCCTCCCTTATTTGATCTCCGTCCAAGCAATCGTCAATATTTGAAAGACCTTCTTCAAGGTCGCCTCATTGAAACTTCAGGAAAGATTCCAAACAGTAACGTCAAAAGCGTGTCTCATCACACCTTGGCATCAACTTATCAGTCCGCTCCCACTTCATTTCACTCCACTTCGATACCATTTCACTACGTGTCGCTCCCTTGCAAAACAGACGCCAAGGCGGGGCAGGTGTAGACACGCCATTCCTGACGTCTCCTGAGTAAATCTCATATTACACTATGATACCCCAAGGCGGCCTTCACATTTTTAATTACTCTGGTGATTTCCTATTTTTATGATTTTTTTTATATTTTTTTGAATTTTTTCGTGAAAAATCATGGAAGTGTCCAGGCGCCTGGACACCTCCATCAATGACAAAAAAAAATAAAAAAAATCAAAATCATGGAAGTGTCCAGGTGCCTGGACGCCTCCATCAATGACAAAAATATAAAAAAATTTAAAATCATTGAGGCGTCCACCTGCCTGGACGCCTCCATCAATGCAAAAACAATAAAAATAATATCAATAATCATAAAAAACAAAACAAAAATCAAATAAATATATATATATTTATGGAGGCGTCCAGGCCCCTAGACGCCTCCATAAAAATAAATATAAAAAATATAAAATGCCCGTTGGCATAAAAGACAAAAAATAAATAAAAAATACATATTAACCCTGGACGCCTCCATAAAAACAAATAAAAAAATCAAAAATGCCAGCCTTGGCATAAAAGACAAAATCACAATAAAAATAACATATTTTTGGAGGCGTCCAGGCCCCTGGACGCCTCCATCAACTCCCTCACGGGTGCCGGCCACCGAACGACGGTTTGTCGTGTGTGAAAAAATCCAAGTTTTGAAGACGTCCAGTCAGCTGGACGCGCCCATTTCTGAATCACGAGACGCTGCTCACAAAACCACGCGTTGTGCCAAACCACGTGCGGCCGTCGTCGGTTTTCGGTGGACCTGTTTGAGGCGTCCGGGACCCTGGACGCCTCCACAAAAGTATTCCAAAAAATCAATAAAAATAGAATAAAATATTATTTCGGCCCTGATGGAGGTGTCCAGGGTCCTGGACGCCTCCACCCTCCGGAGCCCTATAAATAGAGGCCCACCCCCTCAGTTCTGGGAGAGCTCAGAAGTGATCCGATAGGCTGCCGGAGCCCAGAGGCTACGGAGTCATTTTCTAACCCGTGGGTTCTTTTGTAGGTGGAGGTTCTGCCGGTTTCTCGGGTGCTCACGCTCGCGAGAGGAAGGTTGTCTTCATCCACCGCGCTTCCACGTCGTCCCCACGCTGCCGGAGCTCCGCCGGATTTCACCCTCGATTCATCCAATAAGCCTTTTCTTCCCCTTTTTCTTCGTAGTTCTTTTGCATTCATCATCTCGCATCCTCTATCCCCCTTCATAAGGGCGCCTCTTCTTTTATACTTCTTGCATCCATCATCTCATTTTCCTCCTACTCGAGTCCGAGAGGGGTTTAAAAGATAACACCAACCAGGTGTGTGTCTTGCCATCATTTCGTTATTTTTATCGCAAGGATTTGAATACTACACCTCCATCTTTCTAATCCATTTGTCATTTGTTTGTCGTTGCTTTGCAAGGGTAGTCGAGGAAAGCCCTCTCCGTCGACCGGCCGGAGGGAGAGGAAGAAGCAACCCGCCATCTCCCGCTCTTGAGGTAGGCGCGATCACTTTCTTATTTTGGGGTCTTTCGGCCCCTGGCAATCACATCTTATTTTCGAGGCCGCGGCGAGTCACTTCCCCAATGGCCGTTTAAATTTCCGTTCTTATATTCTCTTATACTCTGTTATATTCTGCTCATATTCTCGAGGCCGCGGCGAGTCACTTCCCCAATGGCCGTTTAAATTTCCGTTCTTATATTCTCTTATACTCTGTTATATTCTGCTCATATTCTCGAGGCCGCGGCGAGTCACTTCCCCAATGGCCGTTTAAATTCACGTTCTTATACGTTATATTCTTATCTGTTTGTGTTCTCGAGGCCGCGGTGAGTCACTTCCCCAATGGCCGTTTAAATTCCCGCTCTTTGTATTCTCTCTATATTCTGTCATCTTATTATCTGTTCATATTCTCGAGGCCGCGGCGAGTCACTTCCCCAATGGCCGTTTCAATTCTTGTTATTTAATTTTTGCACCATTCCCGTCCCCCCGAGGCCGCGGCGAGTCACTTCCCGCTATGGCCGTTTAAACCCCATATTTTGCTATATCACACTTGTCCCGCTCGCCCCGCCGGAGCAATCTCCCGTGGTGGCCCCTTCTCTCTCTTCTCTTATTTCTGTGTTGCAGCAAACAAACACCAAAAGAAATAAAAGAGGAGCCCGCGCGTGCTCCGCGTCATCTCCGCTCTTCCCGGAACCGCGTGACGTCGCTCACAGCAATCTCCAATAAAGTTGTGCTTTTAGACCAGTTCTTTAGCTTCATTAAGAAAACAGTCCCTCCAGGATCAATCTTACGAGTGCACTGACTTACACTTTGGAAATGAATGTACTACAGGACATTCTTGTCTCTTTGCAAACTAATGATTATTTTACTGGGGAAGTCAATGATTTGTATTGCCCGCCGAAACTCCCGCCACCCACTCATCAGTCTGTTGATCGAAGTGATATGTATTGTCTGCAAAAGGAGATGGCCAATGGTTTGAATGAGAAGAATATAAATGGGTTTATGGGTTGAATTAAAGAGCTCACTGTGAATTGGTGTTCAGAAGGGTGCAATGGCCAAACATAATTCTGAACCTGCTGAAGATAGAATGACCAAAACAAAAAAAATGAATGCTGAACATTGGAGCTTCCTGATTCAAGAATTGGAATCCGGTTTGAACTAATACATACAAAGAAAAGATGACGATCAAACTTGATTCCTGAACTTCCTGAATATCAAAATGGATAAGATAGGCACTGAATTCTAAACATGGTATTTAATCTCCCCAGTTAAACTAAAGTCCTGCACAACACGCATAAAGCGATGACTAACCCAGTCTCAGAAAAGTGCTGAAACCTTGATGGCCAACATAAAAATGAATGGGACAAGGGATTGGGCCCCAATCCCTCAAATCAGAAAGAAAAATTCAAGTAATTTAAACTGATGCATACTGAACTCCAAAAGAAAAAATAGGATAAACAGTCATAAACCCAATGTCGGGATTTAACCGAATGTCTTCGGTTTCTTCAAATAATAAATTTGTCGTGCCCCGGCATATATATGCTCCGGTTTTACCGCGATGACTATGATATTTTCAGATTGGGCATATGTCCGAACATTAAATGGTCGATTCATGATCGAAAGGACTCCAAATGTCTTTCTAGACCCCAGTGTGGGGAAGTTCAATGCTTTTCAATATGCTATTTACTTCTTTCATAGAAACTGATATTTAGGCCATGAGGCCCCTTTTCTTGGCGATTAATCAGAGGTTTTCCCCTCTCTGAGGGGATGTAATTAACGCCGTGGCCTTTATGGCACAGCAGGTCTCCAGTCCCGACCCGATACCCATAATCTCCTGATTAGTCAGATGGAGCACATCCCGGGCTTCGGACCACTCCAGTCTCGAAGTCCGAACACATTGTCACCTAGGTGACTGGCACGCCCTCGCACTCGATAAACTGATAAACCGATGAAAGAACTGCCCGATATTTTCACACACGAATTTTAGTGCGTTCCACCGGGCACCGTTAATCAAGGGCAGCCGGTTATAGGGCGCCACCTTTAAATGCACGCCCGGCTTTGGGCAGTTTTTAGCGAACGGGGAAGGAACAAGGACCCCTAGCCAGTGGTTTAAACATCTGTTGATGCTGCACTAGCAATGTCTAAGCTAAATTTCTAAAAAAATTGAATATTGCCAAATTTTCAAAAAAAAATTGAATATTGCCAAATTTCCAAAAAAAATTGAATATTGCCAAATTTCCAAAAAAAAATTTATTGCCAAAATTCCAAAAAAATTGAATATAGCCAATTTCCAAAACAAAAAAAATTATTTACCAAATTCCAAAAAAAAATTTATAACCAAAATTCCAAAAAAAATTGAATATTGCCAAAATTCCAAGAAAATTGAATATAACCAAAATTCCAAAAAAACAAAAAAAATTGAATATTGCCAAAATTCCAAAAAATTTGAGTATTTCCAAAATTTTCATATTTTTCAAAATCAACATAAAAATTCAAAAAAATTTCCTTTTGAAAACATATAAAAATTTGCATACTTTCGAAAATTCTAAAAAAAAATTACATTATATTGGCATTATTGTAGAGATATCCTTTTGCAGGGGCACGCAAAATCAAGAACAATCACAAGAAGTGCAACAAATACCAAAGACTGTCTCATTCCACTATATATGTCAAAAAGAGTACAAAATGATAGTGGGTACAAACAACCTCTCTAGCTCTCCCCTCGACCCTCGTGATCTCCCCCTCTATGTGAGCTCTCAGCCTCCTCCTGTCCTCCCCGGGAAAACCTAGGAGGAGCCATCGATCCTCGAGAAGCTGAACCCCTGTCACCGCGTGCTCCCCTCTCAGCATCTTCCCTCCTCTGATGCTCAGAGGAGGTAACTAAATAATCAGTGCTCGAATAGGCTCGGGAGTATCCCTCGCGCTGAGCCCGCTCACGCCCCCGTCGATAGCGATCCTCCGCATCCTTCGCCCGCTGCTCGGCGATTCCTAATCTAGTACTCAGCTGCACCCTCTCCAACTCTCGTTCCACTCTCTCTCTCTCCCATCTCTCTCTCTCTCTCTGTCTCGATCCTCCCTCTCTCTCTGCCGCTCACTCCTCTCCACACCGAGGAGGAGGTGTAGCTCCGCCACATCCCGAGGAAGCTCCTCTGTGACTCGACGCCTCAGCTCTGCTTCCGCCATCCGCAGCTCCTGCTCCTACACCAGAAATCTTGGTCAAATACTGATGTTAATAAAAGTTTTCAAGACTAGATTAAAAGAATAGATTGCTTACTCTTTCCTGTAGGGAGGCCTCAGCTGCCTCCGCCCGAGCAACTGCACTAGCAAGCTGGCTCTCTAGATCCGCGTGGTCACAGGCGGGCTGAGTAGAGGATGAAGCACCATGCGAGGATCGGACTGCCTCCAGCTCCTCGCGCTAAAAAAGAAAAGCATTACCATTAATTGAAATTAAAATCCAAATCATTCTAAATTACAAGTTCTTACCAGCTCATCTACGGTATGCTGGAGGTCCTCGCGCTGCCGGATCGTAGAGTCAAGGAGCCCCTGTACCATGGCTAGTCTCCCCTCTATGTCGAACTGCAATAACGCATGTTGGTCACATATTGAATAATCAAGTTTTTTAAAATGAAAATGCAAATGAATTTAAAGCATACATGTCCACGTGCGCTTTGGTAGACCCGGCTACCGTATGTCTGAGAATAGGCCTGGAGGTAGGCATCATCTGAGTCCGCTCCCGCAGGGACTGGTCGGCCACGCCTTTTCCAATCTGCATACTGCTCGCGGGCACGCTGCCACCAATCATCTGTCCCCTGGAGGCCTCGAAAACGTCGCCCATGTCGTGAGTCCGTCGCCTGGGTCGGGAACTCTACTACCGCCTGGTGGAGCCCCAGTGTCCTCATGATTAGCCTATAGTATAAAGGCTCGACCAAGTTGAGGGCGTGCAACCAGATCTCTCTCCCGAAGTATGGGATGGCCGCCTCCACCTAGGGCATCACCCCGATATCCCTCTGATACGGAATCCAAACCACCTGCATAGTTCAATTTGTCATTACCCTTGATTTCACTCATATCATATAATTCAATTTCAAAAATTAAATCTTACCTCTATATGGGGCATCATATCTAACATCTCCTGAATGTGGGTCACCTGGTCTTTCAAAGATCGGCTGTCTCGTGTTGGGGTCCATCGTCTGGCCGGGGGCAACAGATCTCCTCGATCCTCCCAAGCACGCCTGAGGGTAGGAAGATACATATAGCTCCAAACCTAAAATGTAGCTCATGTGATTAGTATAAGAGACAAGTGCATAATTTAATCCATGGAGTTTAAAGCTTAGAGAGATACCTGAAGTAGAGGGTAGAATCCCCCGAGTGAGGACTGGAGTGAAGAAATGCCAAAACTGTCGAACAAATGGGCTAGGACTGCCGCGCCCCAAGCGTACCGTCCGACTCTATTCAGATCCTCCAGTAGAGGGAGAAATCGGCAGCTCACTGCATCACCTTGAGTCGCTAGAAGCAGCTTGCCAATCATCAGTATAAGAAACCTCCTCAGCTCCATGTCAGCTTGTGCACCAGCCTCGGTCGTGAAGCTCTCCCTGGCCTCAGTCTCTAGTCTCTTCTCATGAGCCGTCAAAGTCTCTCCCACCTCCCTCTGTGTATGGAACAAGCCGAGACTCTCCTGTAAAGCGATCCTCGACACCAGCGAGGTCCGGCCGGTCCCCTCCAGCTCCAAGCCTAGTAGTCTGCGCGCCATCTCCCGGTAGTCGGGGTAAGTGCAGCCTGCCACTGCCGATCCGTGCACCTGCAGTCCAGTAATATGAGTGACATCTTCTAGAGTCGGGATCATATGACCCCAAGGGAAGAGGAAGGCCTTGCACCCCGTATCCCATCTGGCTTTCAGAGCCCTTATCAATCCCACATCGACTCTCAGCACCTCTATTTCCAAGAACTCTCCAAAGCCCATTCGGCGGAGGTGGTCCCGTTGAAACTCTGGTAGTGCAAAGTAGATAGCCCGAACTAATGTCCATGAAATCCGGGCATGAACTGCACCCTCTACACCCTGCACACAACAAAAGAGCAAGAAGTATCAATTTGTGTCCATCAAACAAGAAGAAATAATAAGAAAATAAAAAAACTGGCATTCCGTTCTTGAACGCACTATATCGTTATAGCGCGTTCATATTCCGAAGGTAGGGGGCAACCCCTCATTCCCCAAATTCATTATGTGGGCATTTTTGCCCTCTACATTGGTCTAAGGGGGTATATTATCTTCCGTTTTTACATTTTATGAAAGGAAAACAAGAAAAATACAAAGAAAACAAGTTAGGGGCAGTTTCATACCAATCGTCGTTTTCGAACATCCGCGCCGCCAACGGGCTCCGCCGCTATCTCCCTGGCCGCCGCGGTACCTTCAACCTCCTTGGCCTCGTCGGAGGGGATCTCCATTTCGTCTCCTTCAAGCCTAGCCGAGACGGTCGCCTTCGAATCGGGGTTTTCTTCCACGGGAGAGGGCGCTCGTTCCTCCTCCGTGCGAGATCGTTGACGGCCGCGGGTGGCACACCGTTTGGAACGTCGGGGAGGTTCTCCTTCCATTGGATTAGGGCAATAGAGGTTTGGGCTGGTGAGAGGGCGAGAGAGGGAGTGGAGAGAGGGAAAGAATGAGTTTGAATAAATGAAAGGGTGGGGGCGGTTTTTGAAATTTGCGCGTAATGAACGCGCTATAGCGCGACACTATCGCGCTATGTATATATAGCGCGATGATGAAAATAAAAGAAAAAAAATAGAAGGGTGGGGAAAGAAAAGAAAATAAAACTTGTGTTCTTTCACTTATGCGTGCTTAAATTTGCTCTATTAACATTGTATTCCCAGGAAAAGAAAAGGAGAAGATAAAATGGCATGCCATCAGGTAAGTATTCTTTTATCCCTTCCTTTATTGCATTACTATATGATACTTACATTATTATATTATCTCAAGGACCGGCCGATTCTCCGTGCGTTTCGGGATCTGAGTTCCCCTCTATCAAAAACAGTGATGATCTAGAAACATGCAGTTAATCGTCAGATAGACCGTTAGGTCGGACAAATTTGGGGACGATGGACTTCATCTCGCACGCCGTGGTTGCGGATGACTCTTGACCCGAATCTGTTTGATTTAACAATATTATCCTTGAGTATCTTATATTTTATTCTTTCTTTGCATTTATTTTAATGATTTCTTTTATTTTAGCCCTGCACGCATCATGCCCTTTTCGCATTCATAAATGCCCAATTTTCTTCAATTAAGGATCAATAATGCTTAAGTTTTTGAATGAAGAAATTCAATTCCATTCTGAATTTGAAAGATTGCTCATGGTTGAGCACTGTATCTCGTTGGTCGATGTGACCCTGGCCTGGAATTTGTCTATCTCCTTTCAATCCAATTCAACTTATCCCTTTTGGTCCACTCATTAGCTGTGAACCGCACGATGGCGTCGATGGATCCGCCGGGCTCGCGTCCATTCCACTGACTAAGTGAAATTCGTAGTTGCTACGCACTGCGGATACCTCTTTTGTGCAAGAGGTTGATCAATTTCCTTTTCTTTGTTCCGCGCCTATCGTTCTAGGTAGGAGTCACCGGTTGCTAGCTTGACCTTGTGGTTAGCTCGGAGTTTTCTGGATTATTCCTATCACTTGTCGGTTGTGACAGGTGTCTCTTTTTCCTTGATATCCACTTATCAGTCCGCTCCACTGCGTTTCCACTTCATCTCTCCGTCACTACCACTCCGTGTCATCTCCGTTTTGCCTCCGTTTCACCTCCGTCTCGCTCCCCTGCAAAGCGGATATCAAGGAGGGGCATCTGTAGACACCCATTTTTGACCGATAAGTTGAGCATTTTCTTTATTCTCTTAGTTAATGTCCCAATTGATCCATAATTGGTTGATTTTCTGGGATATCTCCCTATTCTTGGCCCTACAATTCAATTTCCGTACCTTGGATCTCGTCTCGAATTTGGCATTCTCGCGCTACTCACTCACATCACTTTCTTGTTCATAGCACGTTATGGACCTAATTGAATGATCATTTGAACAATCGTTATTTCTTGATATTTGATCTTTATAGCATCCACTCTGGATGTCATTCATACTTAATATTTGATTGAATGGTCGTCCAAAGGGGTATTTATTCTTTTTCTAATCATTCGGGGAGCCAATCATTGTCGCGCTATATCGTCATAGCGCGTTCATGAAGAACGCGCTATACGATTGTAGCGCGTTCTCAGTCAGAAACCCAGTCCGACCCGGACTCCCCTTTTTCGATTTGGGTCCTTATTTTGGTAAGTTTCCAATCATATTTCATCCAAAGGAAGGTTCCTAATCCTAATAAGAGTCTTTCCCCCTCATTAATCGGCAAGATTGCCTTGATTTAAGCCACCAAGTCATTAGTTTGAATCGAACTCCGACCTAGGGTTCGTTCTTGATCCTTCTCCTATAAATTGGAGCCCTGGTCGTCGTTCTGGAGAGATGCAACTCGAGATCTTGATGAGGAGGAGGTTGCTCTTCGTTCCAAATCAATAACTCCTCTCTCCTCACACATCCAAGGGAGTATTTTGGGGCATATTGTGTTCTTCCTCATTCTTAGTTTTCTCTCCCCAATTCGTTTATTTCAATCCTCGCATAACATTACATATTGATCTCAAAAAACACTTCTTTTACAAAATATACGCATTCACACACACACCAAACCTATTTTTGGCCCTTCCATAGGGGTTTAAAAACTACCAAACCCCCAGGTAATCGAGCCCTTCTTTTACATGCTTTTGATTAAGAATAGGGGCAGATTCTATTAAAATCTCGATCTAATGGGCCTTCTGTTTGTTGTTTATGATTGTTTACAGGCACTAGAAGATTGATACGTGGAGCACTTACACCTTGGCTGGCCTTGGAGCAAGGAAGAAACGAATCCAATTCATCCCGCTTTCTATCTGATATCGCGCTATATGGACATAGCGCGATCTTGAGAAGGCGCTAGGATGATATAGCGCGTTCATTGCCAGGCCAACTCTTGGCCCTCTTGAATTTCTGAGGTATGTAACATGCCCTTATTTTGATCTTCATATTATTTGGCATGTTGTTGGCCTCAGTGGCGATCACGGATTTTAATTATTACATGTGACCCCCCCCCCTCTTTTATCATTGATTTTGGTTCTATATCTTGTCAAATCATCGCATATTCAAATCATCAATTTGGGGGAGGTCTAATTTCATAATCTACAGCAGACAGTGCAGAATAGGTAGGGCCAAAATTGGGACACTCTCTATAGAGTTACTTCATGCGGTCAAAGCCGGTGACCTCTACCCGAACAGTGGAAAGAAGGGAGACCCTTCGACTCAAGGCGTCGGCCACTTTATTCTCTTTTCCAGCCTTATGTTTTAGGACAAAGGTGAAGGACTGGAGAAATTCTACCCATCGACCGTGCCTAGGGTTTAGGCCCTTCTGAGAGCTAATGAATTTCAAAGCCTCGTGGTCCGAGTATAAGACAAACTCTTGAGGTAAGAGATAGTGTCTCCAGTATTTGAGGGCTTGGACCATGGCATAAAACTCCTTATCATATGTAGAGTAACGAAGGTTTGCATCAGAAAGCTTCTCACTGAAATAAGCCACATGGTGGCTTTCCTGACTAAGCACTCCTCCTATACCTACGCCAGATGCATCACAGGATATCTCAAAGACTTTGAAAAAGTCTTGCAGTCGGAGGACAAGGGTTTTGGTCATGAGCTCCTTTATGACAAGAAAAGCCTGAGATGTGACTTTGGTCCACTCAAAATTTCTCTTACAGATGCAATCCGTAATGGGTGTCATAATGGTGCTAAAACCCTGAATGAAGCGTCTGTAGAAAGTGGCTAGCCCGTGAAAACTTCGAACATCATGGACGTTCTGGGGCTCTGGCCAGTCTACTAAGACTTGGACTTTGGATTGGTCCACAGACACTCCTTGACTCGAAACCACAAATCCGAGGAAAGTGATCCGGTCTGTCATGAATTCACACTTCTTGAGATTGGCATACAGGGTTTCTCTCCTCAAAGTCTCGCAGACTTCCCTCAAATGCCGGATGTGGTCCTGAGGGTTGTGACTATAGATGAGAATATCATCAAAGTAGACGACAACAAAGCGACCAATGAGAGGGCGAATGACTTCCGTCATAAGCCTCATAAAAGTGCTGGGGGCATTGGATAGCCCAAATGGCATGACAAGCCACTCATACAGACTTTCTTTTATTTTGAAGGCTGTCTTCCACTCATCCCCTGGTCAGATTCGGACTTGGCGGTAGCCACTTTTCAAGTCAATCTTGGAAAAGACGGTGGCTCCACTCATCATGTCAAGCATGTCATCAAGACGGGGAATGAGAAATCTATACTTGACAGTGATTTTGTTAATGGCGTGGCCATCAACACACATCCGCCAGGTGCCATCTTTCTTTGGTGTGAGCAAGGCATGAACAGCACATGGGCTCTTGCTCACCCTGAGGAAACCCTTTTGAATAAGGTCCTCGATAATTCTTTGGAGCTCAGCATGCTCCTTGGGGTTCAATCAGTAATGGGGAAGGTTGGGTAGGGTGGACCCGGGGACAAGGTCAATGGCGTGTTGTACATCACGCATGGTAGAGAGTCTAGAGGGCAAGTCTTCAGGGAAGATGTCTTGGAAGTCCTGCAAGATTGCCTGGGCTTCAGGTGGGATTGAGACTTGGGACTCCTCGGGTGTAATGGTGACGACAACAGCCCAAACAGGGGCACCCTCAACAACCTCTCTGTTTAGCTCTCGGACACTTATGAAGTTAAGGAGCCTAACTAGGTCGTGACCAACCTTAGGGGCCTTGGGAACGGGTGAGATAGATGCATGAGAAGAGGGAATGAGAAGTTTCCCTTCATTGGGAGTTCGGGGACTCTCCTGAACCTTGGGGGTTCCAGTGGGGGTGGAGGTGGAGCGCTTTCCCGGGGTCACCTTTGGGGGTGCCGGGTACAACTGAATCTTCTTCCCATTGTGGGAGAAGGAACACTGGTTGGATCGACCGAATGTAGTAAGGTCTACATTATAGATCCACAGTCATTCTAGGATGATGCTACCGACCTTCATAGGCATTACATCGCATAAGATCTGTCCTTGGTAGGACTGGAATTGGATGGGAATGACACATGTAGTGGTGACTGGGATAGACGTGTCGTCAACCCAAGCCACGTTGTATGGCCTAGGATGAGGGTGCGTATGTAGACCTAAACGGGGGACAAAGTCTGAAGAGACTGCATTGATACAGCTCCCGTTGTCAAAGATCACTTTGCAGGGTTGGGATTTCACCATGATGTAGGTTTAAAAGATGGAGGTTTGACGCTAGTCGTCCTCCTGGGGGTGTGTTAGGATGCAGCAAACTACACCCAATCGTCCATGGCTAGAACTCTCGGTAATATCTCTAACTTGCATGTGCTGGACATGCGTGCCATCAAATCCTACGTCTATTTCTTCAAATTGAGAGATGAGGTCAGGATCGGCCTCATACCTCTCAATGGATTCTTCTTCCTGAGGTGGAAGCTCCACAGGCTGGGGGTCGGTTATGACCAAGGCTTGGGTGGGGCAGTTAGTGGTAACATGCCCTAGGTTATGGCACCTAAAGCAGCGAATTCCCGAGATAGGGACTGACTAGGAGGTGCTAGGGATGGCTCCCTTTCCCTTGTCATCCCTCCTATCAGTTGGCAGAGTGTACTCCAGCCTAGGCACAGCAGCAGGTGCAGGTAAGGGGTTCCTTATGAAAGGAACAGTAGGGGCAACGGCCCGGAGTGGGATAGCAGTAGGGACATCGGAAGTGGAGGGGCCAGGCCTCTCATGGTAGCATACCATGGGGTTTCGGGGTTCAGGTTGGCGGTAGGTGAGAACCCGAAGTGGGACCACCCTTTGAAACCGCTCAACATCTCGAGCAACCTGGTAGGCGTGCTCGAGGGTGTTAACCTCTCGCAGGAATAGTTCCCGCTGAATACTCTCGTGTAGGCCAACCCTAAACCGTGAGAGGGTGACAGAGACATCCTCAACGACATGACTCCGAAGGAAGAATCCATCGAACTTGGCGATGTATTCATCAACCGATTTTTCATCTTGGGTGAGTTTCTGCCATTGGTGTAAAAGACGTTGATGGTAGGAGGGTGACATATACTTCTCCCTAAGTTTCTCCTTTATTTCTTCCCACGTGTTGATGCGCTCCTCTCGTCTCTTTGCTAGGAGATTCTCAACATTGCACCAGTAGGTCTTGGCTTGACCTAGGAGTTTCATTTTGGCAAACCTCACCCTTGTAATAGGGGTCATGCGGTGATGCCAATCAAAGTATTGATCCATCCCGGTCTCCCAATCAAGGTATGTGGCGGGATTGAGGGACCCATCAAAACTAGGAGTGTCTATTTTGACGTTCTGTAGGATGATCTCCTCATCGTCGTGGTCTCTCCCTCGAGGTGCACAACCCTCTTGCTCTCTACCTTGAGGAGCATGATTCTAGTGAGCTTGGTTTCTCTCTTCCCTAGGGTTGGCTACGGATCTTCACGACCATTCCACCTCCCTTCCTCTTTCTTCACATGATTCTCTAAGGCTCGGATCTTCTCACCTAGCTCCGCTCACAATTGGCCTATAGATTCTTCAATTTGGGCCATAAGATGTTGTTCGAGCTGGGCTAGCATGGCATCCATGCTATCCTGATTCATGGGTGATTGTAAAGTTAAATTGCGCTCTAAACGGCCCGATGAATTCCTATACCAATGTGGCATGCACGAGTTTGGACCTAAATGATGCAATCTTGGGATCAAAAATTAGTAAGATGTAGACCCAATTTGTTGGCTAATGTGCAAAGGGTCAATTCCTTTTGCGAAGGGACCGGTCAGGGAGAGTTGCTCGCATGTAGGCGAAATAGTTATGGAACTACCTCCTGACAATTATGGTGCCCTAATGTGACAGTTCTATGGCTTAAGGATGGGATCATACAAGGTCTCTCTCTCCGTCCACAGTGATGCACTCAGGAAACAGGTTGCATGGATAGGGCTCTCTCTCACTTCGTCGCGTGACAACTTATAAGGATACTAAATGAGCAAGTTTATGGGAGCATGCACCTAACTAGACTGAAAAGTTTAGTTCCAACCGGAGACGAAGGCGAGCAGGGACATGCGTGTTCGCACGGCGTCGACGAAGCTTGACGGTTACAAAAAATTCACTCCACGCAGGGAGGGTGCAATTAGTACAAAATCACGTAATTTAAAATTTTTCCGTGTAGGGGAATAAATTATTTCAAACTTTCTCCGCGCATGGAGACTCACAGTCACTCACACTCCGTAAATTACGGACTGTCTGTCGACGGCCGGGCGACCCTGGCGCCAGTCGGGCCGTCGTTGTGGACTCAGGTGCCACAATCACTAATTCAATCAATAGATATATATATATATATATATATATAATATTATATATATCCATCATAATATATATATATATTACTTTTCTCTTTTTTTGACTACTTCAATATATATATATATATATATATTTCAAATTTTTTGCGCAAATCACGCGTTGGCGGTCAACACACGCGGGCGGCTGGGCGGTCAGCCCAGATGGGCGAACGCGGGCGGGGTGGATCGAGGGCGGGCACGTGGTGCCGGTGCTCGGGCCGGCGGGCGCTGGTGGGCACACGCGAGCGTCCAGGCGGGCGCACGCGGGCGCGGGCGCCGTGTGGCTGGACGGGCGCGGGCGACGAGGTCGCAGGCGCTATCGTCGAGGCGATCGCAGGAGGGTGCCAGGCGGGCGCGGGTGAGGTCGAGCAGGCGTGAGCCAGGGCGCGAGCGCCGTGTGGCCGGGCGGGCGTGGGCGATGAGGTGGCAGGCGCTGTTGGTGAGGCGATCGCGAGCGGACGCGGAGGCAGATGGCAGTGGGCGCGCGGGCGGGCGCCGGGCGCGGTGGCTGGCGGTGGGGCGGGGCGATCCGTTGCGGCGGGGCAGGCTTTGACTCCCGGCACGAGCGACGAGGCCCCCTTGCAAATCTTTTTTTTTCTATTTTCTTCTCTCTCTCTCCCGAGAGAAGTAACTCTTATGCTTCTCTCCTCTCTTTTTTTTCAACTTCTCTCCCAACCGAGAGAGGTCTCTTCTGCTATTTTTTTTTCACGGACCGATGTTGATCACGAACAACGAGGACGTCGGGGTTGATGGAGACGCCATTATTAGGCTCTGATACCAAATTTGACGCGGCGGTGTCGGAGGAAGGATCGACGGCACTCCGAAGGGACGAACGTGACGGGATAACTACTGTCTCACGCAGCTCGGTCTCACACCGGACGGTCTCTCACCGGGCAATCACTCTATTCTCACAAGGGAGAAGGAGGGAAGGGGAAGCAAGAGGGGAAGAGCTCTCACGTGGTTTCAATCTTTTCATTTAATCTATCATATGAAAACCTTGCACACTAGCCCCCTTTATATAGGAAAGGCCATATTACACTTGGACAATCATACCCTTAGTCTTTTCAACTAATGACATCTATGTCCTAGCCTAATAAAACAAACTATAACAATCAACTTTTGACTTGGCCAAATAAAATATAAAATAACAGAATATTTGGCCTAATAAAATAAAAGCAAATAATACATGTAGCCATACATGTATTATACACACAATACACAAATAAAATGCATACTCAATACACACAAATAAATACTCATGACGATGAGTCTCTGAACCACAAGCTCGGTGGGGTCGGGGCGGTACGGCGTCGGCTGCGTGTGACTGGTCCGGTGGTGTCCCCACCATAAGAAGGCACCAATGGGGGTGTGACGGGATCGTCAATCAACTTGGGCAACTATCAAACTATATTTTCTATTTTAAGTGTTTTGTGTTAATGGGCCATATTAGTGGGCCTAGATATGTGTTTTCTTTTGTAGTGGAAATAAAATATCCACATCATGTAGTCTTTTTTTAAAGTGTCTTTTAGTCTTCCCACTAGAGATATAATGAGTCTTAGGTGTTAGGTGTTAGTTGAAGTTTAATGAGTGTCTTTTGATTTTCTTTGTGGAGTCTATAAAGGTGACATGTAACCTCTCTTTAAGAGACAATGAAGTGATTAGAATTTTTGAAAACCACTCTCTTGTAAGGTGCGAAGCCTTGCTTGCTTGTGTCACTTCTCCGAGAAGGAGATGGGGTGAGAATCCCCGTGGGTGAGAAGCCCAAGCCTTGGTCGTGAGATGTGGCCCCAACCACCTCTTTCCACTGCCCACCACCTTCCCTTCCCGACCCCTCGTCTAAGAACTCAACCCCATCGTCCTCCTCCTCCTCTTCCACCTTCATCTGTGTCTTAGCCCACAACCTACTGAAGTCCTGTAGTAGCCCAGCAACGTCGGCCCCAACTGAGCTCACCATTAGCCACCCTATCACCCATGGAACCTTCCCAATGAAGCCTCAACATCGGCCACCATCCTCCACTTCCGGTTGGGCCTCTGCGAACAGCCACTACCCCCCCTCCTCAGCCCTCTCTCACCCCTTCAAACCCCCCACCTGCCCTCCCACTCACTCCCCCTTCTATGCACATCTACACTTCTCTAAACCAGCAGCCACCCCACCATCGTCCACCAGCGATCTTTCTCCTCCCTCCCCGTCCTTCCCCCCCTACTCACACCTGATCGGGCCACCTTCTCAGGCCCCGTTTGCCACGAGCCCACCACGGCATTGCCCAGCCACCGTCGGCATCGCATGCATGCATCATCGAGCCACCTCCCTCGTCTCCCACCGCCGCCATGCGTGCACCGTCGCCAGGCAGCTGCCGGTCCCAGCCAGCATCAAGCATTCATCCATCTCCGCCGAGCACGTCCCCGACGATCAATCCCAGCGGCGTATCCATCGCGGACCCCCCCCCCCTCCACGCAGCACGCATGCAGAATGCCACTGCCTTCACCGCCGTCGTCATCCTATGAGAACAGCCGCAGCCACCTGCAGCTCCATCGGAAGGCGAACAGAATGTTGCCAGCAGCGTCTTGCCCCCTCCCACCAATGCCAACGTGGTACCGCGAGCTCCCCTTCCAATCACCATTCCAAGCTCACCGACGTCTTCCACTTCCCTGTTGTGCCCCTGTGGTTTTGATGATAGCAAACACTATCAGTCACCATATGCATGTGTGCATGAAAGACCTTGTTGATTCATTTAAGTGCATTCATATGTGTTCATGTATTTGTGAATGTGTGCTTGTTAATGACATTCCTTTATATCTGTCTGACATGCATTCAAGCATGTACAGCCATGCACTGTTTTGCTTGCAAAATAGAGTCTGTACATTGCCTGTAGACTGCACATTGTTTGGCCATTGCTCACGAAGTCTGTACAGCGGTTGTCTTCATATAGGAAGTCTGTACATCGTCTCCTGCATGCACTACTTCAAGTGTGTACAGCCAGTGCATTTCTTCATATCAAGTCTAGACATTGTGCATTCCTTAATATGAAGTCTATACACTGCATGCTACATAGTCTGCACATCGCTCACTTGCATGTTCATCAAAGTCTGTACACTGGTCGAGCACTCAAGTCTGTTCATTGGCCAAGTCTACACATCGTCACCTTGCATTCAAGTCTGCACATTGGCCAAGTCTATACATTACCCTGTAGCTTGCTTAGCTGAAGTCTGTACAGTCAGTGTGTTTCACACATCTAAAGTCTATACATTGCTTCCCATCTTTACCTACGTTCTGAACTGAGCAAGTCTATACATTCCTTTCCTTTGCCTACGTTCAGAACAAAAGTCTTCACACTGTCCTGTAGCTTGCATGAGTCATTGAAGTCTGTACAATGCCTTGGCGCTCACCAAGTCTATACATCGCCTTCAAGCTTTCCAAGTCTGTACAGCCCAAGTCTGTACATCCACCGTTTCATGCAGCGTCCCTAAGGCAAAGTATATACATTGATTTTCACTTCAAGTCTGTACATGGCCTTGGCATCTGCTTTGAAGTCTACACATTGGTCTTCGTTCCAAGTCTGCACATTGGCCTTCAAGATTCTCAAAGTCTGTACAGCCTGCTTTGTCGTTCAGAGTACAAACTCTGTACATCGTTAAGTTGCCTTTGTGCCGAAGGAAGTCTATACATTCAGATGAACTTGGAATTTGACGACAACCACAAGTGGCGTCACTTTTGAATCAAACGCCTAGGAAGAAGGTGTCTTTTACGTTGTACATACTTTGATGTCGTAGCCAAGTCTATTCACTCGCTAGTGTGCATATGCATAGTCTGTACATTGCCCTCATGCATACACAAGCATCCAAGTCTGTACAAAGTCATTTGCACCCCTTCATATCAAGTCTGCACATTGTGCTTTGAAGCTGCATCAAGTCTAGACATTGTACTGTAGCTAGCACGAAGTGGAGTCTGTACATTGTCCCCATGTTCACATGCTTCAAAGTCTATACATCGTGGGGCTTCGAAGTCTTCAAAGTCTGTACATCTTCAAGGGGTAAGTCTATACATTGGATATGGGTGAGCATCGTGAAGTCTATACACTGCTTGTGTAACTCAAGCCTTTACATCAGAGTCTATACATCGGCGCACTGTTCATGCATCGGTTAAGTCTATACACTGGCTATGGCTTGTTCATGCATCTTACCCACGCAAGTCTGTACACTGAGGTCGCTTGAAGGGCTTCAAGACTACACACTCTCACATTGTACACACTTGCTTAACTGCTGCTTCTAAAGTCTACACATTCGATTGCTTCATGCTTTACATAGAAGTCTACACATTCCACTCTGTTATTTTAATGCATCATTCTGCAAGTCTGTACACTGAGGTCACTTGAAGGGCTTCAAGTCTACACATTCTCACATTGTACATACTTGCATAAATGCTGCATCTAAAGTCTGTACACGCCATAGCATTGCATGCACGAAGTCTATACATGCCATAGCTTTGCATTTATAAAGTGTGTACACGCCACAGACCTGCATACATGAAGTCTAAACATTGCATCACTTGTACATGCATTGCCTTCACGCAGAGTCTACGCATTCCCCCACAGCCTGCACAACATGTCTTTACAGCGTCCAGTAGCCTGCACGCAAAGTCTATACATTGCGTCCAGCAGCCTGCACGCCAAGTCTGTACACACTTTAGTGCACATGTGCATCTCCTTCAAAGATGAAGTCTATACAATCCTTTCCAAGCCTTCAAGTCTATACACTCGTTTCCAAGCCTTCAAGTCTATACACTCGTTGTCAAACCTTCAAGTCCATACACTGCATCAAGTCTATACAACAAAGTCTGTACAAAGTGTCGACATTAATCTGATAAGGTTCTGTCTGTGTGACATGTACTGTTCGTGAAGCTGATGAATGGGCACGTGATCCGAGGTTGGCACCTGGCACGTGATCTGAGGTGTCCTATGGATAAAGAGGCACACGCCCTAGTTGCTGCATATATATATGAAAGTTCTTCATCCGCAGTAGATAGATTGAAGAGGGCTGATCGAGAGAGTGATAAAAGAAAGTGAGAGCAGCACAGAGGCTGTGAGCAGAAGAAGAAGAAGAAGAAAAAGAGCAGAGAGGCAGAGAGTGAAAGCAAAAGAAGAAGAAGAGAAAGAGAGAGAGTTCGTGGAGAAGAAGAAAGAAGATTTTATTGAAGATCTGTCTACTGGACTTGGATCAGATCCAATCCAGTTGCTCCTGCAAGAGCTACATTTTGCATTGCGTTTCCAGCTTTCCGATTGCTGTATTTTCATTTCTTGTTTTCCTTTTATTTGATCAACTCTGCTTTCCGATTCTCTGGTTAGAGATCGGTGTTCCTCTTGTGGTCTCAAGAGAAGAGAGACTTGTCTCCGGTCTGCTAGTGACAGGTTGTCACTTGTGGGTTCCCCTCCGGTTTGGAGGAAGGGAGATTCATCTCCGGTTCTGGTCTTGTGGGTTGCAAGTCCAGGTGTTCCCTCCGGTTTGGAGGAAGAGAGACTTGTGTCTCTGTTGGCAGTGACTGGGTGTCACTGGTGCGTTCCCTCCTGGTCTAGAGGAAGAGAGACCTAGTCTCTGGTTCCAAGTGGCTGGGAGTCACTTGGGGTGTCCCTCCGGTCTGGAGGAAGAGGGGAGGTTGTTCCCCTGGTCAAGCTGTTTGGCAGCAAGTGTTTACAGACTGAGTCTGATGTTCTAGCGTTGCTAGTGGAAGCCTCACTCCAGTTGGGAGTGAGGGGTGGACGTAGGTCTTGGTGACCGAACCACCTAAAAATCCTCTGTGCAGTGTGGTTGTGTTTTGCTCCTTGTCTTCTACCCTTTTCACAGGTTGCCTTAGCATTCTCGTTTCTATCTGTGCTGCTTCCGCTAGTTGCTTGTTTAGGCGCGTCTTATATATTTGCTCAGTGGTTTAAAAGAGAATTTAACTTGTTCTTCAGATCGTCTATTTGCCTTGATAGTGTTCTAGTCCTTTATTGAGCGAAAAGTTTTTTGAAGGGTGGGATTCATTCACCCCCCCTCTGAATCCATCGCACCAATCCTATCAATTAGTATCAGAGCGGTGTCTGCTTAGTAGGTCCAGCGACCTGCAGATCCGACCCTGCTATCTTCGGTGCTTTTTTGGTTAGATTTGCTTATCGGTTTGATTCCACTGCTTTGAATTAGTTGTGATCTGCTTCAATGGCTCATCCACCCGTCTTTAGTGGTTCTGATTTCAACCAGTGGCACAGTGCTTTCCGTGCTCATGTTAAATCTGTTGATCCATATCTGTGGAAAGTGATTTCACATGGTCCACATAGACTACCAAAAGATCAGTCTAAATAGACTAACAAGCATCTATCTATGTGTGCATAAAATAAGAAAGCACTGGAGTTAATGAAGGCCGCGACTAATCGAGCTCTTCATTCATGATTCCTTGGTTGCAGATCTGCAAGGGATATATTGAAGATGATGAAGAGAGCCGAGAAAGGAAATCAAACAAGCTGCATGATGGCTAATGGAAGTAATCAAAGTGGCAGTCAAAATGAAGCAGAGGATGATGATGAGGTAAACCCTTTTGAGAACTATACTTTAGATGATTGGGAGAATTCATATGCTGAATTATTAGAGTCACATGAGAGGTTAAGAAGTCAATACAAAAAATTGAAGAAGAGTAGTATGTCAGACAATTTGAATTCTCCATGTAAAAATTGTGCTGAACTGAAAAATGTTCATGATGCTTGTATGTCTGATATTCAAATGTTGAAGAAATAAATTTCATTGTTGAAAATTGAGAATCAAGATCATGTAAAAGAAATCTCTGAACTTGAGAAGAAGCTTAGCCTAACTTGTCATGATTCTGTTCAAAGTAAAGAATTGATGAAAAATTTCGAAAGTGTGAACTCAGATTTAGACAAGCTGAAGTCTGAAAAAGATTCCCTCAAAAAATTCTCCAAAGAAAATAAAGAAAAATTAGAGAAACTTAAACGAGAGAATGATTTGCTGATTGAGAAACTTGAAGCCATAAAATCTGTAAACATGGAGTTACAGAAAAAGGATGAAAAACAACAAAGAGAAATGAATGAATTTGAAAATAGAAGAAAGTAAGAAGTCAATTCAGAAGATCAGCTTCTAATATATGAATTGGTTCAAAATGATAAGCTTAAAGAAGAAGTTGAAAAATTAAAATTGTTAAATAGTGCCATGTCTGAAAGACTTCTTACATTGGAGAAAGGGAAAATGATCTCTACAAATGAAACTGAAAAAGTAGAAGATCTAAGAAAGGAGATCGAAGAATATAAAATAGCCAACAAGATTTTGAATGAAGCTGTCAATTGCAGTGAACAAGAGACTGCAAGTTATGAGTTACACATTGCCTCTCTTGAAAACGAAATCCAAGACTTGAAGAACTCTTTGTCTAAGTTTGTGAGCGGGCAAGAAAATCTAGACAAGCTACTAGGTGTAAAAGTCAATGTCAAAAAGGAAGGGTTGAGCTACAATAATCTAAATAAAAAGGCCTTTCAGAACAAAGTTATGACATCATTTGTAAATGCTTCAAAAGTAGCCACAACATCAAAAGATAAACAGCCCACTGCTCAGAAAATGCTGGGAACAAAGGTTAATTGTAAGAAAGAGGGACTGGGTTACAATCCAGTCATGAGGAAGGTTGATGGAACCAACCTGAAAACTGTTTTTGTTAAATCTTCTAAACAGGAAAAGCCTTCTACCTCATCTACACCTCAGTACAAGGCTAAGAAAATAGAAAAACATGATAAAAATCAGAAAAAGACTGGAAAACAAAAAATAAATAAAAAAGGTTCATCAGTGCATGTTGATCACAATCCTCACACACACTCACATGCATCTAAAAAGAAAATGATCTGTCATTACTGTCATAGATTCGGTCATTTGATGCATGAGTGTAAATTGATGGAGAAGGATGATATGAATGCTAGGAGATTTCATGATAAAAATCCTTCACCTCAGAAAAAGAAAATTGAATGACTGCACTGTGGCAAACTAGGACACAACATTACACAATGCTAGTTTACAAATGTTTCAACTGTGGAAAGACAGGCCACATGGCCATTGAATGCTGGCTGAATGCTGGTAGGAGAAATTCTAATTCATGCTTTCACTGTGGCAAGATGGGCCACATTGCAGCCCAATGTTGGCATGCTCAGGGAAGGAAGTCTAACTATAAATCTGGTAGATTCCCTGTAAATAGAAAGTTTTTTGATAAACATGAATTTATCTTTAACAGGAAGTCTCTTGCATGCTCTAACTGTTGGAAGCCAGGCCATCTGGCTAGATCGAGTGTTGGTCACCTATTAAGAGAAGAAATCACTCTTCTCATTTTGAATATGAAAGTCTGACTACAAAGCTGTAAATTGCTGGCCGAATGATAACAAAGGACAGAACCTTCATGCAAATAACAGAAACTTTGATTCCCATACACATAGATTTCATGATCATGCTAATGTGTACAATAAGAACAAAAATTCTGTTTCATGTTGTTATTGTGGTGGCTTTGGTCATTCAATGAATAATTGCTATTTGATGAAATCTGATGACCTTCATGCACAAAAATTGTTGAGAAAACCTGCTAGAAATGTTACTATTAATTCAAGACCCAAGACCTCTTGGGTACCTGTTTGTGCAAAATAAATTTTGTTTTGCAGGTGTGCCTTGGGACTGAGAAAACAAGAGGGGTAATAAACCAAGGCATTCAAGAATGAAAACCCCAGGTCTACAACTTTCAGGTCAGTTACGTGAACTCTCATTAAACCTTGCCATCTGAAATTTCTGGTTTAGATGTTTGCATAATCTGTTAAGCATACATAGCTGCATGTGCTATCTGCACAACTCTGTATGAATCCTCTTCTTGCATAATGAAATTCATTGCATATCTGGTCTGATGTGTTCTTGTCATTTTTTGAACACTATGAGTATTCATGTCTCTCAATGCTCATATGAATTGGATGTTTAGATATTGAAATGAGAATAAACTTGTAATTTCTGAAAATATGAACTGCATATGAATGTGGTTTGAAATCTGCCTGTTGCATAGCTCACTGAAAATCTGATTGCTTATAGGACTACATGTTGAATTATCATGATTGACCACTATGGTATATTAAATGGTAAGCTACTAAAAGGCAGGGAAATCTGTCTGGAGGTTCTTACTATGTGTGAGATGGTCTTTTAGACCATGTTCTCCGCCTAGCACCATGGGTCATAGTGTTTGATAGGGCAGTCTGAATGAGCATGAATCACAAAAACATATGTTCAGTTTTCATGGCACACATTGCATGTTTTCAGGGGTAGTTAATTGCATGTTGCATACATGTAGTTAATTGCATTACATTTCATTACATTGAAAATGCCAAAAAAAAATTTGACTGAATGCATATTGTCAGGGGGAGTCAATGCATTGCATGCAGGTGGTCAAGTGCATACATTTCTGCCAGAATTCATTGCACATCCTTCCTTATTGATTTTGTTGACAAACTTTGATCATATTTTGAAAACACTGGGCTTCAAAATCTCTTCTATCATTTGGTATCAGAATTCTATCAGTCTTTCATGAAGATTTCAATAGGGCTATCTCGATCATAAATCTGAAAACACTTGAACTAGGAATCTTCTATTATACGTTTTTATGAATATCTGAAATAACTCAGGTGGTTTAAGTTTAATGTATTCATTGAGTTTGACTTTAAAATCTCTTAAAAAATATCTGAATCATGTTTAATAAACTTTAACCATCTGTTTCATGCTGTGTCTTGTAAAATCTTCTGAAATCTGTATTATTGAATACATGGCTTTATTTGCTTAAGTACATGAAATTATTATTGATTTGAAGTAAATGAGTTTTTCTGAAATGTCTAAAGGGTAAATTCTGTCAGAGTAATGACTTTGGTCATTGAGAAACACATGTCCAAAGGACTGTGTCATGAGGTGCCATACTTAACTCTGCTTAAGAATGAGTGTTAATCAGGCAGAGCAATGGTATGCACACTGAGAAATACAACTCACTCATCAAGAAATGATTGGTAGTGTGTCATGATGTGTAAATGTTATCTCTGTTCATATAAAGCATGATTGTTAGTTACACTAAGTGCTTAGGGATATTGGCGTCTGATCAACGTATATCCTCTAGTTATAAGGTGTACACTGAACTAGAGTGCTCGTAAAATTTGTAGCATGAAAATTTGTTGAACAAACTGTAATATCTAAATATTGATGCTAAAATCAAATTGCTACAACCCTAGACAAAATCATATGACTTCATAACTGCTTGATCTCAATACTAGTGCATGTAATTCCGAAAGAAGTCAATACATTTGATTGTGTAAGAGAAAGGGAGGTTAATCAAGATATATATATGAGGGCTTAGTTCACTGTTATTAAACCGTGACTTTAGATATAAATATAGACTTTTATTGACAAACTTAGCATACATCATGTTTAAACCCTGCTGATCAATAAAGTTAATTCATAAGCCCTTATAATGGAAGACTTTGAAAACTTATGTTTTGTATTTATGAGATTGATATCTCCTTGAAAATCTTGTTGAATCTCACTGTCCTTGATTCATCATGACCTGAACTTATCCTTGATTGCCCCTGTGGTTTCCTTATCATTCATTTCATAAGGTTCCATTTATTGAGGGGGAGTTTCCTTGTCATATGAATCATGCTGCATAGAAATTCCATGATTTAGGGGGAGAATTGTCCTGCATTCATACCTCTTCCATGATTTTTTAAAAAAAATAAACGGGGAGAAACTGGTATGAGTCATATTGCTCTTTGGTTAAAGGAAGAATGTGCTTTCCTGTAGTTAAAGGGAGAAATGTTACATCAATCGTTCCATATCTGCTTAATTTTCCTCTCTCTAACTAATGTTTTTTTGCTGAAGTCAAAGGGGGAGAATGTTTTTGACTTGAGTCAGTGTGACTCATAGTGTTGCCATCATCAAAAAGGGGGAGATTGTTGTGCCCCTGTGGTTTTGATGATAGCAAACACTATCAGTCACCATATGCATGTGTGCATGAAAGACCTTGTTGATTCATTTAAGTGCATTCATATGTGTTCATGTATTTGTGAATGTGTGCTTGTTAATGACATTCCTTTATATCTGTCTGACATGCATTCAAGCCTGTACAGCCATGCACTGTTTTGCTTGCAAAATAGAGTCTGCACATTGCCTGTAGACTGCACATTGTTTGGCCATTGCTCACGAAGTATGTACAGCGGTTGTCTTCATATAGGAAGTCTGTACATCGTCTCCTGCATGCACTACTTCAAGTGTGTACAGCCAGTGCATTTCTTCATATCAAGTCTAGACATTGTGCATTCCTTAATATGAAGTCTATACACTGCATGCTACATAGTCTGCACATTGCTCACTTGCATGTTCATCAAAGTCTGTACACTGGTCGAGCACTCAAGTCTGTTCATTGGCCAAGTCTACACATCGTCACCTTGCATTCAAGTCTGCACATTGGCCAAGTCTATACATTACCCTGTAGCTTGCTTAGCTGAAGTCTGTACAGTCAGTGTGTTTCACACATCTAAAGTCTATACATTGCTTCCCATCTTTACCTACGTTCTGAACTGAGCAAGTCTATACATTCCTTTCCTTTGCCTACGTTCAGAACAAAAGTCTTCACACTGTCCTGTAGCTTGCATGAGTCATTGAAGTCTGTACAACGCCTTGGCGCTCACCAAGTCTATACATCACCTTCAAGCTTTCCAAGTCTGTACAGCCCAAGTCTGTACATCCACCGTTTCATGTAGCGTCCCTAAGGCAAAGTCTATACATTGGTTTTCACTTCAAGTCTGTACATGGCCTTGGCATCTGCTTTGAAGTCTACACATTGGTCTTCGTTCCAAGTCTGCACATTGGCCTTCAAGATTCTCAAAGTATGTACATCCTGTTTTGTCGTTCAGAGTACAAACTCTGTACATCGTTAAGCTGCCTTTGTGCCGAAGAAGTCTATACATTCAGATGAACTTGGAATTTGACGACCACCACAAGTGGCGTCACTTTTGAATCAAACGCCTAGGAAGAAGGTGTCTTTTACATTGTGCATACTTTGATGCCGTAGCCAAGTCTATCACTTGCTAGTGTGCATATGCATAGTCTGTACATTGCCCTCATGCATACACAAGCATCCAAGTCTGTACAGAGTCATTTGCACTTCTTCATATCAAGTCTGCACATTGTGCTTTGAAGCTGCATCAAGTCTAGACATTGTACTGTAGCTAGCACGAAGTGGAGTCTGTACATTGTCCCCATGTTCACATGCTTCAAAGTCTATACATCGTGGGGCTTCGAAGTCTTCAAAGTCTGTACATCTTCAAGGGGTAAGTCTATACATTGGATATGGGTGAGCATCGTGAAGTCTATACACTGCTTGTGTAACTCAAGCCTTTACATCAGAGTCTATACATCGGCGCACTGTTCATGCATCAGTTCTCCAAGTCTATACATCGGCGCACTGTTCATGCATCGGTTAAGTCTATACACTGGCTATGGCTTGTTCATGCATCTTACCCACGCAAGTCTGTACACTGAGGTCGCTTGAAGGGCTTCAAGACTACACACTCTCACATTGTGCACACTTGCTTAACTGCTGCTTCTAAAGTCTACACATTCGATTGCTTCATGCTTTACACAAAAGTCTACACATTCCACTCTGTTATGTTAATGCATCATTCTGCAAGTCTGTACACTGAGGTCGCTTGAAGGGCTTCAAGTCTACACATTCTCATATTGTATATATTGGCATAAATGCTGCATCTAAAGTCTGTACACGCCATAGCATTGCATGCACGAAGTCTATACATGCCATAGCTTTGCATTTATAAAGTGTGTACACGCCACAGACCTGCATACATGAAGTCTAAACATTGCATCACTTGTACATGCATTGCCTTCACGCAGAGTCTACGCATTCCCCCACAGCCTGCACAGCATGTCTTTACAGCGTCCAGCAGCCTGCACGCAAAGTCTATACATTGCGTCCAACAGCCTGCACGCCAAGTCTGTACACACTTCAGTGTACATGTGCATCTCCTTCAAAGATGAAGTCTATACAATCCTTTCCAAGCCTTCAAGTCTATACACTCGTTTCCAAGCCTTCAAGTCTATACACTCGTTGTCAAGCCTTCAAGTCCATACACTGCATCAAGTCTATACAACAAAGTTTGTACAAAGTGTCGACATTAATCTGATAAGGTTCTGTCTGTGTGACAGGTACTATTCGTGAAGCTGATGAATGGGCACGTGATCCGAGGTTGGCACCTGGCACGTGATCCGAGGTGTCCTATGGATAAAGGGGGCACACGCCCTAGTTGCTGCATATATATATATGAAGGTTCTTCACCCGCAGTAGATAGATTGAAGAGGGCTGATCGAGAGAGTGATAAAAGAAAGTGAGAGCAGCAAAGAGGCTGTGAGCAGAAGAAGAAGAAGAAGAAAAAGAGCAGAGAGGCAGATAGTGAAAGCAAAAGAAGAAGAAGAGAAAGAGAGAGAGTTCGTGGAGAAGAAGAAAGAAGATTTTATTGAAGATCTGTCTACTGGACTTGGATCAGATCCAATCCAGTTGCTCCTGCGAGGGCTACATTTTACATTGCGTTTCCAGCTTTCCGATTTCTGTATTTTCATTTCTTGTTTTCCTTTTATTTGATCAACTGTGCTTTCCGATTCTCTAGTTAGAGATCGGTGTTCCTCTTGTGGTCTCAAGAGAAGGGAGACTTGTCTCCGGTCTGCTAGTGACAGGTTGTCACTTGTGGGTTCCCCTCCGGTTTGGAGGAAGGGAGATTCATCTCCGGTTCTGGTCTTGTGGGTTGCAAGTCCAGGTGTTCCCTCCGGTTTGGAGGAAGAGAGACTTGTGTCTCTGTTGGCAGTGACTGGGTGTCACTGGTGCGTTCCCTCCTGGTCTGGAGGAAGAGAGACCTAGTCTCTGGTTCCAAGTGGCTGGGAGTCACTTGGGGTGTCCCTCCGGTCTGGAGGAAGAGGGGAGGTTGTTCTCCTAGTCAAGCTGTTTGGCAGCAAGTGTTTGCAGACTGAGTCTGCTGTTCTAGCGTTGCTAGTGGAAGCCTCACTCCGGTTGGGAGTGAGGGGTGGACGTAGGTCTTGGTGACCGAACCACCTAAAAATCCTCTGTGCAGTGTGGTTGTGTTTTGCTCTTTGTCTTCTACCTCCTTCACAGGTTGCCTTAGCATTCTCGTTTCTATCTATGCTGCTTCCGCTAGTTGCTTGTTTAGGCGCGTCTTATATATTTGCTCAGTGGTTTAAAAGAGAATTTAACTTGTTCTTCATATTATCTATTTGCCTTGATATTGCTCTAGTCCTTTATTGAGCGAAAAGTTTTTTGAAGGGTGGGATTCATTCACCTCCCCTCTGAATCCATCGCACCGATCCTATCATTCCCTCCCCCGCTGCAACCTAACCGGCCTCGGTACCAACATCCGAGACCGCCACGGTGCCTCCCATCGAGCACGACGAAGCCCGGCGTGGAGCGTGACCTCGCGTCCGAGCACGGTGCTCGCCCCTCCCACGCCAACGGTCGAAACACGAGGGTCGCCCGACTGCACCGACCTCTCCGCTTCCGAGCACACCGCAAACCCACCTCCCAACCAAGAACCGTGCTCGCCTCACCTCACCAACGATTCACCGCCCACCTCCCCTCCTCGCTCTCTCGTTCTCTCTCTCGTGGATGATTTCTGTTGCATGGTACTATGCTGAACAGTAGAGAGAAGAAACTATATATATATATATATATATATATATATATATATATATATATATATAACTTCTCCCTCATCTCTCTCATTTCGTTACTCCCTCCCTCTCCCTTAATTTCTCTCTCACGTAACTTCTCTCTTAACCCTCTTATCTTTGTTATATTTTGTGAGAAAAAATGATATAGAGAAAAAAAAGAGAGAAATAAAGGTCGACGTGGAGCGTGACCCCGCATCTGAGCACGGTGCTCGCCCCTCCAACGCCAACGGTCTCGACGCCGTCTGCCCATGCCCGCCACTGTCGTCCCCAACTTCCCACGCTCTCTCACTCTCTTTGTCGTCCTCTCTCTCTCTACATCCCGTTCTCTCTCCTTCTCTCACACCCTCTCTCTCCACATCTCATTCTTTTCTTCTATCGTAGTAAAGTGTGTAGAGATAGAGTGAAAAAAAAAACATAAATAAAGAAAAGAAAGTGTAAAGAGAGAGAAGATAGCCACCTTCTCTCTCCTATCTCTCTTCTCTCTCCCCTCTTTCTCTCTCGTCAACCTCCCATCTTCTGTCTCTCTCATTTTGTTATTTGGAGGAAAAAAAGGGAAAAAAAAGGTGGCAGAGAAGGTTTTAAAAACATAGCGAGTAAAAATATTTTGTGAAAAGAGAAAGTTTGAAAAAAATGGGGTGAAGCTATTTTTGAAAAGAAAAAAAAGTGATGAGAATTATCGAAGAAAATAGAATAAAAATCTCGGACTCGGAAGTTCGTATCACGTCAGGGTGACTAGTATGTGAGACTCTGGTCAGATGCGGAGGTCGTAACTTGACTTGTATCCGTGTGGTGTTTTATAATTTTATAGTGACACGTCCATTTTAATGGAAGAACACCGCAGCATGCGAATCATACCGCATGTGTAATATGACCACAGATGAGAATGATAAATAGATCTCTCTTCATCATTGTGTGAGCTCATCCCTTTGTACCCCTAGTGACCTACAGCGCTATGTCATGAAGATGAAACTCGATGTTGCTACTTTAGCATGCTTACCTAGGGCAAATCCTGATATCGTCTAAAGGGACATGTCTAGGAAAGCGGTCAAGACAAAATGGATTGGCCTATGCAGCATAGGGAAGACATCTTACTATCGCACCATCTTTCGTTGCTCATTTTTAGAAAGGCTCGGTTGCCTGAGTGGTGATAGAGTCATGAGTGCTTAGCATTCGGGCTCTACACTGCCTATTCTTGAGAGATCCGGAGTGTTGAGTCATGTAAGATACTAATTGTCTGAGGTACAAGTGAGACATTTAAGTGATCTGTTAGTTAAATGATGACCTAACGGAACACTTCCATATTATTTAGATAAATCTCGTGGAGGTCACACACTCTATTTCCTATATGACCGAGAATTGCAGATCTTTGAGATTATATGTTTTGAGATGAACATGTACGGTAGGCCCTACATGGGCAAGTGGGAGATGTTAGGTAGTAAGTGCCCATTTGGGACAGGTGGGGCGCAAGATGGCTGGCCCCTTAGCATGAAAAAGGCAGCGCTGACCTTTATTTTCACCAAAAGCCATCGCCCCTCTCTCGAGTTGAATAAAAAGGGCCGTTGACCCCTTTTTTCTCCTAGCCCCGTTCACTCTCTCCCTCTCACTCTTGCGATCTCCCTCTTCTACCTCTATTCCACCACCTCCTCTTATATTCTTCCTCTCCATATACCCCCTAAGGGGGGTTGATTAGGTGAGAGGTGTGAATTTGGGTCGGTATGTGGACGACATCATGATGCCGAGATAGAGGTCCGAGTACGAGGACGTCAAGAGATGCACCATGCTGGGAGTTCATCTCCGTTGGCCAAGGTATGTTTGTGAGGCGATGAAGAAGTGTATAAGAGAGAGTGTAAGCCTATGTGCATGTATGTGTAGAGAGAGAGAACTCGAGAGCATAGTGCCCGTGATGACTGTAGCAGTCTCGTCTCTCGATTTCCCTCTATCCCTTCTCTCTTTTCGTCATTCTCCTCAATGTGTTAGAGGCAATGATGAGGATAGTGCGTCGGTGAGCCGACTGCACGATGACAGTCACGGGTTGTCTTATGCGTCTATGGGGAAACCATCACCACAGTTTTCAGATTTAGAGCGTGAACCCTTGGAGCCGACTCTGTGACTCTGCGATGATTCATGGATAGGAGTCGACTCTGGTATCCAACTTTATATTCGGATGCCGAAGGTACACATGTTGGTGCGGACACCCGAGCAGTTACGCCGAGCCACCGGTACCGCACGCGGAGCACGACTCGAGCCACTTCAGCGTCCATCTGGCTCGGAGACAGCCTGGAGAATCTCCCCTGAGTCTCGACATTTATCATATTTGTTTAGACTTTAATTGTGTGTAATGCGTGTTTATTTCATTTTATTCGGCATGTAATTTTGCTTGTAAGAGGGGTTTATTTGTAAAGTGGGACCCCCGGGCCCACGGGCCCCCCAGACCCCCTTCCATTGAACCACCTCAGCCCTAGGGCCCCATGTGGGGTCAGTCAACATGTCAAATGGAGACATCTAGAAGGTTGAATGGTAAAAGGCACATGGGAGACAAGTGGACTTCAAAGTCCAAGGTGGCTAACTATCATGCCCCCCCCCTTGCCTCTCTAGTCAATAGGCCGCCCCCCCCCCCCTTAATATTTTTATTGTATTTTTTGTATGTGTGTCACACTCAATCCAGGCCACCCATTCCCATCCCCTAGATCCAACGGTGGACAATGGATTTGAGAAGTAACACATAAATACTTATAATTTCCCATTTTGAAGAATTAAGGCATTGTGAAATCTGAAATTGCTTGGAGCAGCCCTTGGGCGCACCCCTCCTCTCTCCTTCCTCTCCCCCTTGCAGCTGAGACGGTTGCCATTCTGAGGTGTGACGCCTCCCCTATCGGTTCCGGTCATCATCGCCGCCGCCACGAGCCGCCATCGCACCGCCATCAAGTTCGTCGGAGTTCTATTTTCAGCCGACCACTGTCACTTCCATGAAATTCTGCTATCAGCCACGAGCTCAGATCGACTTGGAATTTTGAGGAGATGTTCCAGAGGTGTTCCTCACGTTCTAAAAAAATTGGTGGGTCATGAATCTTCGATTTGATAATTTCCCATTTTCGTTCAAGTTCCAAGTTCAGTTCTGACAGTTTCAGATCTGATTTTTCATTTTTTCTGAGTTTCGCATCTTTGATCCACCTTTTGATTTTTTCTAGGGCTCCCAATTTTACTGAAGTTCTATTCATCAATCCCTCCTTTCACGAATTTTTCTGATTTTTTATCAGCCCTCCACCTATTTTTAAAAATTCGTTCTCAGAGCTAGCTACAGTGCTGTCCACCTGTTCCTAGATCCGACCACCCTCCAGTAAACAAATCATAACAAATCACATCCACCTCCAATCAGTCCACAAAAAATATCCCCATTTTCCTTGTTCAAAATCCTACAACTTTTATGAAGATTTTAGGAGCTGAATTGGTCATCAACCTCACGGTCAATGGCCGTTCTCAGACAACTCACCTGCAGATCTGAGATTTCGGGTACTGTACAACAGGAACTTGTAAATTTAGTAAAGTCCATATCCGACCAGATCCAGCAGTTCCCTCTGAGCCTAAATTGAAGGATTTGGAGAGAGCTTTCCAATGATAGTTTGTGTGTCCCGATCCGACGCCGGGATTGATCGCGGCAGCCGTTCTCGCCGGAGCGCGCGCTGAAAAATAGAACCTGAAATCCGTGAGCAGCTAGTTCAAAAGTAGGAGATCGGGGCCGATTGACCCCCGATCGGTGTTTCCGGCCGACCGCCGTCCGAGGAGGCGCGCCACCATGGGTCTCCATCACAGTGGGCCCCACCCCAGTAGGCAGAGATGACAGCGCCACCCGTGGGCCCCACGGACCCGTAGAACCCGCCGTCCGGACAGCACGAAAACGCGGAGTTCGGCACCGCCGGGCGACATCAAGATGCTGCCCGTCAACCCAATTCGCATGATTCCCGGGCCCCGCATGTGACCTTTTACCTCCCTGCGTGGAGTGGGTCAAACTTATTGTATTGCCGTAAAACTGTTAAACCGGGAGTCCGTGATTGGCCGGGGTCGTCTTCCCCACGCCGGGTGCGTGGAGGTAACGGTCTCACCTTCTTGGCATTTACTTGCTTAACTAGTATACGGTCATATGCCGCTGCGAGAGTGTAGGTTTCTAGCCCGTGTGTTCATGTCGCCGCTGTGAGTGTGAGAGTGACCCGTCCCGCGACTCGATCCGAGTCCGAAAGTTGAGTCTGACTACCTTGAACTCTGCCGGTTCCTTAACCGCGCATGATCCACGCTTTCCCTCGCTTGGGACGACGAGTGAGTTTGCACTTCTGTTAGCGACGTGTAGTCCATAGGAGCTCTTAGTGTCGAGCCGAGATCGCTCTAGTAGTCGTGTCATTGCTGGTCGAGTCGTGTCCGTCTCATATAGCGTCGTCTCCTCAGTCCGTCCCGCATCACGTGTTTCTATTTCCGCTTCTGCTGGTACGTGTGCACGTTCCATTCTTACTGCGAGATACGTCCTCCAACTCTAAACTCGTTTTAATTATATATATATTTGTTATATATATCCGTGAGATTTTTCAGCACCCTATTTTAGCCGCCGTCATCCACGGCTGCCCCCAACCGATGTCATCTCTGCCACGTACCACCTTCGCCGGGCCATCGATGACCAGGTGTGACACGTGACGTGTGGGTCACCTGCCAGTCGCGACCTAATACGATTTGGTGCACCCTATATATGTATAGTACATACAGGATCCAGCAAACGTCGGGTTGAGCAAGGATGGGGAAGAAACTCGTGACTTAATCTGTAGCGCAGAATTTTTTATGTCCGGTGAAGGTGAAAAGCCACGCTAATAAGTAAGAACTAAGGTTTCGTGGGCCAGTAGTTTGACCTTTTTGTATTTGTTTTACGTTATTTTTTTCTGGGTAAAATGTTTTACATTATTACTATCATGTGGATTCTTATAATTAGTAATAATATTATATTGACATCCTTCCGATTTCAGTACTATTAATAAGACCGAATGAATATGCGATACGAAACATAATCGAAGTGCAAAATTAACACACAAGGTTTTAATTAGGTATAATGTGAAGGCTTTTGGGGGTGTATATAAATATTTTGATTGTGCGTGAAAATGGAGTACCGATAGATTGGTCTGTTTCTCGTCCTATTAATTCATCTAAAGTTATAAGTGAGTAAATAGATGATATATGGCGTACGACGATATAACGAATACAAAGGTATACAAATTAAGAACACGATCGATTCCCAGGAATAAATAAGTATCCTTTTTGATGAAAAAGTGGCGCTGTATTGAAAACTGTGCCTTCTCCCTTAAGTTGACGTGACATCCAATAAAAAACAATTAAAAAAATTTTTACGCAAAACGTCTGCAAAATATATAGTTTGGTATGGGTTTACATCACACCAACCCACCCGCGCTTCCTCACATAAATCTCACCAACCACTCTCTCTCTCTGTCTCTCTCTCTCTCTCTCAACGTGACCACCACGAACGTAACATATTATATATATCCCATTCATTCAAAGTGGTAGAATACTCTCGTGGGAACTGGAATCAACACCAACGCACACCCAATTTCCAAGTGAGAGGATGTCTCAGAATTCCATTCCAACTAAAAGTAATTAATTCGAAGCAAAGCGCGTGCCATGCTATGCTATGCTATATATATATATATATATATATATATACGTACGTACGTACGTAGATGGAAGGAGGGTCACCTACCTCATGTACATGATCACATGAGGCAGCTGAATGAACCACCACTTGCTGTATCAGCATAAAATTTAGAGTACTTAATTCGGTATAGGAGTTGGGCTCCATGCGTCCCTTCAATTTGAGTCTCTCTCTCTCTCTCTCTCTCTCTCTCTCTCTCTTTCTCTCTCTCTCTCTCTCTTCACACCTGTGGACTGAATTAGTTACTTGAACTCTCTACGTACCATTGTTTTATATAATAAATCACCACGGCCCGATCCCAATTAACGCAGTGAATAACATGGAATGCACACACAATGGCATCCGTACAGTTTTTGGAGCAAAACAGAAGTGGGTCCCGATGGAGTACGTGAAGTATTTCGTAGGTGCGCGGATCTAATAGGAGCATATATATATATATATATATACATATATATATATATTATATATATATATATATCTCCAGAGGATCTTCTTGGGACACCGTGCAATTGGCTGTCCCATATGGAAAGACGTTGTACAACTACTTTGCAGCTAGCCATTGGTCATGGTCCCAGTGAGCATGGTTAGTCGACCCGATAAATTGATTGGGATCTTCGTGATCCCATATGTGTCGCCCGGGTCGGATGAGACTCGACCAGATTACTCAATCCAAGTCCACAGTACAAGAGAAAAGTTAGCTAGCAAACAAGGAGGCGCCGAAATCCTCCTGCCTGCATGCCAACTTTCACGGAACTTTCCCGTGTGACGGCTGCAAGCCTTGCGTATCGACGAGGTAATATGTATGTTAAAGACAATGCATGCAGGGTTGTTAACGAGCAGGGTCGATTCGATAGGTACGTGAGTTTGACTCGATTTTGAGGTAAGTTATAAGGTCATTTTTGGTATGTAAATTTTTAGTCGAGTCTAAAAGTTCGGCTCAACTAGACTCCCGAGTTAAATTCGGACTTTGAGTTTAAATCTGTGGGTTGACTCGGTATGTTCTCTTTTTTTATTCTTACATTAAAATTTAAAAATTATTTGGTTAAAACTATGTTATTTTATTTAATGATAAATTTTAAAACTCTCTTTTTACATAAATTATGTAATTAATATTAAAATTTTAATTAATTTATTGAGATTATATATTATATATTTTTATTTTTATTTAAGTTATCGGGCCGGACCGGACCTTAGTCGGACTTTGAAATTTTTATATAATGTCGGGCCCGACTTGGCCCGGCCCGACATAGGTCGGGCCCGGGCCAGGCTCGGGTCTTAATGTTGAGAAGTCGGGTTCGGGTCGGGCCGACCTAAGCTCGGCTCGAGCCCGACCGACTTAAGTTTGACCCAGACTCAGCTCATTGACGATCTTAATTACACGTGTAAACCAGGCTGACCCAAGAATATTATTACGTACGTGGTTAAATTAAAATTCAATAATAAAGACAAGGAGAAGAAGAGGAATTAACAATATATTGGGCGGGGAGAACTACAGGTCGTTGAGTAGTAGAGTTACTCCTCGTCGTGCCAAATAATTATAAGGGAAACGGAGACGAATAATAACATTTGCTAGGCCAAGGCACGCATGCATGCATGCATACTATTATATATATCACAACTCGCAGAATCACGAGTACGAAATATCTTGGCGATGATGTGGACCCACACTACACCACCCCCCCCCCCTCCCTTCACTCACAAGTCACAGCAGCAGCAGTAGTGGTAGTACGGAGCAGGAGTAGTAGGTTTCCCATGGGCGGAGGGAGTCCGAGTCCCACCTTGCTGCCCATGGGCCATGCATTTAAAATTAATTAAAGAAGATTAATAAGATGGGAGGGAGGGGGTAAACCAGCCGTCGGATACGGAGGTCGGCTTCATAAGATAAGATTATGTGCAACGAACCCCGCCCAGGACCAGGACCAGGCCCAGCCGCCCAGGCCCAGCCCAGCGCCTCTCTCTCTCTCTCTCTCTCTCTCTCTCTCTCTCTCTCTCACGCCTTCGTCGTCGTCGTCTATAAATTATTATTTATAAACGTATGCCCATCTCACCCACCCGATCGCAGGCGCAGCATCACAAACCCGCACAAGAAAGACCCCCATCTTTTCGAAACTTTTCATCTCACCCTCGGTTTTTCTGATTCCCCTTCGCCCACCACCACCACCACCACCATGTCGGCGGCGACGGCGGCGGCAACCTGCCCCAACTCCCCCCTCCTCCGCAACGCCGGCGACGCCCGCCTGCCCACCAAGCCCTCCCGCGTCCTCCTCCGTCGCGCCGCCTCGGCCTTCTCGGTCTCCTGCACGGCCCTCCGCCCCTCCCCGGTCCCCGCTCCCGCGGCGCCGGCGGACGCTTCCCTGTCCCCGGACCGCGTCTTCAACTTCGCCGCCGGCCCCGCGACGCTTCCGGAGCGGGTTATCCGGAAGGCCCAGGCGGAGCTCCTCAACTACCGGGGCTCCGGCATGAGCATCATGGAGGTGAGCCACAGGGGGAAGGAGTTCGACGGCGTCATCAAGAAGGCCGAGGCGGACCTCCGGTCCCTGCTCGGGATCTCCGACGAGTACTCCGTCATCTTCCTCCAGGGCGGCGCCACCACCCAGTTCGCCGCCGTCCCCCTCAACCTCTGCTCCCCGGAGGACGCCGCCGACTACGTCGTGACGGGGTCGTGGGGGGACAAGGCCTATAAGGAGGCCCAGAAATACTGCAAGGCCGGCATGATCTGGACGGGGAAGCCCGACAAGTACACCAAGATCCCGGCTTTCGACCAGATCCAGCAGAATCCAGACGCCAGATACCTCCACATCTGCGCCAACGAGACCATCCACGGCGTCGAGTTCAAGGACTACCCCGTTCCCGCCGGGAAAGACGCCGTCTTGGTGGCGGACATGTCGTCCAACTTCTGCTCGAAGCCTGTGGACGTGTCCAGGTTCGGGGTGATCTACGCGGGGGCGCAGAAGAACGTGGGGCCGTCGGGGGTGACCATCGTGATCGTCCGCAAGGACCTCCTCGGCAAGGCGCAGCCCATCACGCCGGTGATGCTCGACCTCAAGGTCCAGGCCGACAGCGCCTCGCTCTACAACACCCCGCCGTGCCTGGCCATCTACATCTGCGGGCTGGTCTTCGAGGACCTTCTGGAGCAGGGGGGCCTGGCGGAAGTGGAGAAGAAGAACGCCCACAAGGCCGGGATCCTGTACGACGCCATCGACGGCAGCGGTGGGTTCTACGTCTGCCCGGTGGAGAAGTCCGTGAGGTCGCTGATGAATGTCCCCTTCACCCTGGCCAAGTCTGATCTGGAGAAGAAGTTCATCGAGGAGGCAGCAAAGGAAGGAATGGTCCAGCTGAAGGGGCACCGCTCGGTCGGCGGCGTCCGCGCGTCGATATACAACGCAATGCCGCTCGCCGGAGTGGAGAAGCTGGTGGCCTTCATGAAGGATTTCCAGGCCAGGCATCCTTGATCAGACTTGGGCACTGCTTGATCTTATCATATCTATTTAGGTTAGGTTTTTCTTTACTACATGTATTTCGCCATTGGAGCCGATAAATGTTCGCATTCCATGTACGTTTGTGAGCATGCTGGTGCCTGTTCGACCTAGCTGATTTTTGCTTCTGATTTGATGCTTTTAGAATTGCCCTTTCGTAATGGGAGTTCTCAAAAAGGGTCATGAACGCTGTTGATGTTTTTTTGCTTGCATTTAATGCACTGTGAAAAGGCCAATTTCGATCTTGCTTACATTGAATAAGAATCAAGAAAGGTTTTGAAGTACTTCTTTTGCGGCATCGCTGTGTGCTTGTGTATGTGTTTCTGTGCTTGAAGAACAGCCTCTTACACAGGTCAGACTTCCCATGTTCTTGCTTGCAGGTTATGGTGGTTTGTGAAATTAATGCACGGGTGCTTATTATTATGTATTTGAATTGATCCAAATGATTCCCCTCTATGGCAATGCCTGTGATATATATGAAACACTTGGGGTTGCTTGTATATCATGTATTTCCTTTTAGGTATATGGGTGATATCGTAAGTTTGGTTCCAGGATTCTGCAAACCCTGTTGTGGTGGTAAATTTCAATGGAAACTCGGATCTGCTTGGCTATTCTGAAGATCATTCATATCTGTAGCCAAATTTGTGGGATGGAGCTGTTTCCACTGATTAGGAGAAATTGACAACTATAATACTAACTTCATGAGAAGTTGAAATGTGAAACTACATTTGATGATCCTGTCCTTTATGTGATTTTATATATAAATCTCCCAATGCGGGTCTTTGGCTTTCTACATGAAATTTTTTTCTGCTTATTTTCATGGAATTGATAGCTGAAGTAGCACCTGCAAACTGTTGACAAATTGTCTAAAGATGACCACCAAGCTTTGCTCTGTCAGTTGATTCAGCTCAAGAGTATGGTTCTTGCAAACAATGGGTCGGCAACCCTAGTTAGGAATCTGAATGTCTGAACCTAAACTGAAGCAGCTCACAAATGGATGGGCTCTCATGGCTTACCGAAGTTAAAAGGAGAGAAGGCAAGACATAGAATAGAAAAGGTCCCAAAGTTAAAAGGAGGATAACCATGTACAGTTTCATGGAGTGAAAGATTAAGAGGATGGAATTGAATCCTGATTCTCTTTTGTAATTCTCTTCAAGCATTATCCAATCAGGCAGATAACGTTGCGATCTAGAATTCAAATCTCTATGTATTTTACCAGATATGTTTGCCAAAACAGACATTCAATCTTTCATTTGTAGTGTGACTAGAGCCATAGAGAATGGTAACTGCATCATATGGTGAGCACCAAGGGAAAGCTTTGTGGAATGGGAAAATCCATGGCCCAGGCTAGCTAGTTGGTGAGGACTGCAGTGGTGTACAGAGTCAGGTTATGAGAATGGAAGATTGTTAACAACATGCAATACCGGATAAACAAGGAAAATGAAAATTAAGATTTAAAAGCTTAGATTGCTCTGGGAACACTTGTCTTCGGACAGAAGTACTCCTCCTGGAAGTGTAAGTCATTTGGAAAGACAAAATTGGCACTACAAAGATAGTTTTTAAAGACAAAATCGGCACTATGACCTATATTCCTAAAAAAAATGACCAACAAAGCAATTACAATCCTTAATGATTTCTAACATCTGATAAACATAAAAACAAATCTAGCTAAGAATAAGAATAATAATATCTTTTGTAAGCATTCTAAAGAATGATTATGTCTTAGCAATTACAAAACAAAGATTACATAACATAAAATTTTCAATATATCGGTTTACTGTTTCTAATGTCAAAGAATAGCATGTTCATACAATATGATATTAAACATGCTAATAGTCATGATAAACAAAATGATTAACAAATTTGAACAGGGCATGCCAATGGAGCAACATTGTGATTAAAAATGCTAATATGCAAGATTAATCCAGATTTTTTTATTCTAGCTAATAAGAGCATTTCCTTATCTTGAACAATAATTTCCGGGAGGATTATCTAGGGCAACAATGTCATCGGTAATCACTTTAAAAAAAAACAATGTCATCGGTAATATTATAACAAGAGCATTTTCAATCCTCATTTAAACGAAAACAATAATGTCTTATTTTGAACAGGTTTTCAATCTCCCATCTCATCTATTAAAGAGGGGCTATCTGTTGAAAGGGAGCTTGCTGCTGAGTGGTAGAACTGATCCTATTCACTCGCAGGACAGTGGTTTCATCTGACGGTGGAGATGCAAACGACCTCCTATTAGCATGAGAGAGGAACACTGGCACATTTCAAACCCGATTAACTTGAGAAGGGCATTTATGCCCTTGCCTTATTTCTTCCCCTACACACAGGAGAAAATCACTTCATGCGGAAGTAGATATTTTCTCCTGATACATGGAGTAGAAGTTATTTAGGGAAAGAATGCCAAATGGTCTCACTAATTGTGGAAGACCCTCTAACAAGATGAGAAGTGTTTTGGGACTTCTGGACGGTTCCCAAACATAGCCTTGGTAAATGCTACCACAACAAATTAGTAGTGATATATCAAGTATTAGAAAATACAATTAATAGACTTATAGCTTTACCCAAATGCTTCCTTTGTATGATTTATTCACCCAAAGGTCATTGGATAATTTTCAAGGTAGAAGCTAGGGTATCCAAGAGGGTAGTTACCTTCATTTGTGATGGGTCCTAGAGTGGGCTGAGTTGCTTTGTAAAGTATATGTACTAAAAATCTTCAAGTTTTGTCTCTGTTGGGGTCAGTGTGTGCCACACCACCTTTGTGTGTGGGCAGCATGTCTTCCGTATAGAGGGGTTTTTGAGGACATACAATTCTTATACTTGTACTTTCCCTTCTTTTATCCTTTAGTGAAATTACAATACTATCAATTGTCAGGAGAGAAGGAAAATTGCGGGATCTGACTCGCATTTGACTTGACTGGTTTATTCCAGAATTAAGATGAGAATCTGATCTCATCACTTTCCCCAAGTTACATTATGTTTTGATGAAATAAAAAATTGGTATGCTTATGTACTGAATAAGGGCAAATTGAAAATTTTGGTACCATCAGGGAAGAATCTTTGTGGAAAGAGCAATTGGGATAAGGGAATCCACAAAATGCAACAGGAGAGGTGCATATAAACAAGGAAAAGGAGAATTTTTCAAAATGCACCTGGGGCCCTTCAATAAGTGAAAGTTGGAAGATTGTTCTGAAGGTGTAAGTCCAAAGATGTGGTATGGAAAGAAGTGGCTACTTGGAAATATAAACAAAAGGAGAGAGCTTGAGAATCTAAACCGGAAAACATGTTTTTTTTTTTTTTGATACTTCTGGATAAGGGTCATGAATATGGATGCACACTCTGTTTTCATTGAGACATGGAAGATTTACCTCGTTCTTCATGACCTGATGACAGAAGATATGCTAAAGATAAGGGGACTGTGAGTGATGTCTTAAGAAAACGGAAGTGCCTCATGGTGGACTATCTCAAATCAGTGAAGATTTTGTATGGTGAAATTCTGAGCAAAATTCAAAGTTCAAAGACAGAGAGAGGTCATGCGGCTGCAAGACCCACTGATTTGTGCAGTGCTGAAATTGCATGAGGCAGAAGGATGAGTTCTTCTGGAGGTGCGAGGATGGAGGATAGGATGTCTTTGGCAAAAGCCCTATGCAGATGTCCTAGATAGGCAGATTTTTTATGGGTTTGCAAGCAGTTTAGAAGATACATTAATTAGGTTAAGTAAATGCCTCGCAGAAACTTTACATAACCTGCATATGTACAGGATCCTGACAGAATAGTCTCGGCCTTTGCCAAATGACGAAGAGCATGTCATGTTAGTGCAACCTTGATGGATGTCAACAGAAGAGCATGCAGTCTGGATTTTTGAGGGCGATATTTGAGGAGCATGGACCAGAGGGGACTGGTAAAGTTAAATAATGGTGTTATTTGTTGGGCAAGAAAAAGAGAGGGCCAACCAGGACTGGTGACAGATTAAATTTCTAGGGAAAAACATCTGAGTGTGTGGAGGGATATACTGTGACAAGCGGTTTGTGGAGATTTTGTTCTTCCCTGAACAATCATTTTATCTTTATGTATCTAATTCCTCAGATAGAATCCCATCAATTCTCCTGGAAAAGGAAACGACACTGATGTGAATTCAGCTACATGCTCACTGAAGAAAGTTTTCAACTGTTTCTGATATTAAGAAGGTTAGACCCTTGTAGTTAGCATGCATTCATTATAGTTCTGTTGCACTACATGCTAGCCATGAATCGGATCATGCATGTATTCTTGTTGCTATTAGAAGTTCTTGAGCATGCTTCTAGTGCATTCTGCTGGGGGAATGAATGTTACTAGGTGGAGACTGATACAAAGACTACTGATAGAATTCTTTTCAGAAAAGAGGCTACTGACAGAAGAAATCTCACTGAATTTGCAAAGTGATGCGGGACGGATGACACGACTAGGCTAAGACGTACGACCGACTAAAAGTGCGGCCAGCACTAGCACACTAAGGTAAGCCGAGCGGCTGACCACCGTTGCGTCCTCCGGGTGGAGACGTCTCTCAACAGCAACTCACTCTAGCCCGACGATCGTCCCTTGCGAGGGAAACGTGGGATCGCAGCGGTTAAGGAACCACTGTCGCCTAGGGTAATACAGTCCGAGCTCGGTGCTCGACTGGAGCTAAGGAACGGGCACTCACAACTCACAACCACGGCAATTTGCAACTAGTTAACGGCCCTATTCTCACAAACGCAGCATGATAGAAAATATATTAAATCAGCAATGTGAGTGTGGAACGAAGCGCGTACCTCCACGACTAGCGCGTGGGGAAGAATTTCCGGCCGAATCCGACAACTCCAATACACACACTTAATAACCGTACACTTTCGGAACCTAATGCCCACTCCACGCAGGGAGGTAAAGGGTTACAAACGTAAATTTGAGGTTGCTGGAATCCGAGTTGACGGGCCGCACTCGCAGAAGGCGAGGGAAGCGAGTCGGGACCGATCGGGTGAGTCGATTGGAAGCTGACTTGATTCTGCTCGCACAGGTCACTCGGCGCAGCAAACTTGCGGAGGCCGGTACGTCAAGATCCGATGTTCGATCGGAGTGCCGTTTGTTGGAGAACGTCGACGACAGGATGAAGATTCTCTGCTCCGAAGGGCGCGATCAGATCTTACCAGATCTGGGCGCAGCAGCGACTGTTCTCAGCTTCAGGTTCTGCGCACACAGAACTGCACAGGAAGGCAAATAATTACTGGAAAAATGGTTCCCGGTGTCGGAACGAGGCGCCGTTTGTTGCAGATCGTCGGCGACATCTAGAGGAAGGATCTGACCAAGGGGTTTGGTCAGATCGGCAAAGAGGAGGGCGGGGCTGCTTCTGGAAGTCGCCTCTTCTTCTGGGTCGGATCTGCACAGGGTGGTCGGCGCAGTCCCACGAGAATCTCTGCCACGGCCACCACCGATCTCAGAACGACACGAGCTCGGCGGCAACGCGAAGAGGACAAAAAATCCTACAACCCATCAGGATCTCAGATCCAGAGAGCTTGGGAGTAGATCTGGAGAAATTCGGGATCAGGAAACTAAGGATCTGGACTGCAGGCTCGGGCAGATTTGCGCGACTTCACGAGGAGAATTGTTGCCGGCGATCCAGAGCTCCGATCGACGCGAAACCACCGTCAAATTCTTCTTGACTTGTAGAAGCTTCACTGAGAATTTTCGCAGAACCAGATATGAAGAGGATAGGGAGGATAGAGGGGCGAGTCACACGCCCAAAAGAATCCCGTCACAGGATTTGATCAAGGGCATCACACCCAAGAGGAGGAAGAGAATCACTCTCTTAACATAATCTTCTCTCATAAAAACTTCATTAGCTTCTCAAATAACACTATACATGTGATTATATAGGGAATGGAAAGGGGAGGGGGGCTGGGAAATGCGTGGGAGAGAGGGGAGGGAGAGGGGGGATGCACACCTTGACCATGGGGAGAGGGGGAGACCAAGGGGGGGACAAGGGGACAAGGATGCTACCTAATTTTTAAAAAATAAGGGAGGGGATTCAAAGTTGGTAGGTGGCTGCCTCCCCTTTGGACCAAGGAAGGGGGGTGCCCCCTTCCACTAGCCTCCTTAGCCCCCTTTCACTTAACCCCTTTCACACATAGCCACTAAACCCCTTGTCTTGTTCACATTGAAGCCCCTTAAGGCCCAAAACCCATTAACTCTAGCCCATTCCTCACATGAGGTCCAATAAAAATAAAAGGGGTAATTGTCCATGAAAGGACTACAAAGGGCCCAATAAGGTCTTAAAGCAAGAAATAAGACAAGTAAGTAGCTCGATCATACGTCCACGTCCTCCGCGAGTTAACCGGGGCCCGACGTGTCCTCGTCCACCGACGTGTATTACGGCGTGTGTCTGCACAAAGGTTACCTAGAAGAGAAGATAGAAATTTCTCAACATGGTTTGCGCTCTTCCTGCAAAACCAAGCAAACAGTTTTGAGTTTGAGTTGACCTGTTTCATTTCTTGTTCCTCGTGGATCCAGGCTTTTGTTTGAAGGGCTTTGGATGATGACTTGACCACTTAAGTATTGACTTATAATTTCTTTCTAGTTACCCTCCCTAATCTGAAGCATTTGATGTTACGATTTATGATTACTGAAAACACAACTAAAATGTATCCTCTTAGGAGTATGAATCCGGGGGTGCTTCACTCGTAAGATCTTACAGATGTTTTGGGGGTGCTGACTGGTGCACGAGTGCTAGCCCGTTCAAGGGTGAAGAGTCCTCATGACTGACACATGTCTCTTTCATGTTTACAGCTAACCTAGTTAGGAGACCATGTACAGGGGATTATATCTATCTGCATGTGTAGATTATTTATTCCACGTTGTAGGGTTCTAGCACAACATGCCAAGCTCCGGTCCCGGGTCCCGAGTCTTATCTTGTGCTTAGGTTCTTTACAAATATTAAACTGGCATGGCAGGGCCAATTCCATCTCCCAGTGGCTGACTTATGACCAATCCAATGCATCGGATTTGCCCATCATTTGTAAGGCTACTGGGTGTGACTACTCTTATATATTTGGACCATCTAGAGTGTGAATCTACTATCCCTGTCCACCTATGGTATCTGCTTTCGCTTGTATCCCTGTCCACCTATTTGGTTTGATTTATATGAGGAGTTGGCTTTTGGTTGAGTTTGGGAGACATTTTACTTCCCACAATGACATAAGCTTGAATCGTGCAACACCAACCGACCTCAATTCTCGAAGTCCCATAAAACCATGTCTCAGAAACCACCAATCAATCACCTTAGACCTCACCCATGGACTTGGTGGTGGATCTGCATCAATCATGCCGCCACTCCAACCTTGAACAAGCTTCCACTCCGTGTAGGCGTGTACCCTATTTGCTCTTATCCCTGCTCGCCGGTTTTTCTCTTACTCCACTTCTGACGACTACAACCTTCACAACCCGATTTCACCTCAAAGCTTGGGGTGTTTTGGTCGAATAAGATCAAGATGGGTCGAATCACTTTTTATTCTCAGGGTGGGTAGGGTGACTTGTTCCACACGATTGATTATCAAACATGGCCAGAGCACGAGTTTGTTCGTCTCAACTTCTATGCCATTTAGGTCGAGGAAAAGTAGATATCCCATCCCCGTCCGTGACGCAGCTAAAGAAGAAGAGAGTGTGTGAATAGGTGGGGGTGGGTTTCGGGTTTCGGGAATTTTTTTTTTTATATATGTATTCCTTAGAGAACTGTCTTCCCAAACTACAAAAATATCTCGATAGAGAAATAAATGTTTTATAGCTTGGGATTGTTGGAAAGAGTCAAATCTTCTGTGAGTCGAAGCTAAATCTCAGTAGAAGGGAGAGAGAAGAATCTACGGACGATACAAAGAAGCTTGATTTTTTTTTTCTTTTTCCGACACACCAGGTTTTTCTTAAAGTGCCCAGAGGTAGGAAAGTGTTTGATATAATTTTCTCACCGAGGAACAAAAGATTTTTTGTAGCTATTGATTTTTTTAAAAAAATAAGTAATATTTCTTAAAATAGTTGTCCTTGGTGGGGGAAGTTTTCTTAAAAAGTAGAAAATATTTTCCATCCTATTTTTTTAAAAAAACATTGATGGAAGTTGAGGAAGAGAAAAAGGAGAAGGAACAGGCTTGTTTCTATTCATTTCTTAAAAAAAAAAAAGAAAGAAAGAAAGGAGAGGGGAAAAGGCGTTGAAATTTGACAGTTCTTTGAGCATGCGATCCGATTCCATAGATTTTCACACCAAGGAATATTTTTACATCAATTCCCATGATGATGCAGTTTAACTTGTACGGGTACACGAGCTGGTCTGTTAACTCTATTAGTTGGGGTGCATTATGAACGTGTACGTGGCAAAAAAGGTGATTGTTGACGAATTTGACGATGATCTTTACACCACTGATTCAGCAGCAATCTCTCCCTGTTTCAGCTTCAAAAAAAAGTCCCATGATCATCTGAATACAATCCAGACAAACGTGTCCCCTTCTACCCCACCTTGACTCACTTTAATAACAGGTTAGGATAAATTTGCCCGGGTGAACTCGAGATAACCTATTCCTAACTTTTCATGTTCTTAGTTTGATACCTATCCAATCCAAAGTCGGGTAGAATATTCTTGAGAGAAATAAAATGAGTCAACTCCGAGTTAAGGACCTTAATTCTATCCAACTCGAACCTTATTTCATGTCTTAATCTATTATCAAAGTGGCTCAAGAATTAGGTCGAATTTCTTGCCAGCATTTATTATTCCGCTTAACTGTGATGTTGTTCAACCTTACGCAGGGTTATTGCTAAAGACCGAGAGGTCGCATGTAGCACCCCGTATAAATAATAAGAATAAATTTCTTAAATGAATAAATAAATGAACAAACAAGGGTCCAAGACAAACAAAATATAAGGCCCAAACCTCAATTCAAAACACATAAAAGGCCTTTTAACGAAATGGGGCCTAAGCCAATAAATAAGGACCCAATTGGGCTTTCCGTAAAGACTTGCAAGGGCCTTATTAGCCTAAGAATATATGTATATAAACGGGGTGTGTGGGCCTTCAGCCCGTAATGCTTCCCCACGCCAGGAGAAGCGTGGGGTATGTATATATATATATATATATCTAAATATGTATTATGAAGGGTTGTTTTACAAAACCCAAATCTTATCACGTTCGAAGATTTGCACGAGAAGTTTAGAGTTTTGAACTCCAACAGGGTAGCGGCTGTGGATATAACAATATAGAGATTTACATGGAAGTTTTAAAACCGATTAGGATTGCTACGTGGGAACCTAAATCCCATTAGGATACTAAGAACCCAGATCCTATAAATATGACCCCCTCTCGAACGAGCATAAGCTGTTGCTGCTGCTGCGTTCGAAGATTCATCGTCATTGTCTTCCCTCTGCCGACTGCGGTTGCATCGTCTGCACCCTCTTGCTATCGAGCGTGAAAGAGGAAGGCTCTTCTTCTTCTACGTCCGTTGCTACTACTATGTCCTGCTGCCATAAAAGAAGCCTGCTGCTTCTTGCTACTACGGCTGTGCGCTGGGGACGTAAAAGGGCTCCTGCGTGTCGCTACTGCCATAAAAGAAGCATGTTGCTTCTTTTCTTATGCCGTGTTCTTCCTCTTGCTACTGCACGAAGAACGAGCGTCTTCTTCTTCCTTGCCGTAGCTGTAGTTGCTACTGCTACTTATTCTCTTCTTATCTCTGCTTCGTTCGTCGTCCAGATCAAGTCCCAAGAGGTAAGGTTTCTCGAGTTCTAATCCCAAGATCAATAGTATAAGTGTAGTGCATGCATATGATCGAATTATCATAGTTTCATATCTCCTGATATTCGGTTTACGTAGTCTTTTTAAGTTTTCTATCCTGCATGAAAATAGCAACCAAGTACTGGTCGCCTATTAATGAACGACCGCACAGAAGGTCACAAATTATGAATCTGCGACAGTCTTTTGGTCGCCCATTAATGAGCGACCCTACTCATGCCGCTATTTACTGAGAACAGCATTAATAATTATCCATGTTTAAAATTTAATATCTATGAAACCTTGCGTTAAAATTTCTGCATGAGCATGATTCCAGATTCTCCATATTTTTCTCTAGCTATCCATGTCTTTAGTTTCGAGAAATTCCATGTAAATAGTATATTGCTACTGTTCATGTATAATTTGAAGAAATGAACAGTATCATTGTATCTGTAAACGTTCTTGCCCGATGCATATCAGTAAAAGAATGAGCGGCCGTCACATAGTCGCTAATTAAAGAATGAGCGCCCCTATACGGTGGCGTTGATTTGTAAAATAATTAGTAAAAAAATGAAATATATGAAAATTATGATTCTACGACATGATAATAGACGTTATTTAAAAATTGGGTGTCATTTCATACGGTCGCCAATTATTGTTAAATTATACTAATTTCTGGAAAATACTAGAATGAGTGCATGTTTACAGTGTCGTTAATTATTATTATTTTCTTAGAAATTCTGTTACATATAAGATTGAGCGACCTTTCAGAAAGCCGCTATTTCTGGATATAGCGACCTCTGCATGGACGCCAATTCCTGTCTCTCTGTTTTCTGGCCCATATCGCGGGTTTACTTGGCACTCTCATCTCACATCCGTAGATGGAGTTCCCGTTTTGTTTCTATTGATTACACATTAAACTCTTGATGATGATTGGACCCTCTGCGGGATATTCCTTCCTTCGGACTGGTACTTTCTTCATTGAGACCTCCGTAAGTCTACGCTAGCATTGGATTCCCTCAAGGCAGCCGAGCAGGTTGTACTATAAAAACCCTAGAACTCTTACTTGTCACGTCACTCTGAAGAAACGTGATGCTATAGTCGTCATAGAGTCCTGTTTCTAGCCTCTTTTGAAAAGTTTGTCTCTGCAGTAATTAGCGACCATGCCTTGGACGCCAAAAGGAATTGGCGACCTTGTCAGTGGCGCTATTTCACTGATTTAGCGACCAAAGTATGGACGCTATTTCATCGAGTCTGTACTGTTCACAAGAATTAGCGACCACACAGTGGGCGCTATTTCTATAATTGGTGGCGACTAAGTGGACGCCAATTACCCAGTTTCATGACATGTCTTGGTTTTTTATGAGATTTGTCGATACATCATACTTGTTCAAGTTCTGCCCTTGAACTCCTTCATTCGTGAGATCTACCTTATCATCCTACAATGGCTTATTACTTTGGAACTCTATATTGGCTATAAACTATAGTGGATGTCTAAAAAAATACATGACTCATTGCTTGTGCATATAGGGCCCGATCTGATCTTGGGAGGAGCACCCGAAAGTACTTGTACCCATGGGAGTTGATTGATCACGGTGTGGCATTGCACCGAAGTGCATGACTTTCTAGATTTTGACATTCCATGACTCGTGCTTGACTTGACTTTACATGACTTGCGTGGCCTGGAACGGGTATTTACTTGCTTGATATTATAATAGTCAATTCACGTGACATGACTTGATAATTATATACTTGACAATCTTGGTATACTTTACATGAACACTTTGAAATTCTTGCTAGTTCATCTATATTATTTCTTGATACTCTACTCTCGTCTTTATCTTACGTACATGCATCACTATACTTGTATTCATGTAATATGTAATTCACTTAAAGTAAAGCTTGTACTTGAGATATAATTCTTACTGAGCGTTCGCTCACCTAGTGTTTTTCCTAATTTTTTCATGTAATTCCGATGACGATGATCATTCAGACGGGAATGGAAATGAGTGAAGAGTGTAGAGCCACCGACCATTGAAGCGTCTACCTAGTCGTGTCTTTTCTTATTTCTTGATTCTATCATTATATTTTTCCTCTTTATTGAGTCTAGTCATCAATGGATGATGCAATGGTTATACTTTTGGATATTGGGGTTATTAATGAATAAAGGATTTGGCTTATTCTCTCTACTTTGCGCACTCTGTCTATAAGGTCAAATTCCTTATGCTCTGATTGACATGAATGATTTAAACTCATCACGCGTACCGGGTTCCTTCCGCGCTCGAGGCATGATAATTTTTGTGGTATCAGAGCCTAGGATATTCAATTCCTAGGAAACCATGTCCAAGGATAGGTTTATACCTTCACTCGGTGAGATTGGGTAGAGCCATGGGTTAAGTTAACTTAGGGACTTAGACCCTTGGATTAATCACACATTAATATAGTTACTTAAATCTTGTAGGATCATGGCCGTCGAACGTGCACAATGGCGCGATATGTAACGTACCGTGCAAGGCCTCACTCAGGCGCTACAACAAGTGGCGCAAGGGGGAATGCAACGCGGAGCTGGTGATCTACACCGGAGTTTTCGCAACTTGAACCCGCCAAGGTTCGCTGGCTCGTCTGACCCCGACGACGCCAAAAACTGGATACGGGAAATAGAAAGGATATTCCGTATAATGTAATGCATGGACGAAGAGAAAGTATTATTAGCAACCTTCCAATTTGAACGGGATGCCCGATTCTGGTGGGAATCAATAAAAGCTACCTTGCCAAGAACAAGTTACATGGGGTGAATTTATTGACTATTTCAACAACAAATATTTTTCGGACCGTATCAAGGAGAAGAATGTTGCGGAGTTTGCCGCATTCAAGCAAAGGACCTTATCAGTGGCCAAGTACGAGGCCCAATTCTCACGTCTGTCAAGGTATGCACCGCATCTAGTGCATACAGAGAAGATGAAGGCCCGAAGAATCCTCAACGGACTTAGGCCGCAGTATATAACTCAACTAGCGCCAATGGACATTCAAGTCTACTCGGAGATGATAAGGCGCGCACAACTGTTAGAAGATGCCACGGAGCTGTCCGATCGGATCCATGGGAAGGACAAGAAGGAGCACGTCACAAGCTCCGGTACTTTCAAACCTGCTTTCAACAAGAAGAGGTCGAGCACTGGAGGAGATTCCTCCCAAGAAAATAAATTTAAGAAGAGTACCAAGCCCTTCTCTATTACTACCACACCTTCCAAAGAGGTGTGTAAACATTGCGACAAGGCCGGCCATAAGGCCGAGGAATGCTGGAGGAGAATGGGAGCTTGCCTCCGATGTGGGAGCCGTGACCATCGGATTCCCGACTGTCCCTTATTAAATGAACAAGCTAATGAAGAGAAGCGCCCAGCCAAGAAGCAAGCCCGTCTCCAAGCACTTCAAGAGGCGGAGCAAGATGAAGGTGGACTTGTGGAAGGTACATTAGAGATTTGTTCTAAGTCTGCTCGTGTCTTGTTTGATACTGGCGCGACTCATTCTTTTGTTTCCAAAAGATATGCTGATCCATTACCTATGGAACCCGAGTGGATAGATCTAGTTATTTCAACTCCTCTCGGAAACGAATCCGAGATCTCACATCATTATCTAAATTGTGAAGTTATGATAAAAGGGAGAAATCTACCTGCCAACCTGATATGCCTAGATATGGACGGGTATGATGTCATACTAGGAGCCGACTGGCTATCCACACACAAGGCAATAATAGATTACCGAAATGACAAGGTAACTTTTAAGGAGTTCCCGGAACTTGTCTACACGAGTCCTCGGAGTCAAAGCAAGTCACCCCTTATTTTGGCCCTCCGAGCTAGTAAGCTCTTAAGAAAGAGGTGTGTGGCTTTCGTAGCATTCATGTCTGCCACGGAAGTTAAGGAGTCTAAGATAGAAGACATCCGAGTGGTTCGGGAGTTTCCCGACGTGTTCCCGGAAGATTTTTTCGGACTACCCCACAAAGAGAAGTGGCCTTCACCATCAACCTTGTCCCTGGTGCTGGGCCGATCTCTAAGGCACCTTATAGGATGTCCCCTGTCGAGCTCAAGGAATTGAAGGAACAATTGATGGAGCTCTTGAAGAAAGGATTCATCAGGCCGAGTACTTCCCCGTGGGGAGCGCCCATACTATTTGTAAAGAAGAAAGACGGATCAATGAGGCTCTGCATCGATTATCGACAGTTGAACCACCTTACCATCAAGAACAAGTATCCACTGCCGAGGATCGATGAATTATTTGATCAGATATCTGAAGCCAGATATTTCTCGAAGATTGATCTCAGGTCGGGATATTACCAATTAAGGATCAAGGATGAGGATATTCACAAAACGACATTTCGGAGCAGGTATGGGCATTAAGAATTCACTGTTATGCCTTTTGGACTAACAAATGCCCCTGTAGCCTTTATGTAGTTGATGAACAGCATATTCAGGCCTCATCTAGACCAATTCATAGTGGTCTTTATTGATGATATATTGATATATTCAAAGACCGAAGAAGAACATGAAGAGCATTTGAGGATTTCGTTGCAAATCTTATGGAAGAACCAACTCTATGCCAAGCTTAGCAAATGTGACTTCTGACTCGAGGAAGTATCTTTCTTAGGGCATGTGATCTCGAAACATGGAATTTCTGTAGATCAGTCAAAAGTCGAGGCCGTGAAGAATTGGGAAAGGCCGACCAATGCAACTGAGATCTGAAGCTTCTTAGGACTAGCTGGCTATTACCGGAGATTCATCAAGGACTTCTCCAAGATTGTCTCTCCCCTTACTAGGCTGACCCGCAAGGAGATTCCTTATAAGTGAAACGAAGGCTGTGAGAAAAGTTTTCAAGCATTGAAGGATCATCTGACAACTGCCCCAGTTTTGGCATTACCAACTGAAGGAGAGAAGTTCGAGGTATATACTGATGCATTTGGTATTGGCATCGGATGTGTTTTAATGTAACAAGGGAAGGTCATTGCTTACTCTTCTCGGAATTTAAAGAAGCATGAGGAGAATTACCCGGTGCACGACCTAGAGTTGGCCGCGGTAGTATTTACTTTAAAGATCTGGGGACACTATCTCTACGGAAAGCAGTTTACCGTGTACTCCGATCACAAGAGCCTCAAATACTTATTCTCCCAAAAGGAATTAAATATGAGACAAAGGCGTTGGCTAGAATATCTCAAGGACTTCGACCTTACTATACAATATCATCCTGAAAAGGGTAATCCCATAGCTGATGTCCTTAGTCGAAAGCCAAGAGCGTTATTGGCCAACTGCATGATCCAGGAATGGAAGATGCTAGAACAATTTTCCAAGCTTCACATAAGCACGGACAAGGAGAGAATGTGTATTACTCTATCACACATGAGGATACAACTATATTTACTCTTCGAGATCAATGAGCTTCAAGACAACGACCCAGTGTTAGTAGAAATAAAGGGCAAGTTGGAAGAGCAACTTGATTTCCAGCTAGCATCAGATGAAAGATTATTATTCCGAGAAAGGACTTGTGTACCGGACTGCCCGGAATTGAAGAAGAAAATCTTAGATGAAGCTCACCGATCAAGGTACACAATTCATCCTGGATCTACCAAGATGTACCAGGACTTGAAACGGACCTTTTGGTGGCCTAACATGAAAAGGGAGGTAGCGGACTTCGTTTCTCGCTGTCTCACATGCCAACAAGTCAAGGTAGAACACCAAAAGCCCGCTGGTAAGTTACATCCTCTAGATATTCCAAGTGGAAGTGGGAAGATATCGGCATTGATTTTATCATGGGTCTGTCTAAATCCAAAAGTGGACATGATAGAATTTGGGTCATTATAGATCGATTGACCAAGTCGGCACACTTCTTGCCTATAAAGAGCCGATGGTCAGTTGATGTTGTAGCTGCCTTGTACATCAAAGAGGTTGTCAGACTACATGGAGTTCCCGTTTCAATCGTGTATGACCAAGACCTGCGCTTCACCTCTCATTTTTGGAAGGGGCTACAACATTCGTTGGGGACAAGACTCAACTTTAGTACAGCTTTTCACCCTCAAACGGATGGTCAGACCGAGAGAACCAATCAAGTCGTAGAAGACATGCTACGGGCTTGTATTATTGATTTTAGTGGAAGCTGGCATGATCACTTGCCTTTGGTCAAATTTACATACAACAATAGTTACCAGGCAAGTATTCAAATGGTACCTTTCAAGGCACTATATGGAAGGAATTGCCGCTCACCACTATGTTGGGACGAAGTTGGCAAAAAGTAACTACTAGGCCCGGACACGGTAAGGAATACTACCGAGAAGATTCAACTCATTAGAGAAAGACTCAAGATGACTCACTTTAGACAAAAGACTTACGCCGACACTAGAAGGAGAGACCTCGAGTTCCAAGTTGGAGACCACATCTTTCTTAAGGTTTCTCCAAGATGAGGTATTAGAAGGGCAAGTTTACACCAAGATATATCGGTCCCTTCGAGGTGCTAGAAAGAGTTGGCGAGGTTGCCTACCGGATTACCTTGCCACCACAGTTATCCGAAGATCACAATGTATTTCATGTCTCCATGCTCAAGAAATATGTTCATGACTTATCACACGTCATAGAACATGATGTTCTGGTAATACAAAAGGATCTTACTTATGAACAAAGACCGTTGAGAATCCTTGATCGCGAGATTCGTGTGTTAAGAAACAAGACGATCCCTATGGTGAAGATTCAATGGAATAAGAATCTCGAGCGAGAAGCCACATGGGAGATAGAAAAATCTATGAATAAGAGATTTCCCGACTTATTTCAAAATTGTAAGTAATATGCATCCTCCATGTTTATATGAAATTAAATTTGGGGATCAAATTCTTTTAAGTGGGGGAGGATGTAGCATCCTGTATAAATAATAAGAATAAATTTCTTAAATAAATAAATAAATGAACAAACAAGGGTCCAAGAAAAATAAAATATAAGGCCCAAACCTCAATTCAAAACACATAAAAGACCTTTTAACGAAATGGGGCCTAAGCCAATAAATAAGGACCCAATTGGACTTTCCGTAAAGACTTGTAAGGGCCTTATTTGCTTAAGAATATATATATATATATATACGGGGTGTGTGGGCCTTCAACCCATAATGCTTCCCCACGCTAGGAGAAGCGTGGGGTATGTATATATATACACCTAAATATGTATTAGGAAGGGTTGTTTTATAAAACCCAAATCTTATCACGTTCGAAGATTTGCACGAGAAGTTTAGGGTTTTGAACTCCAACAGGGTAGCGGCTATGGATATAGCAATATAGAGATTTATATGGAAGTTTTAAAACCGATTAGGATTGCTATGTGGGAACCTAAATCCCATTAGGATACTAAGAACCCAGATCCTATAAATATGACCCCCTCCCAAACGAGCATAAGCTACTGCTGCTGCTGCATTCGAAGATTCATCATCGTCGTCTTCCATCTGCCGACTGCGGTTGCATCGTCTGCACCCTCTTGCTATCGAGCGTGAAGAAGGAAGGCTCTTCTTCTTCTACGTCCGTTGCTACTACTACGCCCTGCTGCCATAAAAGAAGCATGATGCTTCTTGCTACTACGTCTGTGCGCTGGGGACATAAAAGGGCTCCTATGTGTCGCTACTGCCATAAAAGAAGCATGTTGCTTCTTTTCTTCTGCCATGTTCTTCCTCTTGTTGCTGCACGAAGAACGAGCATCTTCTTCTTCCTTGCCGTAGCTGCAATTGCTGCTGCTACTTATTCTCTTCTTATCTCTGCTTCGTTCGTCGTCCAGATCAAGTCCCAAGAGGTAAGTTTTCTCGAGTTCTAATCCCAAGATCAATAGTATAAGTGTAGTGCATGCATATGATCGAATTATCATAGTTTCATATCTCCTGATATTCGGTTTACGTAATCTTTTTAAGTTTTCTATCCTGCATGAAAATAGCGACCAAGTACTGGTCGCCTATTAATGAATGACCGCACAGAAGGTCGCAAATTATGAATCTGCGACAATCTTTTGGTCGCCCATTAATGAGCGACCCTACTCATGTCGCTATTTACTGAGAACAGCATTAATAATTATCTATGTTTAAAATTTAATATCTATGAAACCTTGCGTTAAAATTTCTGCATGAGCATGATTCCAGATTCTCCATATTTTCTCTAGCTATCCATGTCTTTAGTTTTGAGAAATTCCATGTAAATAGTATAGTGCTACTGTTCATGTACAATTTGAAGAAATGAACAGTATCGTTGTATCTGTAAATGTTCTTGCCCGATGCATATCAGTAAAAGAATGAGCGGCCGTCACATAGTCGCTAATTAAAGAACGAGCGCCCCTATACGGTGGCGTTGATTTGTAAAATAATTAGTAAAAAAATGAAATATATGAAAATTATGATTCTACGACATGATAATAGACGTTATTTAAAAATTAGGTGCCGCTTCATACGGTCGCCAATTATTGTTAAATTATACTAATTTCTGGAAAATACTAGAATGAGTGCATGTTTACAGTGTCGTTAATTATTATTATTTTCTTAGAAATTCTGTTACATATAAGATTGAGCGACCTTTTAGAAAGCCGTTATTTCTGGATATAGCGACCTTTGCATGGACGCCAATTCCGGTCTCTCTGTTTTCTGGCCCATATCGCTGGTTTACTTGGCACTCTCATCTCACATCCGTAGATGGAGTTCCCGTTTTGTTTATATTGATTACACATTAAACTCTTGATGATGATTGGACTCTCCGCGGGATATTCCTTCCTTCGGACTGGTACTTTCTTCATTGAGACCTCCGTAAGTCTACGCTAGCATTGGATTCCCTCAAGGCAGCCGAGCAGGTTGTACTATAAAAACCCTAGAACTCTTACTTGTCACGTCACTCTGAAGAAACGTGATGCTATAGTCGTCATAGAGTCCTGTTTCTAGCATCTTTTGAAAAGTTTGTCTCTGCAGTAATTAGCGACCATGCCTTGGACGCCAAAAGGAATTGGCGACCTTGTCAGTGGCGCTATTTCACTGATTTAGCGACCAAAGTATGGACGCTATTTCATCGAGTCTGTACTGTTCACAAGAATTAGCGATCACACAGTGGGCGCTATTTCTATAATTGGTGGCGACTAAGTGGACGCCAATTACCCAGTTTCATGACATGTCTTGGTTTTTTATGAGATTTATTGATACATCATACTTGTTCAAGTTCTGCCCTTGAACTCTTCATTCGTGAGATCTACCTTATCATCCTACAATGGCTTATTACTTTGGAACTCTATATTGGCTATAAACTATAGTGGATGTCTAAAAAAATACATGACTCAATGCTTGTGCATATAGGGCCCGATCTGGTCCTGGGAGGAGTACCCGAAAGTACTTGTGCCCATGGGAGTTGATTGATCACGGTATGGCATTGAACCGAAGTGCATGACTTTCTAGATTTTGACATTTCATGACTCGTGCTTGACTTGACTTGACATGACTTGCGTGGTCTGGAACGGTATTTACTTGCTTGATATTATAATAGTCAATTCACGTGACATGACTTGATAATTATATACTTGACAATCTTGGTATACTTTACATAAACACTTTAAAATTCTTGCTAGTTCATCTATATTATTTCTTGATACTCTACTCATCTTTATCTTGCGTACATGCATCACTATACTTCTATTCATGTAATATGTAATTCACTTAAAGTAAAACTTGTACTCGATATAATTCTTACTGAGTGTTCGCTCACCTAGTGTTTTCTCTAATTTTTCAAATAATTCCGATGACAAGAATCATTCGGACGGGAATGGAAATGAGTGAAGAGTGTAGAACCATCCGACCATTGAAGCGTCTATCTAGTCGTGTCTTTTCTTATTTCTCGAGTCTATCATTATATTTTTCTTCTTTATTGAGTCTAGCACCAATGGATGATGTATGATTATACTTTTGGATATCGACGTTATTAATGAATAAAAGATTTGACTTATTCTCTCTATTTTGCGCACTATGTCTATAAGGTCGAATTCCTTATGTTCTGATTGACATGAATAATTTAAACTCATCACGTGTATCGGATTCCTTCGACGTTCGGGACGTGACATCACAGACGTAATCTAATGGCATCCCCCCCCCCTTAAAATGATGTCATCAACCTTGCCCAACATCCACGTTTATGAATTAGATGAATTGATCATGCATCCCACAGTACGTAGGGACCACCATGAGCGGCCCATTCTTGATACCCATGACAGTTGCTAGATTCCCCCGTGACACTTCTGGGTTTCTGTCACTTTTTTTCTCCCCCCTGAAATGGAGGGTTCCTCCTGTCACGGCAAGTAAAAAATTTGTATCCGGACATTTTGCTCCGACTCCGCCAAGGCATATCTGCCTGAATCTCGAGTACGAAACATTCATCTCCCTTGCGCTCATGATTCAATAAAGCTTCCAACTCCGTAGATAGTGAAGTACACCTCCTCGGCCCCCCATGAAACAAATGCTGAAGCATGGTTAGAAGTAGACACAAATGGCGGTGATGACAGCTTGCGATGAAGTAGCCATATAGAATCCTTAACAGACAAAGCCCGTCCACGTGTGTATCTGTGATCTTGGCCTTCTACAATATTAACATGTGTTTTTTTTCCTTTTTCCCCCGACTTTCAGTTTCTAGATGGGCGTGGAAATAGAGCAGGAGGGGAGAACAAAAGGGCTGATGTGGTTAGATACCGCCTCTTTAGGTCAATACACAGATGGTTTTAAGCTGGGATCCTCACTGCTAAACTCCTGGAGAGTAGCTATTTATGATGCCCTTTCAGCCACCGTTCTTAAATACAAAAGACCGTCCATAACCGTAAACTAAAAGCAAGCAGAAATGAATTGGACTTCTCTTGCCGAACTGTAAGTATTGATACCAAGGTAAACGACCCCAATCAATGTTGCATGTAATTCGAAAGATGAATCAATTGATTGGCGTCTCCAAGTAGAAAAAGGCTAAAATCATTGACTTACTGCAAGTACACTACATATCATACGTGGGCTGAACCCCCAACAAAAACGACATATAAAATTAATGTCTTGAACCCCAACAGTAATGCCTCTCGACAGCAAAAACTGCAATTATAGAAGAATAAAGATGAATGCAGAGTTTAAAAAATAACAATAAAGAAAACTTATGTGCAGTGTTTATTCAAGATACCTACGGAATCATGTCATTGGAACGACATTCCTCCATCTGCTCCCTTAACCAAATGTAGCAATGAGGAAGCCCTTATAGATGCTCATGAACTTGGCAACAAAGGCTGTGAAGATACATCACAAACACTAAATTTAGAAAATAAACATAGCAGTGCCCAAACATTTCTTCAGCAATGCATGGAGAAAAAAAGGGGGATGAAGCAGTCCTAGATGGTTGATGGCCCATAATCCTTGATTGGATATTGAATGCATGCATATGACACCTTGATTCACATATGCGGATAAACTCCATAAAGATTATATACCATTTGCAGTTAACTCACGATTCTTTTAGAAGGATATTGAAGGTTCTGTTAAAATTAAAAGTAATAATAATAATAATAATAATAATAATGGAAATATTCTCATCAGCCCATAGTCATTATGTTGGCCGCTGAAGCAAGAGAAATGCAACCCTAGGCTCCTGCCACCCTATTGCTAAAGCCGGGATTGATACAAAGGCTAGTGCCCCTGGCTGCTTCCTGAGGCCATGACAGCCTAGGGCCACGGCAAGTGGAGTCACTCCCAGTCATTGCCAGAGTCGTCTATGTGTTAGCAACTTAGCATAGCCACAGGAACTTGAAGCCATCTGAATACAAAACAGCGGAATCATTTCAATGACTTGAAAAACCCTGAGACCCCAAGCCATCATCGTTTCTTATTCCCTCTCATTTCTGTAACTTCTTGTAACAGTTAACAGCAATGCCCCTCAATAAAACAGGTTCCTGGGGGATGTTAATAGATTGAGCAGAGACGAGCTTCATTTCGTTTAGTTCATTTAACATCAAGCTGAATTCAAGGCAAGTTCAAGACGAACTTTCGCTGTTTCAACATTAAACGTGCAGAGCATTACTCAAGCTCCGCCTTTTCAGAAATTCAGCCAAATTCAAGCTTAAATCAGCTCTTTGGGTATTAAGTGTTTTAAGCCAAATTCAGCCTCAACCAGAACTTCAGCTGTCATGCAAGCCTTGCATCTAACCGAATAGGACCTAGGCTCCTTTCTCACCTCTCAGAGCTTCAGTTAAGGTAGAACCTTTGGGTAGAATGTAATACAGTTGGTAAAGAGGTCGAATTTGGCTCTGAATATATAATAGTATTTGTACTTACCAAGATCAGAGTAAAACCTACCACTCATAGAACAAGTTAAGCAAAAGCTTCAAATGTGATAAAGTAATAAATACCATGAAAAATACAGATAAATGGCAGGCAATATACATGATAAAAATCTGTCATTGTTCCTGAAAAAATATTTTCAATATACCTTCAATGTGAAATATGGCCTTCTGTCCAAGGCGCATCTTGTGTTCCTGCAAAATTTGCATGATATGATAAGGATAAACAAGAAACAATCACGTGAAAGACCAAGTCAGGATTCATTTCTGGTAAAGAAAACCTGCAATCATTTGTACACACAAGGAATGATGTAATATATAGTAACAAAATCATGTTTTGCACCCCTGGACAACAAGAGAGTTTGTATCCATCTACTTGTCGCATAAAGCAAACACAATTTTGTGTATTTTTATATCATTGTTTACTGCACGAGAGTTAATGGATAAAATAAATGGTGTTGAATATTCAAAAATAGAATTAGTTATCTGGTGTCCATTGATTGAACAATTGTGCACTTCATGTAATTTGGTCTAAAGGGTAGGGTAGACCTGTATGGCTAGGAATGGGTTTATGTGGAAAATTAGGCACTGGCTAAAGGCTCATTCACAGTTTAGCATTATCCAAGAGGTTTGATTGCAATTTGGTATGAGTAGGAGTATATTTGCAATTTTATACTGACTTAAGGTTTATCTGCAATTTGTCACTAGCCAGAGTTGGGTGGCAATTTGGTAATGACTAAAGTTTAATTATAGTTTGGCACTGGCTAGAGATTAGTTGCCATTAGATATCGACTTTTTGTTCCAGTTGGCTATATTGGAACTTATCTTCATCAAACTTTCGGATCTTTGCCGGAGAATTAATTTCAGACTTCATCACAACTAAGCCGTCGGATCGTCGAGATGATCACCGCCGAACCGTTGGATGAAAGCCGTGAGTTGATCTCCGTGAGGCAAGAACAAGTGTACGAGACCAGGGTTTGCAATCCCAGTCCGGGACGGCCCGACCCGCACGACCCGACCGGACCCAGGCGGTGGGCGGGACTCCCAGGCCGTGGGTCGTGACCGGGACGCTCCATATATTTAATATTTTATTTTAAATATAAAACATTTTATAGGTAAGATGGTTAAGTGTCTTCATTGGTTCAGAGGTGGTTTGAGTTCGAAACTCACCAATTATATGTGTTATTTTGATTTATTTTAAAGATTTTCATATAAAAAACTCAAAATCTTAAGGGTGTTCAACAGATTCGAACCTAAGACATCTTAAACGAAGTGCACAAATCACTTTACCAACTGAGCTAAGAATTCCATTCTATTATTTTATATATATCATATACATAAAGAGTCTTTTTTTATTTTGACATTTGACGGGATGGACCGAGACGAAGCGGGACGGTACTGTCCCGTCCCGTCCCGAGCCGTGACCGAGACGGCCGAGACGCCCGGTACGGCAAACCTTGTACGAGACACTAGTATATGGGAGGGATGTTTACACAATTTACAAAAAAGTGCACGGTATTTTTGTAAAACCCTAAACATTTTTATAAAATACAAGACACTCCGGCAATTACAGAATTTTACAGGACTTTTCTGAAAAATATAGGACTTCTTTGACAACTTGTAGACTTTATAGGACTTTCTACACAAATGTAGGGACATATCTATAATTTCTGAAAATTACAGGACAATTCTACATTTTTATAACATTGCAAGAGTTTTCTTATAATTTTAAGGGTATTTTCATAATTTCTGATTAATTCAGAAAATTACATGGTTTTTTCCATAAAATACAAGAAATTACATTAAAAAAATGCACTAGGGCATTACCGCCATCACGGGGTATTTTTATAAACATACCCTTAAGTCACAAAACACAAAGGCACAAGTCTTCACGAGAGCTCTGAGTTTGCTTCGTAGTCCGTCAGTGTTTAGGCGGGTCCCCTAAGAGATATTTATAGGCCAAGGATGCTTAACCGGGCCGATAAGGGACTTTGGGGCTTACCCGGGCTGAATGGGCTCCTTTGGGAGCTTACTCGGACCGAGTAAACACCCACAGGTGGTCTCCCCAGCCCGATCAAGTCGCAAGGCTCCTACCGGGCCCGAACAAGGCCACAGAGGGCTTGTCCAATCCGAACAAGGCCACGTGCCCCCCCCCCCCCCCCAGGCCAGACTGGCGGCAGATGGCCTATATGGAAGGATAAGCTTCCCACGGGAGGCTATCCAGCCCAGACAAAAGCGCGGGCCTGTCCAGTCTGGGTGGGCTCCCGTGGAGCCTTACCCGGACCGGGTAGGCTCCCGCCAGAGCCTATATGGCCCGGACAAGCCCTGTGGGGCTTGTCCGGTTTGGATTGGCTCTCGCGAAGCCTAACCTGAACTGGGTAGGCGCTAGCAGGAGCTTACCCGGGCCGGGTGACCCCTATGAGAGCAAAGAGGGGGGTCAACCTACAAATAGGGCCCCATTTTTTTAGGGATTTTTGTATGAAAACTATTGTTAGAGGTGGATTTACAAAATATATATATATATAAGCAGTCATATCACTGGGTTAATTCAAATAGTGCATACATGTCATTTAAGCGTGATTTTTTACAAACTTTTGGCAAGAATAAGTGATATGACTACAAATAAATATGATATTTTTGCACAATTCAAATTTACACAGTGATATGTCTTGCTAATACACTTGCAGAAATAATTTTTTTACAAATTTTTGTTTAACAATGATTTTCATGTAAAAAATCTATTTTTTATTTTTTTCCTATTTTTTGTGCTTCCACGTGGGAGGAAAGCGATGTCTCTGGGATTTGTGCTTTTGTACTTTGGTTTCTTGCATTGTTTGCGTGGGGAGACTTCATCCTTAAAGGATTTCTTTCCACTCGAGCTCAGACAGTGTGTGAGTCATAATGAATTTCTTCGAGTACTCACTTGTTGCGAAATTTCTTCGAGTACTCGTTGCGAAAATATTTTATTTCATACTGTCTTTCTGACAGGGGTTTTTGGGGGCCCGTATTTGGCCCCATCTCTGAGGGCTTCGACTTTTCGCCATTTTTCACCGTCATTCGATGAATTTAATTTTATTTACCTTAATTTATTTGAAATAAATGACGGGTTCAATAATCATTGACATTAGAAAATCATTTTCCAACCTAGCCTGCTTCATATGCTTGCATCCAAGCATAGTAGATGAAGTACCCACAAGATGACGTCATAAGTAGCCTATTAGGCTCATAACAACAGTGTAAACAAACTATTTATCAATGTGTTAACCTGGGATAGAAACAAATGAAACTTACATATAAGTGTTGGATGGTACTTCTCTCTCTAACAGTTTCTAGAAAGAGAAGCTCTGGGGATAGGTAGGCATGCAGCGGGGGAGCCCGAAGACTGTCTCCGGTGCCAACCGAATCCCCTTGAGCAGAGGCCCTGGCCTTCACAGGAGCCCTAGGAGATTGTATGGCCAGCCGCATCCCGGTATTGCTCGAAATCAAGGGCCTAGGTGTTTCTGGTGCAGGCTTATCGGTAATCAACAGAGTGCCTGTAGTGTCAGTGGAAGTAGCAAACAGGGACGGTTGGCTGGATCATAAGGGGCTACGTGAGGTACGGGGGCTCAGACAATATTATGCAGACGCCCTGAGGAGTGGCTTGCCTACCAGGCGGGGCTGCATGGCGGGTGGCCACATGCCCTCTTCCACGACCGTGTGTCATGGCTTAGGTGCTGCATATGCGTGCCCGTTGTGGAGGGATGTCTGGAGGAGGCGCAGGTCAAGGCTTTGCTGGATAGCGGGATGGGCAATTTCTAGGCTGAGCAAGGCATGGATGACAGTTTCGGCGGAAACCGAAACGATCCGATACTACCCGGCCGAAACCGGGCCGAAACCAAAACCCTGCACTTTTGGCAAATAATAATAATTTAATTGATTTCGGACCCGACTGAAACTGACTCCGAAACCGACACTACCATCTATGGAGCAAGGAGAGATTTCTTGCCGTTGTATCAACTGTGGACGAGGCGGTTACAATTGTGGCAGCGGGTTTCCTATGGGAGGGAAGCTTTGCTTAAAGGCCCCCTGGATGTTTCAAAGAGGAACCTTCCCAGACCCCAGAGAGCTCCATCTCCCCATCTGGCTAGTAGGTCCACCCCTCACCTTCTGTGACCAGGTCAATACACAGTTGATGGTTGTTGGCTTCGGAGCGGTGGTTTCTGGCTCAGTCAGAATCATGGTTGGCACTATCGGCCGAAACTGATATGTTTCGATCAAAACATATCGGTTTCGGACCGAACCAGTACGAAACTAGACCCGCTCACTGTAGAAGGTCCGAAACTTTTAAAAAAAAAATTATGGTTTCGGGCAAAACTGAAACTGATTTCGCCCGGTTTCGGGCATTTCGGCCCGATACCGCCCGAAACCGGGCGATACCGGACGCAAACTCCCCTTAAGAGGGGAGTTCAGTTCCGCCCCACCCCTCAGATCTCAGATCTAAGGGGTGATGCTGCCAGGGGAGGTGGAGGAGCTTAGGGGGGAGCTTGGGAGGGGGTTTTGCTACCGAAAGGACTCCTCCGCCGCCGCCGCTGTTTCTTGCTATTTAGAGTGCGTAGCTATCACCGCCGCCATAGTTTGAAGCTTCCGTGCAAAAGATTTCTCAAGGAGGATGTAAGTTTTTGTATTTTTTTCTTTTATTGATAGTTTTCTTGTTGTAGGTAAGATTATGTTAGATTCTATTAGTTTTTATATGTAAATTATGATAAATCCCCAAATTAGAGTGTATTTAGTGATTTAAATTTAGAGCTTTTATCTAATTAGGTAACTTTAGCGTCAATTGAAGCTTAATTAAACTTCGTTGAATACTTTAGGGTAGGAGCATGATGTTAATTATATTACATGTTGGGTAATTATGGTAAATCCCCAAATTAGAGTGTAATTAGTGATTTAAATTTGGAGCTTTTATCTAATTAGGTAAGCTTAGCGTCAATTGAAACTTAATTAAACTTCATTGAATACTTTAGGGCGAGAGAATGCTGTTAATTGTATTACACGCCGGATAATTATGATAAATCTCCAAATTAGGGTGTAATTAGTGATTTAACTTTGGGGCTTTTGTCTAATTAGATAATTTTAACGTCATTTGAAGCTTAATTAAGCTTCCTTGAATACTTTAGGGCAGGAGCATACTGTTAATAGTATTTAATGAAAGGTAATTAGGCAAAATTCCCAAATGTGACCCTAATTACAGTTAAAAATTGGGACTTTCATCTAATTATCTCAATTCAACGTAATTTGAAGCTCAATTATTCTTCATTGCATTTTTTCATTGTACTTACAACCATTTATCTTTGACTGTCTTAATGTAACATCATGGCTAGACTTGAACAAAGTCATGAGCATCAAGGGCAAGACGATCCGGGGTGGGCCCACCTCGCGTTACTTGATGCTGGAAGAAGAGCAGCCAAATGTAAATATTGTGGTAAGGAGATACATGGCGGGATTACTAGAGGAAAGCAACATTTGGTAGGGATAAGAGAAAAGCTCAAGAAATGCGACAGATGTCCCCGAAAGGTGGCAGAAGAAATGCGCCAGTGCCTTCTGGGCAAAAAAGACAGGATGCAACAAAGGGCTGAAGATCAGGCTGAAATTGCTGAAGAGATTTCAGGCAGAGTAAGTAAAAGGGGAATAAGGGAGGATGATGAAGAGGAAGGCACTAAAGATTCAGATCCAGAGCTGACTGAAACAGTAGAGCGTGAATAAGCGGCTCGAAGGAAGGGAAAAGCACCGATAGGCTCAAGGACCTACTCCAGTACAGCTGGTGTAGCACGACGTCCTGACACTGGTGCAGTCCCGCAGAGAGTAGGCCTCATGGACAGTTATCTGCACAAAAGGCAAAGTGCTACACAGCCAAAAATCAAGCAAGCATTAAGAGGGGTCAAAAAATCAGCTGAAGTTACAAGGCATGCATTTAAAAATATTTGCAAATAATTTTTCCATGCAGGTGTGCCTGCACATGCAGCTGAATCAGAATATTTCCAGCCTATGCTTGATGCCATAGCAGATATTGGCCCTATCCTTGAAGGCCTCATCAAGTCGAGACATATACGGGCGTGGCCTTGAGAGAGAGGTTGAGGAGCTCCATCAGTGAGTTGAAAACTTCAAACATATCTGGATGGAGAGAGGATACACCATTATGTGTGATGAGTAGACTGGTAGCACGAAGAAGTCTATGATCAACTTTCTAGTTTATTACATCAAAGGTACAGTATTTGTTAAATCAGTAGATGTATCAAATTATGAAAAGAATGTAAATTATTTGTTTCATTTGATGGATGACATGGTAAAAAAAATGGAGAGAGGTTGCAGAGAAGAAGTTGATGTAGAAACGCAGACATTTATATTGGCTCCCATGTGTAGCATATTGTCTGGATTTGATACTTGAAGACATTGAGAAGGAAAATAATGTGAAGAAGAAAATTGAGAGGGCGCAAAAAATCACTCAATACATTTATGGCCATCTTAAGATCTTGAACATGTTCAACGAGCATGCACGTAGGGGCCGAGATATCATCTGTGCAGGGCAAACAAGATTTGCATCGAATTTCATATCTTTGGAGTCCTTGCACAATTACATGAATAAGCTCAAGTCTTTCATGTACCACAATTCCATGTGAGATTACATAAACAAATCCAATGTTGATACGCAGATGGATTATTTGGATGTGTACCATATCGTGGAAGATAGCAAATTTTGGAACAGGGTCTCACTTATATGAAAGTTGTCACACCTCTTGTGAAGGTCCTAAGAATGGTGGATGACGATGAGAAGAATGACATGGGATATCTATACGAGACTTGGAGTTGCAGAAATCCCTTCCCAAAGAGTATGCAAAGTGGTGGAAAATTGTTGACAATAGATGACACAACACATTACACCATGAATTACATGCAACGGGTGAGTGATTAATTGTACTTATATAATGTTAATTATTTTTTAGGTTAATTTACATCTTACATTTAGTTAATTATATACAAATGTAGGTTATTTCTTCAACCCTCGATTTATGTACAATACCAATGCGAACGTTGATGGCGAGGTGCTTCAAGGCATCTTAAAAGTCATTGGTCGTTTATCGAGGACACCAAAAAATAAGCTTCAGGCCGAGCTACAGGTTGGCCTTTATTGATTTTATCAATAAGAGGAAAAAATCTACTTAATTACTTATGTTAATTGTTACTTTATCCTTATAGATGGACAATTATAAATTAAAGATTGGGACGTATTCTGACTCATAATTGCAATACATTGTGGGAAGAGAGGTATACTAAATGTTTGTGCTTAAATTGAGTCAATATGTATTAGTACATCATGAAGAATTGATCATCATTTATTTGTTTATGGTTGGTGGAACAACTAACTGGTGGATAATAGTGAACAATAAGGATTTGGGCAGTAATGCATTGGCTCACATTGCAATTAGGGTGTTGAGTCACACAACATCAGCAAGTCAATGTGAAAAGAATTGAAGCACGTTCAGCCTTATACACTCAAAGATTCATAATCAGCTAAAGGCTGAATGGCTAGAAAAAATAATTTACTGCCACTACAACATGAGGTTGAGAATAAAGAACATGAAGTTGAGACAACAATTGAGGGACAAACACGTCGCAGAAGATACAACTCCAGAAATTGATGTGGACGTATTATTTGATGATGACAATCCCTTACAGTCTTGGGTTGAGGTACAAGCGTAGGCTGATGAGCCCGTTTTTCATGTTGATGACAGAACATAGACAGAGGACATATTGGATGAAGATGAGCCAAGGGATCCAAAATTCAGAGGATCAAACAAGAGACCAAGAGCGCACCAGAGAGAGGACCCAGCTTTGTTTGTTTACGACACTGAGCAGCCGCCTGAGATTGAGCCAGGTAGATACTCAGAATCAGATAGCAGGTCAGTCACTCTTAGAATGGTCAAGTCACCTCCATCCTTACGAAGAAGTACATCAGTACATGAGATGATTGAAAGGACTAGTGCTGCTGCTCAAGATGACCCGATAATTGAGCAATTGAAGCAAGTTTACGTGAGACACGCCAAGGGGGAAAGGATTGCTTTCAAAGATAAAGGAAAAGGTTACACCAAAAGGGAAAAAAACATCCCCAAATAATAAAAGGCGATTGGTTTCTTATGGTTCTGATGATGATGATGATGATGCACCAAGTGATGATCCCAGTGCAGCTGTAGGTGCTACTACTAGTGGTGGCATGTATGCACCTACTTTCTCCTTCCACACTGACACGAGCAGAGAATATAGTCATAGTGAAGGAGGATATGATTCACAGAGCCAATATAGACAACGATCAGGTTATGGAGGTGTCCTACACGAAGCAGGCATGTATGGGTGGGGCCATCAGTCAAAATTTCAATTCCATCCAGACTATCCAGCTCCAGCCAGTAACAGTTATGGGTCAGCATCCTCTTCTCATCCTTAAGGTTATACTTCTTATGTTGATTCTGGATTCTAATCAAGTCAACAACGTTATACTCCAAGAGGGATCCAAAGTGAGATGCAGGACTTAGCTGCATCATTATTTGTTTACAGTGAATATATAGATTATATGCAGCCTTTTTATGGGTATGAACATCAAAAGCTAGACGATGAGGGAGAAGGTTCTTCTAGCTATTATCCATATTAGTGCATCATCATTTGGATAAGGATCATTTAACATTAATTTTGGATAGCCTTTAAGTCCACAGCCTGTGTGGTCCGGAGGTATTTTTTCTCATTTGCTAGCTCATCTAGCACATTTATGATGTACAACTTTCTTCTTTTATACAATGCAACTTACTTACCAAAAAAAAAGATAAGGATCATTTAATTTCTGTAACATTTACATGGTGTTTGGTTGCAATTTTTTTACCTCTTTTTTCTCTCAATTTTAAAAAAAAGAGGAAGAGGTCTTATAACCTCGTTTGGTATGTCTCTCCTAATTTTTAAGAAGATACTATACTCCCATGTAAATCTTCCTCAAAAAAAAAACAACACTCTACCAATTTTTTTTTAAAAACACTCACCACGTCTGTCTCTCCCACGCGCGAACCCCAGCCCCCTCCCCTCCCTCCGGCTCCGGCTCCCCCGTGCTCCCCCTCCGGAGCCGATTCCCCCCGTGCGCAGCCCCCCCTCCAGTTCCCCCCCGTGCGCAGGCCCCCCCTCCGGCGCCGGTTCCCCCCGTGCGCCGGTTCCCCCCCCGTGCGCAGCCCCCCCCTCCGGTTCCCCCCCGTGCGCTGGCCCCCCTCCGGCGCCGGTTCCCCCCCGTGCACAGGCCATCCCTCCGGTTCCCCCCCACCTCCCTCCGGTTCCCCCCTCCGGCGCCGGCTCCCCCCCGTGCGCCCTCCCCTCCCCTTCCCGACAGCCCCTCCGGCCCCCTGCGCCCTCCCCTCCCCGGCAGCCCCCTCCCCCCCCTCCGGCTTCCCCCCTGCGACCGCAGCCCCTCCCCTTCCCCCCCTCCGGCGACGGATCCCCCTGCGCACCCCCTCCCCCCTCCCCTTCCCCCCTTCCAGCTCCGGCTCCCCTCCCCCGACGGCTTCCCCCTCCCCCTTGCAGCACCCTCCCCTCCCCCCGACGGCGCCCCCTCACCTCCCCCGACGGCGGCCCCCTCCCTACGGCGACCTCCCCTCCCCCGGCGGCTCTCTCTCTCTCTCTCTCTCTCTCTCTGCAAATGCCGGAGGCTACCCGGAGAGTAAGACCCCTGACAAACACATTTACACAAATTTTAAAATTTACGACACTACTGCCAAACAGAAAGTGTCTGGTTTTATCAATTTTAAAATTTAAGTCAAAAATTATGTTGACACAAATTTTTAGATAGAAATAGATTTTAAAAAAAAACTGCTCCCAAACACCCTATTACTGTGTTTGTAATGTTTATTATACTACTTGAACCTACTTCATGCTTATATACTCAAGAATATTGGTTTAACATGTCCAATATCTACTTCTAGCACTTAATCTAATTTATTCTCACTCAAATATATGTCTATTGGATTTTAAGTTTTTTCTATTTTTTCTAAAAAAAATTCCAAATTTTTCTATATTTTTTTGAAGTTTTGAACAAGTTTCGGCCAGTTTCGGTCGAAACCGAAACCAAAATCGGTACGTTTCAGTTTCGAACCGGTACTGTCATCCTTGGTCAGAATGATGGAGAGTGAAGGCAGGACGAAGCTAGACCTGGTGGTGAGGGTCTCCATCTTGGATGCATCCCAACGATTGTGATAATGGAGGCAGGTAGCATGGCCTTTCTAGTGAAGATCAAGTTGCAGTAGGCTGGGCAACAACAGGGGTCCAGGTTGGAGGAAGACGACGCATACGGAAGGGCGCTCAAACATTCAAATTTGAATAAAAATATACAGTGGGTCCGGACATTTTCTTTCAGGTAGATGGAGAATTGGGCTGCCTAGTTACCTGACCGAGAGGCTCTAGAAGGAGTGGCGGCGGCCTTCGCTATCTGAACCTAGGCGACACCCGATACGACGCTGCAGAGACCCAGATAGGACCCACTAACTCGTGACTTACCCGAATCCGAGAGCCACGAGCGTAACAGGCCTGGAGGCACCGACACTGTGCTTCTACCCCGCCCGATAGCGCACAACCAGCTGTCCACGCCCCCACAGCGGACCAGCCGCCCCCTCCGGCTCACGCACCGACAGTAGCCTAGGCGATCCTTCCTCTAGTGACCGGCGGCCATCTGGGAGAGAGGAGCAGCGGGGGGCTTCCCGCAGAGAACCTAGCCCTCCTCGCGAAAGCTAGTGAAGGCCCCGGTGGGTGGCGAAGGGCGGGGACGGGGGCTGCCCCGACTGGACACAACAAAGGGACTTCCCTAGAGCAGGCTTCTCTCCTCCGGCAGGGTTCTTCTTTGACTGAGCTACAGGTTTCAAGAGAGATGGCCACCCTCACGTCCAGAGCACAAAGAGACCTCCCCATACCGATGTTGGTGGAGGTCCTCTAAGAGGGACCAGGGGGCCTTCGCTCCATGTGTTGCACTGCCTACGGTTGCCCCTGCGACCTTGTCCTCGACAAGCCTCTCCTTGGATGTTGCAGCCGCAAACTCTGAGCCCAACAATCATGGCAGAGACCTCCTGCCCAATCAGTACTCGAGCGTCACTCAAGGACAAATGCAAGGGGCCAACCCCCACCAAACAGATCTGTAGCCTAGCCTGCTGCCCCAGTTGCAATTGCAGTAGTTGAACAGGGATACCGACAAGGTCCCGAGGCCATCGACGATAGGTCTGTGGCCGAACTGCCCAACTGTGGCGTGATAGCCTGGACACAAGATAGCAGCCTGTTTTCGGCTAGGAGGGAGCAGGACACCGGGGGATTGTTGTACATTGAGGGAGTTGCTACCTACTAATGATGAAGGGACAGTCCCAAAAACACCCAAAGAAGAGAGCATCGGAGGAGGGCGATTTTGAAGAAGGGGAAGCTGAGAAGAGGAGTATGCTTAGAAGGGAGGTGAGGGAGCTTATGGGGGTGGTGGAGAAGATGACGGGGACAGATGAGGGAGTTGGTGGACAAGTTAGGGGTCTCTTTTGAGGGGGTAGAGAAGGAGCTAAGGGGGATTTTCATCAAGCTCCAGAAGAGATGGCTGGTCAACATGGCTAGGGAGGCGAAGGGGGGGAAATCATAGAAGAGGGCATTAAGGGGGAGCAAGGAGGGAGAGGAGAGGGGTAGTGAGTAGTTGGTGGGAGGGAGGAGTACAACTTTATCCTTACGAGGATAGTCTCATGGAATGTGAGAGGTATCTATGGGGGTGAAAAGAGTAGGGGTGAAGGAGCTGATAAGAAGATGCAAAATAGATATCTTGTGTTTGCAAGAGACTAAGCTATGTTATCAAAGGCGATGGAAGCGATCACCAAGGCAATAGAGTCGGCCACAAGTCACCTGTTTAACTCAAGGAATTTTAACAGATAATTAATTGGGGGAAGAGGGATAAAAGAGACAAAGTTATTCAAAACATGCACGTTTGCTTATTGACATGCATATACGAGTCAGTTACGGCATATAAGTTAAATATTCTGTAAATTGAGTTTATCAGACGATTAGGGTTTGAGTACTGGACAATTTCCCACCGATCGCAGTCGGTGTTTATTTACATCGGTACTAGTCCAAATACCCTTGATTAACTGCCAAATAAAATCCTCGATTTACACAAAATCAGTTGTGATGCTGAAGGCATTGCCCTAAACACTAGGTCATGCGAGGCGATGCCAAGTTTCGAGAGCGTTTCAGGAAGGACTACGGGCTCAACCCACGTAGTTACGGGGGAGGAGGTAGATCCCCAAATTCATAACCTCAAAGTTCAAGGCCGCCATGTGTTGGCCATTTGACCTTTACGCAGCTAACTGAGTTTCGAACCTCCATGATTATCTTTACATGATGCAAAGCATGGCGTTTCATGACCCAAGCATTCACAGAATTTTATAGAATCATGTCCACATAGCCACCAGTATATTTCATAAGGTATTATAAAGTGTACAAGATATTGCGAGTACATTTCATGAGTACAGACTTGTCGACAATTTTTTTTGATTGCACATGACTCTTTGTTCATAGGCAATCAGGATTTTGGTTATGCATGACCCTTTGCTCATAGGCAATCAGGGTTTTGCTTATACATGACCCTTTGCTCATAGGCGATTAGGGTTTTGATTGTACATGACCCTTTGCTCATAGGCGATTAGGGTTTTGGTTACATATGACCCTTTGCTCACAGGCCCCTTTGCTCACAGGCAGTTAGGGTTTTAATTGTATATGACCCCTTGCTCACAGACAATTAGGGTTTTGATTGTTCATGACCCTTTGCTCACAGGTAGTTAGGGTTTTGATTGTATATGACCCTTTGCTCACAGGCAATTAGAGTTTACACAAGTGTTTTGGTCATACCCAGGGTGTTTACATAATCACATCACCAGACTTTAAAGATTTCTCTATATAGAGAAATTTCCTATAGGTTACACAGTTTACAAAATGAGTTGTGATGCACATGGGTTTATGACATACCCTCACAACGCAACCACAGCACGAGGCTTTCAAACAAAGCACAAGCACCAAACACCAGCTCTGGGTTCTCTTCTTTCTTCCTCTGTGTGTGTGTTTCTCCTTCAAATGGACCCCACTAGGGTATTTATAGAGCCTCGAAGGACTCCTAGCAGTTACACCCTCTGTCCGGGCCAAAACATGAGATTTAGGGAATTGATCCAGGCTAAAACCTACATGGGGAGGATGGAACCGGTCCAAAACCCCATGTGGGGGGGTGGACCCGGTCCAAATCCCTCAGATGGGGTGGAACCAAGGCAAAACCCCCATATGGGGGTTGAACCCGGGGCAAAACCCCCATATGGGGGTGGAGCCGGTCCAAACCCCCCACATAGGGGTAAATCCAGGCTGCTGCTACCCTTTTGCTCCAAATTTGGTTAATTTTCCCCTTAAATAAGGGCTGTTGTTGCTGTGTTGACAATTTTTTTTTTGGTTGAAGTTGCACAGTCTGGTTTTGTATTTGTGACATGAGTTGCTGCTGTGAAGGATTAGGTTGGGGATGCTCTCATTGTGATTGTATCAATGCTGCAGCTGCCTGCCGCGATTGTTGCTGCTGCTATGGTTATTATGTTGCTGCTGCACCACTGCTACCCTTGTTGCTGCTTGTTGCTGCCACTGAGCTGCTGCTGCAATTATGTTGTTACTGCTACTATTGTGTTAATGCTGCTGCTATTGTGTTGCTGCCACTGAGCTGCTGCTATTGAGTTGTTGTTAGCTGCTGCTGCTGCTGCTGCTGCTGCTACACTTGTTGTGTGCTGCAATTGCAACTGCTGCAGACTGCTGCTGCAGCTAATTTTGTTGTTGTGGTTGCTTTGCTTACTGCCATTATTCACCAATGCCATGGACATGCATTAAAGACTACCAGAAAATGATTTTTTTCTTTTGACTGATCCTTGATTAGAAGGTTAGTGCATTGCATGCTAGCTATAGAATCCCCATTTAAGGCTTAATCAGCCCATTAAACCTTAATCAGGCCCCCAAAACCTCCGGTCCAGTGCCCATGGTGAACCCAGGCCAGAAATAACCCCCCTAGGGGTTTAGAACCGGGGCAAACCCCCCAAAGGGGGGTGGACCCAGGGTAAGCCCCCCCTTTGGGGGGTGGACCCGGAGCAAACCCCCCCATTCAAGGGTGGACCCGGGGTAAACCCCCCAAGAGGGGTGGATCCGGTCCTAAAACCCCTATAAGGGATGAAAAAGAGTGGCTGCCCCTCTAAATAGCTTCTCCACTATTCATTTCTCACAAGAGGAGAGGGAAATTGACGTTTCCCACGTGTGTGGTTTGGTGTTTTTGTGCTAGGTGGGGGTTTTCATATCAATGACTTCCCCTTCCTCACCCATTTCACTCACCATGTCTATTGTGGAATTTCAATTTTTTTTACAAAATTTAACCACTTGTGGTGTCTTTTCCCCTAACTACTTTGAGGGGATAACAAATTAGTTCAACAAATGCCCCCCATGAGACATCCGTCAAAGTGACGGCGTCGACGGGTGGCACGTGTTTTTGTGTATCTTCTTTTTTTTCATTTACATGTTGAGCTTGGGAACCCTTGTATTTGCCCTTGACTTTGTTTGATGGCGAAGTAAATACATCTATTCATCCAATTCCCGATGCAACTGGCGTTCAGCATTGACTGTGATACTATACATAGACTTTGATTGAACATATAAGTCTTTATGTTTATGATGCTAACTCAATATCATGAAATTTCTCGTCCCCTCCCCCTTCTCTTTATTTATGTCATGTACTAACTGCAGATTACGGCTTGCATTACAGTAAGCTTCCAGCATGGCTCGTTTCGGAGGAGATCGAAGGTTGAGGGAACTAACCCAAGGTTCTGAAGACCACCATGTCAAGAGGACTAAGAAGCCAATGCCAACGTTTGAGCCGCCCACTATAACAGCCGAGAACTTTGGTACAATAGAACTCTGCCATGGCCGATCCCAAGCCCGGATGAGAAAAGAGGAGGGTTTGCGTTAGGTCGACAGCCAGCGGTAAAATTTTGTCACATCTCCAACATGAATTCTGATCCAAATACATTTTGTGCTAATGCTAGAGCGTTCCCCGTAAGCGACGCGTTACATCGGAACCCGGATGGAATGACAAGTGAGCAAGGGTTAGCTAGGGCGTTCCCCGTAAGCGACGCGTTACATCGGAACCCGGATGGAATGACAAGTGAGCAAGGGCTAGCTAGGGCGTTCCCCGTAAGCGACGCGCCGCAATGGCGCCCGATTGCGGTGTCAAATAGGCAAGGGTTCTCGTGTGGGGTTGGACGCACACGGATAAAGAAGCAAGTCCAAAAACATAGGATCCGTCTAGCTACTTGGAATATACGAACTTTAACGGATAAGGGCTTAGAATTAGTTAAGTTAATGAAGGACAGGAGGGTTAACATAGCTTGCCTATAAGAAACTAGGTGGAAAGGACATAAAGCTAAAGACATTGATGGATATAAAATTTGGTATACGGGTAATAATAACTCTAGAAATGGTGTTGCTATAATAATGGATAAAAACTTAAAAGACAGAGTTGTGGAAGTAAATAGATTGGGGGATAGACTAATGGTAATTAAACTTATCTTAGGTGAGGATATTTTGAATATAATTAGTGCATATGCACCTCAAGTAGGATTAGAAGAGAGCATTAAAAAGTAATTTTGGGAGGCTATTGATAGTTTGATCCAAAATATCCCTAGTGAAGAGAGAATCTTTATTGGAGGGGATCTTAATGGTCATGTGGGTATAGATAATAGAGGCTATGAGAGGATTCATGGAGGGCTTAGTTTTGGCAATAGAAATGATATGGGTAACACTATTCTTGATTTTGCTATGGCCTATGATCTAGCAATTATTAATACCTTCTTTAGGAAGCGGGACGAACACTTAATAACATACAAGAGTGGAACACATATAAGTCAAATTGACTATTTTCTCATTAGGAAGGTCGATAGAGTTTTATGTAAAGATTACAAAGTTATTCCTGGTGAGAGTCTAGCCCCTCGACATAGGTTGTTAGTAATGGATGTCACTATCCCTAAATTCAAAAGAAAGATCATTGTAAATAATTATTCCAAGATTAAATGGTGGAATTTAAAAGGTAAAAGTTTAGAAACTTTTAAAAATCATCTATTCAAGGAAAATATTTGGAATTTAGAACAAGAAACTAATGTAATGTGGAATATTGTTACAAATTGTATAACGAGGGTTGCAAAACAACTCTTAGGCGAATCTAAAGGTAAAAAAAATTTAGAAAAAGAGACTTGGTGGTAGAGTGAGGAAATCCAAAATACCATTAGAGTAAAAAAGGAATGTTTTAAAGTTTGGCAAACTAACAAAAATGCTTAAACCCTAGAAGCCTATAAAATCGCTAAAAAGAGAGCTAAGAAAATAGTTAGCGAAGCTAAATCAAAGGCATTTAAAGATTTATATAATAAATTAGGAACCCGAGAGAGTGAAAAGGACATATTTAAACTTGCTAAATTAAGAGAAAGGAAAACTAGAGATTTAGATCATGTTCGGTGCATTAAAGGTGAAGATCAAAGGGTTTTAACTAAGGATCTTGAGATTAAAGGGAGGTGACATAGCTATTTTCAGAAGTTACTTAATGGAGATTCCATCAAGGATTTATCTTTAGAAGGTACCCAAGAGTCCACAATATTTGATAAATATCAATATTTCAGGCGTATTAAGATGTCAGAAGTGGAGAATGTTTTAAGGAAAATGGAAGTGGGCAAGGCCTTAGGACTAGATGGCTTACCTATTGAAGTATGGAAAGGCCTAGGAGATATTGGTATTCAGTGGCTAACTAAATTTTTTAATAAAATTTTAAAGGAACGGAGAATGCCAGAAGTTTGGAGAAAAAGTGTTGTAGTTCCTTTCTATAAAAACAAAGGAGATATTCAAAGTTGTAATAATTATCGTGGAATTAAGCTTATGAGTCATACTATGAAACTTTGGGAAAGAGTAATTGAAAAACGTCTCCGTTGTATGACTACTGTATCGGAAAATCAATTTGATTTTATGCCAAATAGATCTACTACAGAAGTTATTTTCTTACTACGGCAGCTAATGGAGAAGTATAGAGAGATGAGAAAAGATTTGTATATAATTTTTCTTGATTTAGAGAAGGCGTACGATCGAGTACCGAGAGAATTGATTTGGTGGACATTAAGAAAGAAAGGAATCTCTCAAGGATATGTTGATTTGATTAAGGATATGTACGGCGGTGCTATTACTAGTGTTCGAACTATTGCTGGGGAGACTGGTGAATTTCCCGTTTCTATAGGTATGCATCAAGGTTCTGCACTAAGTCCGTATCTCTTTGCCTTAGTTATGGATGAAATAACTAAACAATTGCATGAGGATATCCCTTGGTGTATGCTATTTGCAGACGATATTATTTTAATTGATGAGAGTATTGATGCTCTAAATGCTAAGTTAGAGCGTTGGAGACTTGCCTTGGAGTCTAAAGGTTTTAAAATCAGTAGGAGTAAGTCAGAGTTTATGCACTGTAATTTTAGTAATGGGAGAGTGGTTCAGGAAGACATGGTTCTAATTGATGGACATAACATTCCGAAGAGTAATAGCTTTCGATACTTAGGGTCTATCATACAAGAGAATGGGGAGATTTATGATGACGTTACACATAGGATTAAGGCAGGCTGGTTAAGATGGAGAAGTGCATCAGGTGTCCTTTGTGATCGTCGTATGCCTGTGAAACTCAAAGGGAGGTTTTATAGAACGGCTGTGAGACCTACTTTGTTATATGGTACCGAGTGTTGGGCAGTACGAAAGGAACACATACACAAAATGTGTGTAGCAGAGATGAGGATGTTGAGATGGATGTGTGGCAAGACTAAAAAAGACAAGATTAGGAATGAGCGCATCCGTAAAGACTTGGGGATAGCTCCAATTGATAGTAAAATGAGAGAAAATAGACTCAGGTGGTTTGGACATGTGTTTTGTCGCCCTAACTCAGCGCCGGTTAAAAGATGTGACCAAATCTTAGTGGATGCTAGTAAAAGAGCTCGAGGAAGGCCTAAAATGAGATGGTGCGATGTTATTAGGAAGGACATTAGTTCCTTGAGTTTAAATATGAATATTACACTTGATAGAAATCTTTGGCGGAACAAGATTCATGTAGCCGACCCCAATTAATTGGGATAAGGCTCTGATGATGATGATGATGATGATGATGATGATGATGAACTTTGGTACAATAGATCTCGGGTTTTCATGGATTGCTGAAGGGCTGACGGGTGAAGTGAACCTGGCTGAGGGCATGGTTGATGTGGCCAAGATTTCTAAAGAGAACGGTGTTTATAAGTACGACCGCTCCGAAAATTACCCTCCACACCATCCATTGGATTGCCATCTCTACTCTTTCATACAGAGTTATGTCCCTTCAAACATGGAAGCTGACGACCCAGACCCTTTAGCCGAGCGTCGTCGTCTTGAGCGAGCAATATTGTCAGAAAGGGACAACATGCAAGGCTCCTGGACTTTCTCTTGGCCAGGTTATCCCGAGGACTTCATATAGCAACCACAATTTCCTAACTCAAAGTTCTTGGGTATCTTTAATGACTTTGAGATGTTCCAGATTCGTACTTCCCCTCTACACCCTGCCATCTGGAATTTATATGACCAGCATAAACGCAGTGATAATATGATTGATGGAATGGTATTGACACCCTCCGGGGCACAATTTGCTAAGAACAGCTACGCCCAAGAATGCTTGTTGGACCGTATTCTGGGGTTTAAGGCCCCTAGCTGGTACGGAAAATGGTCAATCATCCCTTCGCATAATTTTCGCCTGGGGGTCACCGAATGGCTGCATGGTATTCTCCATTATTATAGCGAGGTACTTGAGCTCGTGGGGATCCGACATGCAGTAGCAGCCGCTCTGTACCGCTACCCAGAGAATGTAGGTCTTTTACAAGGCTTGGTCGAGCGGTTCAATCCTCGCTGGAACACTTTTGTCACCGCACAAGGTGAAATAGCTTTTAGATTTATGGGCATTTCATAGAGTTTCTAGTCTGCCCATTTGCAATCATGCATATGAGGTTTGTTTAGACGACCTGCACCGCAGTCACACTCATGGCGATGGGAGGTATCGCCTTGCTTATTGTCACCGATTTTTGATGATGGTCTGGAGGGACTTGGCCCGCGCAGGCAAGAAAGATTCTACCCGAACTAACAGGGTAACTTTGAAAGCTTGGGTCCGTTACTTCTACAACGGCCCTTTCTGTTACTACAATGAGTTCGTCGATCCGAACAAGCCCTGGAGTGAACACACTGAAATCAAGGTCAACTTCGGGCAGCACCCTCAACATGTGCATGCCGCTCCAGAAGGCTAGAATTCTCAGGGAATCCCACCTCTTACTTATCTGGCTACATATCTAGCTTACTGGCTAGTCTCTTTTGTTGTTCCCCATGGTGAGGAAGGGGTCCTTCGAGCCGAGGTTACTTATCCAGCTTTCTTGATGACTTGTGGCCAAAGGGTCGCACTTGCTCCCGCCGCATTGGCCAATATTTATCATCACCTTGAGGCCCTAACGACATGTTCTTCGCCTCGGGACAAAAGCATTCTAATGCCTTCCCACTATCTGGGGGCTTGGGCTGGGTTATTATTTCCCGAGTTCTCTCATAGATCAGACTTGGCTAACCCGAAAGCACCGCTGATATTTGCCTTCACTGGCCTTGCTGATCAAGACATGTTCAGACAGTTGGTCGGCGTACGCCGGGCTTTATCTTTCTTGCCGACTCAAGACAGACCAGGGTTAGAGCTCGACCATTGTTCATATAATTTCCGCCCTTTCCTTGTTAAAGAAGGAGATCTTGTAGTCAGCAGAGTGCATGTTCATACAGAACTCTCTCCTTATGCTTATATCGAGTGGGTGTATAGCACCCGGCCAAGTGTACTGGTGTCTCATCGGGGCAGCGTTGCGATTTTTGATCCTTATTATCCTCACAGATTTGCAAGGAACTTTGGCTATGACCAAAATATTCCCATGAATTCCGATTTTCCCATGAACTCGAGACAATATAAAGGAAAAGATGTACACTTGATCTCAGCCGCCTGGTGGGACTTCTTCTTCCGGGAAGAGAAGAATTTCTACCCAATCCCAGAACAATCCCGACACGGGTATTTTGACGTTTATTTCGCTAGATGGTGGTTTAAGCATAGCTGCATATTTCGACAACCTGCTAATGCTCTGAGGGAAGTGGAAAATCAGCGTCTGAGAAAAAGCGAGTTGCTGCTGCTATTTGTGAAATCTCACTTCTCTAGTGCTGCCAATGCCATAAGACATATTGAGGCCACATGGAAAACGGAGAAGCGTGTCATCCCGACGGACAGGTGTCCATATACTGGGGCTTTTAAGCCTTTAAAAAACATCACCGACTCGATTGCCACTACTTCCTCCTCCCGACGGAGCCCTGTTTCCACCACCCCTGCTACTTACTCATGGTGGGGGCAATTCCGAGCCAAATGTGGTTCAAAGAAAAAAAATTGGCTTAATAGCTTATTGCCCAAAGGTAGTTTTGCCAATGAAGCTTTAGGCAAGTGGAAGGCCCACATCATCAACTCCATCGGTACTGCTGGCCCAGTAGAATACATTTCTCATGTGGAGATAGCTCGCACACCAAAGGATATATTAGAGGCAGTGAAGAAGGCGGCCCAAGTGCTCGTATTGAAACCCGAGGCAATTATTTTAAAGCCATGGGAACGGCTTGGGTCCCCAGGTATGAAGTTGTCCCTCACACAATCCTTCAGTGCACCCTAAATGAGCAATGTTCCATTTTCACTTCTTTTTTTTTAGTACAGATCTTCATGAAGGCTTGAAGTCTAAAGGTGGTTGATGAGAGTATTGATCTTCACTTCTTTTTCTCGTCTTAATTGATGAGAGTATTGATGCTTTAAATGCTAAGTTGGAGCGTTGGAGAGATGCCTTGGAGTCTAAATGTTTTAAAATTAGTAGAAGTAAGTCAGAGTTTATGCATTGTAATTTTAGTAATGGGAGAGTGGTACAGGAAGGCAAGGTTCTAATTGATGGGCATAACATTCCGAAGAGTAGTAGCTTTCGATACTTAGGGTCTATCATACAAGAGAATGGGGAGATTTATGACGACGTTACACATAGGATTAAGGCAGGCTAGTTAAGATGGAGAAGCGCATCAGGAGTCCTCTGTGATCGTCGTATGCCTATGAAACTCAAAGGGAGATTTTATAGAACGGCTGTGAGACCTGCTTTGTTATATGGTACCGAGTGTTGGGCAATACGAAAGGAACACATTCACAAAATGTGTGTAGCAGAGATGAGAATGTTGAGATGGATGTGTGACAAGACTAAGAAAGACAAAATTAGAAATGAGCGCATCCGTAAGGACTCAGGGATAGCCCCAATTGATAGTAAAATGAGAGAAAATAGACTCAGATGGTTTGGTCATGTGTTTCGTCGCCCTAACTCAGCGCCAGTTAAAAGATGTAACCGCATCTTAGTGGATGCTAGTAAAAGAGCTCGGGGAAGGCCTAAAATGAGATGGTGCAATGTTATTAGGAAGGACATTAGTTTCTTGGGTTTAAATATGAATATAACACTTGATAGAAATCTTTGGCAGAACATGATTCATGTAGCCGACCCCAAATAATTGGGATAAGGCGATGATGATGATGTGACAGCATCCCCTGAGGGCGACTCTCCCAGTCTAACGCCAGATAAGCCTCCTGTCGCTCCGAAAAGGTAGCGAAGAAATGATACTGGGGAAGACGGCCGACTCACGTCTCATCTTAGGACTGGCGATGCGGCACCAGCCGATGATCGGGTTACAAGTAAAGACGTAACCCCCTTTGACTTCGATATGTTATTATTCTTCAGCGGGGCAGCTATAGTCATTATCATTTTCATTTATTTTTTTTTGCAGGCCCCCTTGAAGCCGTAATGGATATGACTTTTTCCCCAACTCTCGGGGATGCTCCTACACAACAAGAGATGATGGGGCCCGTAATGTCACTCAATGACTTTACGCGTATCCTTGATGACTATACACCAGTTATCGAGGCGTCTCCTTTTCCAGAAGTCGAGGGTAACCCCGGAAGGCAACCGCCAGGTGCGTTCGAGTGTTTGTTTTTTCTTTGTGAGACAAGGAGTTGGAGGGTCCTTTCTCCTTCCCTTTTTTTTTAAAGGAAAAATGCTAACTTCCCCTCACAGAGAACCTGGGTGACCACATTTCACCAGATTGTCATGGTGCCGGTCTTCCAGACTCTTCTCGTAGTGCAAAGGGTCCTGATTTTACTCCCGAGCAAGATAATCCCTCTCCTACTACTGGCCATGAAGATACCCTCCACACCTCTAGTGAGGGGAATACTAGCTCTTCAAGAGAAGAAGATTCCAATACCTCCACTAGCGATGAACATTCCAGCTCCTTCTCAAGTGAAGGGACCACCACAAATTCTGGGTCTTCCTTGGAGAGTGGGGAAATGAGAGGTAAGGCAAATGAATATGACAACTGTCCACATTCGTTTCTTTTTTTTTTTACTTGCCTCCTTTAATCACCTCATCCCCGGTATTCGTTTTTTGTAGATGGCATAGCCAAGAGTCAGTCAGCTTTGGTAGGGTCATTTGCCAAACTCATCAAGTCTGGCCCAAATGCGGGACTACCAAAATAAAATGGCCATCTTGATGAAGGGGTTATTACTACAAGGGCTCATTTAGAGGTGAATACCCCGGCCTCAAGTCCGTCACTTGTTACGACAAGACTCCCGACTTGCACCATCAGTGTTATGGAGTCTGAGACAAGCGCCCACCCCGGTGCGTGATCACATCTCGCTCTTTTCCCTTTTTTTGTTATGAGTGTCTAACCCCGTCGAGCTGTTTGGGTACAGTTGAAGATCAAACTGATGTACAACGGACTTCAGGTAGTCCAAAGGCCCCTAAGGAGAACTCGGCTCCTGAGACCCCTTTAGGGTGCCAAGGCAACACCATCACCATAGATATTGAATCTATATCTCCAATGGCTGCCCGTCACACAACCCCTTGCATTGAGGGGGATCCATAGTTGGTAACTCCTACCACATTCTCTTGTCCCGAAGGGGACTTACGAGAAATGTTAAAGGATACAGGCGCCCAGGATCCCACTCCAAATATCATTATGCCTGCCACCCCTATTGAAGGTATTTTTATTTCTCTTGGGGAAACATTTCTTTAGCACTCTTATTTTATCGCACTCTTATTTGTTATGTTGTTGTGGCACTTCTTTCGGTGGTCGCCGCGGATAAAGCACAAGGCGATCCACCCTCAACCTCAACTACGACTGATAATATAGTCCTTACGCGGTCCAACGAAGATAGACCCACAGTAGCTAGCCCTGAGCGAGGTTCTACATCAAGTACAAACCTGTGAATTATAGCTTAGGCTAGCTGATTTCGTCATCCTTTCACTTGATGACCCTTCGATCTTTGTCTCGTACACCCTCTCGTTCACAGCCCCAGAGGACGGCGCACCAACAGGTTCCTCGAACTTTCCAAGCCTGGAGATTGATTGGCCCGATACACCGCAGCCAATAATTTCATTGGCGCCCCCAGAGATGGCTTCTCTATTTATTCAGAATCTTCAAATATTGCTCCGTCTAGATCCCCTCCTCTCGGTAGAGGCTATGAGAAGCAGTCTAGAAGGATACATCCGAAGCTACCATGGGTTTGGCCTCCCCAAGGAAACATGGATGTCCGCATTGTCTACTATTTGGGATCAATTTGTACACTTGCATGCCATCCAGGAATGGAAGAGAACGACTCTTGTGATCATTCAACAAGAGGAAGAGAAGGTCTCAGAGTTGAAGACAATCTCGGCTGAAAAGGGGCTTCAATTAGAGACTATCCAAGCCCGCAATCAAGAGAAGTTAGCCAGCGCCAAAGCATTGGCAATTGAAGCTGAGAGGTTGAGGCTCGAAGCACAAGCTTTAATGTTAAAGGCCCAAGCCTCGTCCTCGGCTTCCGAGAAGGATGAATCTGAAGGACTTCAAGCGCAGGCCGAGGCAAAAACTTTATCTGAGGATGTTGTTGCCCTTCAGAAAGATATACCTTCGAGACTGGCACGAATAGCTGAACTGAAAAAGGGCGAGCCCCTCGACTAGTGCACTTATTTTAGGGCAACCATTCTAATGCTCGAGCTATGATTGAGCTATCTTTGTAATATGTCTGTCATGCATACTTCAAAAAAAATTGTGCACAGTTGAGGGGATTTTCTGCTTTTAGCTTTTTCCTCCATAGCTTGACCTGCCTTTTGACCCTACTTAATATACATCAATAATTACTCTGAGGGCTTGTCTCGGACTTCTATTTCTGATGATGAATAAAAAGGGAAAGTTGCCGTAATTCTGACTTGACACTGTTGTTTCCCTTCTATGCATGTTTCACTTTTTTCTCTCTTTTTTTTTACCAACCTCACCGCCCTTTCGGGTTTTCGCCGAGACTGGCCCCCTTTAATATTTTCCAGTGCGCCCTCGAGTTTTCACACTGAGGGGTTACCCATTTTTGACTAAGGTGCCCTTTCGGATTTTCACCTCAGCCGGATATTTGGCCATGTTGCCCTCAACCATTCCCTTGATAGGAATGGCTAAGTCTGCCGGGGCACCTCTATTTTAACCCCCCTCTTTTTTTAAGGAACAGCCCAACACCTGACTGGAATGGCCCGATGGCCCGACATCATTGAGTTCGCCTTCCGAGAATTTTTGCCGGGTAGATATTGACCATCTCTCAGGGATGTCTTGGCTTAAGTTGGTGTTGGCCAACCCATAGGGTGTGTTGGCCGAGCTGACATAGGCTGACCCGTGGGGGTATATTGGCCTGAATTGATGTTGGCCGACCCTTGGGGGTGTATTGGCCTGAATTGACGTTGGCCGACCCTCAGGCCTGATATTGGCCTGAATTAAAGTTGGCCGACTCTCAGGGGTATATTGGCCTGAATTGATATTATAGACCTGACCGTGAGACGTCTCAGTCTGCTGATGTGATTGTTATTACTGTTGAAGACCTGCCTGTGAGGCATATTGGTCTATTGCTGAAGTCATGACATCGCTGCAACATGGTTATTTTTACATGACAAAACCCTCGAACCGGCTTGCCTGTATGAATGTCTTGCAACAGGAACCCTCGAACCGGCTTGCCTGTATGAATGTCTTGCAAAAGGAACGTGTTTTTTTTTACTTGACCAACCTCACCACCGTTTCGAATTTTCGCCGAGGAAGGCCCCTTTTAACTTTTTCCAGTGCGCCTGACGCGGACGGCGTCGAAGGACGGATCGACGGAAGCTCCGAGGGGACGAATATGACATGATAACTTGTTGTCTCGCACAGCTCGGCCTCACACCGGGCGGTCTCTCACCGGGTGACACTCTATTCTCTCAAAGGGAGAAAGGAGGGAAGGGGAAGCACAAAGGCAAAGGCACCTACGTGATATCAAACTTTTGATTCATTCATTCATATCATCATACGAACAACACACCCTTGGCCTCCCTTATATAGGAAAAATCATAACAACAATACCCTCAAACTTTTCTAATAGCATCTATACCCAAGCCTAACAAAACAAAACCCACCAACCCACCTTTGACTTGTGGGTTTAAATAAAATAAAATACACACTTTGACTATGACTAGCCTAATAAAATAAAAGTAAATAATACATGTATTACTACATGTATTTTACACACAATACATACTTAATACACACAAATAAATAGTTGCCCATGCTGCTTGACGATTCTCGTCAAATTTGACGCGGACGGCGTCGGAGAACGGATCGACGACAGCTCCGAGAGGACGAATAGGACGGGATAACTTGCTGTCTCGCACAGCTCGACCTCACACCGGGCGGTCTCTCACCGGGCGACTCTCAGATCTCACAAAAGAAAGGAGGGAAGGGGAAGCACAAAGGCAAAGGCACCTACGTGATATCAAACTTTTGATTCATTCATTCATATCATCATACGAACAACACACCCTTGGCCTTCCTTATATAGGCAAAGCCATAACAACAATACCCTCAAACTTTCCTAATTGCATCTATACCCAAGCCTAATAAAACAAAACCCACCAACCCACCTTTGACTTGTGGGTTTAAATAAAATAAAATACACACTTTGACTATGACTAGCCTAATAAAACAAAAGTAAATAATACATGTATTACTACATGTATTTTACACACAATACATACTTAATACACACAAATAAATAGTTGCCCATGCTACTTGACGATTCTCATCAAACCCCTCTGCTTGGAGGAGGTTCGACCTCGAACCTGGAAGCGCAGGACCCTCGGTTGAAGTGCTAGTGGCGTTGGTGGAGGCGAAGGCGGACGACAGAAGAGGACAGACCTGGAGCTTCAAGTGGGGTCTCGCACACATCCCCATCTCAAGGACGATGCACCCAAAGCTTCAAATTCTCCCTTCAGGGTGGAGCGGAGGAGGACGAATCTAGAGCTTCAAATGGGGCCTCGCACCCGTCCCCATCGCAAGGGATGCATCCAAAGCGTCAAATTCTTCCTTCTCGGCGGAGCGGACTTGGCGAAGGACAGTTATTCACACCACACGCCCGAAATCACGGACTGTCTGTCGACGGCCAGGCGACGCGGGCACTGCTCAAGCCGGCACAGTGGACTTGGGGGCACAGTTACTAAGTTATTCAAATGATATATATATAGATATATAATTATTAAATTATATATATATATCCCTTGATATTATATATATTTTATATATATATATATATATATATATATGTCACCAAACTTCAACCTCTTTTTTTTGACTTTTCTAACTCCTCTTTTTTTTTCAAACCCTTTTCTCTTTTTTGTCAAACATTACCTACTCGTTTTTTTTCTTGACTTTTTCAAACCCTTCTCTTTTTTTTCAAGCCTTTCCGCTGGTCACCCACGCGGGCGAAGCTGGATGGCAGCCAACGCGGGGGAGGAAGGCTGGGTCAACCCACGCGGGTGCTGGCGGGCCGGCCGGGCGCTGCGGATGGCGACGCAGCAGGGGCCAGGTGGGCCTGCAACTGGCGCACACGGTGGGCATGGACGCGCCTGTGGACGGCGCACGCGGCGGGCGCGGGGGAGGGCACCTACTGGCTCGGACGCGGGCGCAACTGTGGGTGGCGCACGCGGCGGGGTTCGCAGGGGCTCGTGGGCGCGGCGTCCGCAGGGCGCTCGCAGGCGTCGCGGGTGCGGCCGCTGTCGACTGCAGCGTGGTTGGGGTAGGCGAGGGGCAGTCGCGCACTGGGCGGCGGCGACCGCGGGCGGCCGCGGGCTGGGCGGAGGGAGGGCTGGGCGCCGACGCGCTGGGCAGGGGCGCACTGGGCGGCGGCGGCGGCGGGCGGCCGCTGGGCGCGCGGCGGGCTCCGGCAGCGGTAGCAAGGGGCACGGATGGCCGCATGGTCGCGACGGGGGCGTGCGAGGGAGGAGGTGGCCGGCCGCACTTGCAAGCGGCTGTCGCGGACGCCAGACGAAGGAACCGGGGAAAGAGGCGATGAACAGTGTACGGGGGGAAAAGAACACAGTACCGGGGAACTTTAATGGTTGGGTTTGAAATAAAACAAACAATAATAATTGGGTTGGTGATTATGGTGGTGTGGATTAAGCGGAGGAGAGATTGGGGGCGCAGGGAGATCGAGAGAGATTAACAGAGAGAGAGAGAGAGAGAGAGATTAGGGGGAGTAAAAAAAAATTCCTTCTCTCTTTCTTCCCCTCAACCAATCAGAACTCAATTATTCTTCTCTTTTTTTGTTCTTTTTTTTTCACTTCTAGCAAACAAAAGAAAGAAAGGGGAAAGATGACGGGGACGTCGGAGTTGACGGAGGCGCCGTTGTCGGACTCTGATACCAAATTTGACGCGGACGGCGTCGGAGGACAGATCGACGACAGCTCCGAGGGGACGAATAGGACGGGATAACTTGCTGTCTCGCACAGCTCGGCCTCACACCGAGCGGTCTCTCATCGGGCGACACTCTTTTCTCTCAAAGGGAGAAAGGAGGGAAGGGGAAGCACAAAGGCAAAGGCACCTACGTGATATCAAACTTTTGATTCATTCATTCATATCATCATACGAACAACACACCATTGGCCTTCCTTATATAGGAAAAGCCATAACAACAATACCCTCAAACTTTCCTAATTGCATCTATACCCAAGCCTAATAAAACAAAACCCACCAACCCACCTTTGACTTGTGGGTTTAAATAAAATAAAATACACACTTTGACTATGACTAGCCTAATAAAACAAAAGTAAATAATACATGTATTACTACATGTATTTTACACACAATACATACTTAATACACACAAATAAATAGTTGCCCATACTGCTTGACGATTCTCGTCAGCGCCCTTTCAGGTTTTCATACTGAAGGGTTACCCATTTTTGCCTGGGACGCCCTTTCGGGTTTTCACCTCAGCCGGGTATTAGGCCTTTTTGCACTCAGCCATTGATAGAAATGACTGAGTTCGCCGAGGCACCTCTATTTTAAACCCCCCCTTTTTTAAAGAAAGGTAGAAACATATGAAGATGCTCACTTTCCAAACTCGTGCTCTAGAGCGTGATATAGTTTCAAATGCTTGCCATTGAGCGGAGGAAAAGGGTTATTTCCCTTATGATCTACGACAGTGTAGGCTCCTCCCTCGAAGACTGTCTGAATGACATAGGCTCCCCGCCAATTAAGCTTCAATTTGTTGCTGGATTTTCCAGCCATGACTTCTTTTTCTTTTACTATAACCAGGTCACCCGTTTTGAAGGCTCTCTCTTTAACAAGCTTGTCATGAGCTCGCACCATTCTGGCTTGGTATACTTGTAAATGCTTATAAGCCTCCAACCTCTTCCCTTCTAGGCTTGATAGTTCCTCTAACCTCTTCTCGATCTCATCCTACTCTTGTCCTGGCAAACCGGTGTGGACTGCAACGCGATAAGAGGCCAGTTGAATTTTGACAGGCAAGACAGCTTCCGCTCCATAGACGAGAGAAAATGGAGAGCACTCAGTGGGAGTTTTATACACTGTTCTGTAGGCCCAGAGAGCTTCGTGTATCTTTTCACCTCAATCTCGTTTGCGGTTTCCCAATATCTTGGCCAATAATTTGCAAAGATTTTTATTAAAAGTCTCGGCCATTCCATTGGCTTGTGGGTTATAAACTGATGACGTCCTCCAATCAATATAGAATTTGGCAGCCAGCTGATATATCACTCTATTCCTAAAGGGCGTGCCATTATCTAACATGATCCGACTGGGGGTACCGAATCTATAAATTATATGATGCCTGACAAACCGGGCAACAATCTCACCCGTCACTTCCCGAAGAGGAATGGCTTCGGCTCACTGAGAAAAATAATGTGCGGCGAGAATGAATTTATGTCCTTGAGAAGACGGTGGGAAAGGCCCCATAACATCCATGCCCCATTCCGCAAAGGGCCACGTGGGAGCCGTCGGATGTAACGGATTAGGGGACTTCCTGGGCATAAGCTCAAATGCTTGGCACTGGTGGCACGTGCGGGTATATTGATGGCAATCCGCATGCATAGTCGGCCAATAAAAGCCTTTCAGATTGATATTATTCTTCATCTTGATTCCGGCCTGATGGGCGCCACACAGACTCGAGTGAACTTCTTGCATAATTGCCTTGGCCTCTGACATGGAAACACACCTTAAGAGGACGGACTTGTCCCTTTCATGAACAAGCCTATAAAGGGACCCCTCTATCAGCTCATATGATGTTGCTCTACGCAACAGTTGGACCCTTTGCGCCCAATTTGGGGGAAGCAGCCCATTCTTTATTTTGACTATGGGTTCTCGCCAGTCCTCTTCTTCAGACGTGCGCCCAATTTGGGGGAAGCAGCCCATTCTTTATTTTGACTATGGGTTCTCGCCAGTCCTCTTCTTCAGACGAGTTGTCTTCCTTCACACCGTTGACTTCATAACTGGTGAGGTGAGAGTCTTCTTCCAGTGCACTAATCATCAATCTCCGGTGCCTAACGGTGATATCTACTTCCCCCTTAGATGGGAGCTTTATGGCTGAGGCCAGTTTGGCCAGGGCATCCGCTTGTGAATTGTCACTTTTGGGCATGTGCCCTATTTCAAACTGATAAAATTTCTCTTTCAGTCTCATGACTGCTGCATGATATGGGACCAGTACCCTTTTTCGAACCTCGTAGTCACCCAGAACTTGTCGTATGATTAGTTGCGAGTCTCCAAAGACTTTAATGCACTTGACGCCCATTTCAAGGGCCATTTGGAGCCCGAGAATTAGACCTTCATATTCTACCTCATTATTAGTTAATGACTTCATGAGGGCGCAGGAGTTGAGTAAGATGCCTCCCTAGGGCGTCATGAAAACGATCCCTGCCCCGGACTTAAAGTCTGTAACGCCGCCGACTCTTTTAATCGGTCGAGAAGCCCCGTCAAAGTACAGTTCCTAACAAGGCACGTCCAAGGTAAGGACGTTCTGATTGCTTTGAGAATTATCTTTCGATTGCTCCCCTGCTCTTTGGGGCAAGAAGGTTTCCTCATCAGGAAGCATAGTGTTAAGCGGCGAATCATCAGGTTTCCTCGGCCATTCCTTGTCCCTTAATTGCCTTACGTGGGACAAAGGTGATATCGAACTCCATAAGAAGAAGGGCCCATTTCCCAAGTCGTCCAAAAAGAACCGGTTGACTAAGGAGGAATTTCAATGGGTCACACTTGGATATCAGTTCCACCCGGTGAGCCAGGAGATAATACCGTAGCTTCTTCACTGCGAAGATCAAAGCTAAACACACCTTCTCCATGGGTGAATATCGAAGCTCTGGGCCAACAAGTCTTCTGCTGAGGTAGTATAAGGGTTGCTCTTTTCCCTCCTCATTTACTTGCACCAACAACGCCCCTAAAGAAGCATCCATTGCCGCTATGTAAAGAATGAGAGGTTTCCCCTTAACGGGTGCCCCCAGCACCGGGGGATTAAGAAGATACTTCTTGATCTGCTCAAAAGCTCTCTGGCATTCCTGGTCCCATATAAATGGCACATCTTTCTTCATCAACCTCCCAAACGGCATGCATCTGCCGGAGAGGTTCGAAATAAACCGCCGGATGTAGGCAAGCCTGAAAGACCTAAGCTCCGTCAGGTTTTTGGGAGGCGGGAGCTCTTATATTGCTTTGATTTTGTCTGGGTTAATTTCAATTCCTCGGTACTAGACTACAAAGCCCAAAAACCTTCCACTTGCGACCTCGAATGCACACTTCATCGGGTTCATCTTGAGGTTGTATTGTCGGAGTCTCTCAAAGACTCGACGCAAATCCATCAAATGGTCTCCCCGCCTCTTTGTTTTGACAACCAAGTCATCAACATAACATTCCACGAGATCATGTAGCATCTCGTTGAAAATTTAGTCATGGCCCTCTAGTACGTAGCACCGGCGTTTTTCAGACCAAAAGACATTCTTTTATAGTTGAATATCCCTTTAGGAGACCTAAAAGCCGTGTGCTCTGTCTTTCACCGCCATGCAGATTTAATTGTATCCAGACGACCCATCTATGAAGGACAAAGCCCCAAGACCCGTGGTTACATCCACCATTGTTTCAATGATCAGGACGGGGAAGTCATCCTTTGGGCATGCTTTGTTTAGGTCTCGGAAGTCAACACAGACCTAGACCTGGCCATTCTTTTTCTTCACCGGGACTATATTAGCGAGCCAGACCGTGTACATACACGATTCCACAAAGTCGACTTCCAAGAGTTTATTGACCTCGACGTTCACTTTAAGTTCCAACTCGTGACGCATGCGCCTTTGAGCTTGTTTCACTGGCTTGACCATGGGATTGATTGACAGCTCATGCTCAGCTACGGCAGGCTCTAAACTAGGCATCTACTTATACGTCCAGGCAAAACAATCTTTGAATTCAACTAGCAATTGTTGATATGCTTGTTTCTCCTCATCATTCAGGAGAGTACTGACGAATGTTGGTCTATGTTCTTCAGTCCCACTGATATTGCTTTCGACCAGCTCAACAACGGTTGCTTGACCCCCATCCTCTAGTTCTCGGGGAGCTGGTTGAAGGTCAACGAAGTCACTATCGTCATCCGTGTTTGTAACATGAACATCGTGGACTTCAGAGTCTTCCTCTTCCGACAGGGGGTTTGAGATGTTCTCTCCGTCCCCCCTGAGGGGAAGGTAATTGGGAAGAACTCCCCTTCACCAGAGATAATTAGTCAGAGTTTATTGGAGAAGGTGACATGAGGATTTCTTCCTCCTCTTCCCCCGAACTATCAAAGTTGACATGGGTCTCTGTCTGATCATCTGTACTTGATAACAGCCCCACCGCATTTACTACATAGTGGACTTGGAACTCTTCATCCGAGCTATACCCAAGTCCTCTCGTGTCCCTTTTGAATGACAGGAACTGACCTCAAGCCTGCAAGGGATACCAAATTTGCTGGAAGAATTTCCATCGGGTAGGATCTTGTACTTGCGAGATCTTTTGCGTTGCGCACATTTCTTGTATGTGCTCTGGCATGTCATCCAAACCCTTGAACAATCATAGGGGCATCATCAGTCGAAACCTCCCAACCAAAGTCATCCTCGAGCGGACTTCGAGGGACTAAGTCTCCTTTATAAAAAATAATCGGCTTATCTTTTCCCTTGTTGTTCCTTTTCTTCCTTTGGAATGTGACTATAAAAGTCTTCAACGGTTCCACTTTATATTCCTCCCTGACAAAAGGTAGTTGCATACACAAAGGCGGTAGAGAGATGCTTTTGTTGATCGCACTACTTATGAGGTTAGCTTCAAAGTTGAACTCTCGTCTTTCAGGCCGGGTTGGCTTGCCCTTGGCCTATAAGGCTTGAGACATGAGGCGACCCCTTGGTCGCCTCTCGCCTCTGACTACATAGAGACTTAAGTGTGAAAGGAATGGGGAGTTAATCATGAGGGAGATTGGAGGAGCCATACTCTCTAAGAGGGTGACATTCCTGGCAGAGGGTAGGGCAAGAGGTATTATGATTCTGTAGAACCAGATTGAGATGGAGATGGAGGTAGATAGAAAGGTTAGTCAAGGAGCTATCTCCCTTCACCTGCACATTGTGAGGAATCTATGACTCCCAAACCAGCGAGGGAAAGATAGCACTATGGGAGGAGTTGCTTCTCTACCATCAAACATCAGGCAGTCCTTGGTATGTGGGGGGTGACTTCAATACAGTTACAATGGCTTCAGAAAGAACGGGAGACAACCCCCATATGGAAGAGATGGAAGACTTTTGTGACTTCATAGAGAAGGTAACTTTGATTGACATTGGACTAGTGAATGCTCAGATCACCTGGTCCAATATGAGGGTGACACCTTCTTGTTCCAAGATGGACAAGTTCCTAGTATCGGTTGATTGGAAAGATCACTTCTCGCATGTGCAAGCATCTTGTTTGGCTGAGCTAGTGTCGGATCACAAATCTATTTTGCTGAAGACTAGCCACATGCAGCAGAAGAGACAGGGCTTCAGATTTAAAAGGTTTAGGTTGAAAGAGACAGGCTTCATAGAGACAATCAGGAGGCCTTGGAGTCCATGGCCACCTTGGTAGGAAGACTTAAGCATCTTGTTAGTAGTCATGCACACCCTAGAGGGGGGTAAATAGGTGTGCCGTTAAAAATAATGACATATTAAAAAATTAAACTACAGTTACGCAGCGGAATGTAAACTGTGAGATGCAAATCAAACCACAGGAGACATATTTATACTAGTTCGGTTAGCCATATAGTCTCCCTACGTCCAGTCCCCCTACAACTTGCCCGGGATACTTACTAACCTTTCGTCAAAGGTTACAACGGCTATTTTCCAAGGCCAGCTCCCAGCCGATCTTCTAGGACTCAATAGATCCTAGTGGTTTTCCAAGATCCATTAACCCAATTGATTTTGTTCAGGTATCAATCAACTAACCAGTCACACTTTGTGACTTAGTTTTTATGGTGATTTCGCACCAGCTAATCTTCCAGGGGCTACCTGATTTCCACAGATATCAGCGGACCAATCAGTCACACTAAGTGCCAGTTACACAGAGCAACAAATGCTCTTCTCAAGTGTCTTTTAGACAGATCTTCAAAGAAAAAATGTATGGACTATATAATAGAGAGCGAAGGAAAACAAAACAGAATATCGTTATACAGCAATATCCTCCTCTCAAATGCTTCCTAAGACGGAGAAATTCATAAGTAGAGCTTGAATGTGATGAAGTCTCCTAGACTTGAATGCGCAGGAAGCGAAACTCTGGGATCACCATGATTGTTGGAAAACTCTTGAGTGATTTATTCGTTATGTTCTCGAACGTTGTTTTCTTCTCTGAGTCTTGGACTATTTATAGCCCCAGATCTCATTCTGACCGTTTGATACAAAAACGTTTCAACGGTAGGATCCTAGGCTTAACGTTCGCCAAGTCAACTTGCTTTGCGTCTGATTCAAGGTTTGCATATCCGTAAATGTCTGCAGCTGCCGTCAGACTGCTTTGCATTCCCAGGGTTAACGTTCGGCAAGTCAGACTACTTTACAGATCATTAAATGTATGTCGATGCCGTCAGTCTGCTACTTTCTTCTCTTGTGTAACTTCTCTCCTGACTGTTACTTCCTATATCTCTGAAATAATACCATAAGCATTCTTTCCCATGCAAGGACATAAGATTGGAAATAAATTTGAATTCTCATAAGTTGGAGAGAGAAACATGCAATAAATATTTCCATTTTAATATGAGAATTCTTTTTCTATACAGTGCATTAAATGAATCTTTAATGTTCAGTCTGATTAATCAATGCTCCTTATTTTAGTTTAGCTTTCGTAACAATGGGAAAGAACAATAAAGTAATTCAGAGCGTTTGCATGCAGGGCATTGTTTAGTCGAGTAAAAAAAGTGTTCCACATGAACATATTCATTTTAAGTAGTTGAAACGTCGTCTATCCATATGTTCAGTCGTTTGATCACTTTCTAGATTAGACGAAGGATTGTCTATCATAATTTTTGTCGTTACTTGTTTAGGCGATGTTTTGACTATCGCTTCGCCTATCATCAATTCATTTAGACGGAGTTCCGTCTATCCCATAAACTTAGTCAATTTTACCCTTTTTGTCGTTGGACGATGTACCGCCTATCTTATTGACATTTGTGTCAATTTAAACGATGTATCATCTATTGTTCGATTTTTGTTTTCTAAATTTTAGACGAAATATCATTTATTCATTTAGACATTGTTTCGTCTATCGTTCACCTTTTCTTTTCTGCATTTTAGACGGAGCATCGTCTATTCAGTTTGTTGTTTTTCTAGTTTTAGACGGCATGGATGACAGTTTCGACCGAAACGTTTAGGTTTCGGTCATACCCGATCCGAGTTCGGGCCTATTTACTGTAGCAGGTCCGAAACTTAAACAACATATCGGATTCGGTCCGAAACCAGACGGTTTCGGCCCGAAACCAGACGGTTTCGGCCCGAAACCGTCCGGTTTCGACCGAAACTTTCGGCCCGAAACCCACGTGAACCCCCCCCCCCCCAATTTCGGCCAAAACCCAGTTGTTGTTTGTTCTCCCCCCCCCCCCCGAAACCCCATCCCACGGCCGAAACCCTGCGGCTGCTGCGAACTGCGCTGCTACTGCCACCTGCTGCTGCTGCTGCGACTTGCTAGCTACTACTACGAGCTGCTGCGACCGAGGCTGCCAGTTGCTGGCACTGGCGTGCTGCTGCTGCGAGTGCGAGGAGCTGCTGCTGCCGTGCTGCGAGCCTGCGACCAAGGCTGCTGCGAGGAGCTGCTGCTGCCGTGCTGCGAGCCTACGACCAAGGCTGCTGCGAGGAGCTACTGCTGCCGTGCTGCAAGCCTGCGACCAAGGCTGCTGCTGGCTGCTGCGAGCCTGCTGCTGCGCCTACTGGAGGTGGACAGGGAGAGGCCGAGAGGGAGCTGCGCTGCACACAGCGGGGGCCAACAGTCAACACAACATCAAGGGTTTGATTGTTTTGTTTGAGGTTAATTTGATTGGGTTAATTTAGGGTTTGATTGTTTTGTTGTGTTATTTTGGTTGGGTTAAAAATTTGGGGTGAGCAAGCCTTGCTTATTAAATTTCTTCCAAGGGTGATTAAGGCCTTAAGGGTTAATTGCTAATTAAACCCTAATCAATTTATAAAAATTGGGGCTTTTCTCTATTTTGATTTGTTTAAGCTCAATTGAACTTAAATTAAGCCTCATTGAGGATTTTGGGGTGAGAGCATGCGGATAATTAATTTTTCCAATAGTGATTAAGGGTTAATTACTAATTAAGCCCAAATTAGGTCATAGAAATTAGAGCTTTTATCTATTTGATTTGCTTAGGCTCAATTGAAGTTAAATTAAACTTGAAGATTTTGGGGTGGGAGCGTGCGGATAATTAATTTTTTCCAATGATGATTAAGGGTTAATTGCTAATTAAGCCCTAATTAGGTCATAGAAATTGGGGCTTTTGTCTATTTTGATTTGCTTAGGCTCAATTGAAGTTAAATTAAACTTCGCTGAAGATTTTGGGGTGGGAGCATGCGGATAATTAATTTTTTCCAAGGATGATTAAGGATTAATTGCTAATTAAGCTCTAATTAGTTCATATAAATTGGGACTTTTGTCTATTTTGATTTGATTTGGCTCAATTGAAGTTAAATTAAACTTCATTGAAGATTTGGGGGTAGGAGCATGCGGCCATGCGGGTAATTGATAATTAAGTCGTAATTTTTCCAATGTACTTACAGCTATACTATTTTTCTTTGACTGTCTTAATGCAGCATCATGCCTAGGCGTCAGCAAACACAGGAGCAGCAAGGGCAGGAGGATCCGGGGTGGGCCCACATGTCCTTAGTTGATGCTAAGAGAAGAAAGGTGAAATGCAATTACAGTGGTAGGGAGATGTATGGCGGAATTATCAGAGGAAAGTAACATTTGGCAGGGGTAAGAGGAGAGGTGAGACAATGTGACCACTGTCCCCGAGAGGTGCGAGAAGAGATGCGCCAGTGCCTTCTGGGGAAAAAGGAAAGGGTGCAACAAAGGGCTGAGGATGAGGCTGAAATTACTGAGGAGATTTCTGGCAGAAGGGTTAGGAGGGATGATGATGAGGAAGGCACTGAGGATTCTGATCCGGAGCTGACTGAAGCAAGGGAGCGTGAAGAAGGTGCTCGAAGGAAAGGGAAGGGGCCCATGGGTTCAGGGACCTACGAGAGTACAGCTGCACGACGTCCTGACATTGGTCCCATGGACAGCTATCTCCACAGAAGGCCCCAGGCTACACAATCGAAAATCAAGTCTGCATTGAGAGGGGTCAAAAAATCAGCAGAAGTTGCAGGGCGAGCATTTAAATCTATCTGCAAATGGTTTTTTCATGCAGGTGTCCCTGCACATGCAGCTTCAAGTGAATATTTCCAACCTATGATAGATGCCATAGTAGATGCTGGCCCTGGCTTGAAGGCCCCCTCACGTCGAGACATATACGGGCGTGTCCTTGAGGGAGAGGTTGAGGAGCTCCATGATTGGGTTGAAAGTTTCAAGCATATATGGGTGGAGAAAGGATGCACCATCATGTGTGATGGTTGGACTGGTACCACGAAGAAGTCCATGATAAACTTTTTGATTTATTGCATCGAAAGTACTGTATTTGTGAAATCAGTTGATGCATCAGATTATGAAAAGAATGCAAATTATTTGTTTCATTTGATGGATGACATGGTAGAACAAATTGGAGAGGAGAATGTTGTGCAAGTGGTGACTGCAGTTACAAGACTGCAGGGAAGAAATTGATGCAGAAGCGCAGTCATTTATATTGGCTACCATGTGCAGCACATTGTCTGGATCTGATGCTTGAAGACATAGGGAAGGAAAAGCATGTGAAGAAGACAATTGACAAGGCACAAAAAGTCACACAGTATATCTATGGCCATCCTAGGATATTGAATATGTTCAGGGCGCATGCCAGTGGAGGGCGAGATATCATCCGTGCAGGCCCAACCAGATTTGCTTCCAATTTTATTTCTTTGGAGACTTTGCACAGGTATAAAATTGATCTCAATTCTATTAACTTTATCCTTACTGATATGTAACAGTTGATGCAGCTTCAAATTTCATTTATTTGAACAGGTACAAGAATGAGCTGAAAGCTTTCATGTACCACAATGCCCTGCAGGAATACATCGACAAGGGCAATGTTGATGCTCAGATGGATTATTTGGATGTCTGCCACGTCGTGGACGATAACAAATTCTGGGACAGGGTGTCACGGTACTTGAAAGTAGTCACACCCCTCGTGAAGGTCCTAAGAATGGTGGATGGCGATGAGAAGAATGATATGGGCTATCTGTACGAGGCCATGGACCGTGCCAAATTGGAGTTGCAACATTCCCTTCCCAGACATTATACAAAATGGTGGAAAATTATTGACCAGAGATGGGACAACACATTACACCACGACTTGCATGCAGCTGGTGAGTGATTAATTGTAATGAAAGTGGGGTAATACCTTTATGTTATTTTATATATAGCATTTAGTTAATTATACACAAATGCAGGTTATTTCCTCAACCCTCGATTTATGTACGATGCCGATGCACATGTTGATGGCGAGGTGCTCTAAGGGACTTTAAAAGTCATTGGTCGTTTATCGAGGACACCAGAAAAGAGACTTCAGGCCGAAGTAGAGATTGGCCTTTATTTGATTTTATCAATAACAGGTATAGAATTTATTTAAGTAGTTATGTTAATGTATTACTTTATGTTTGTAGATGAACAAATATAGAATGAGGACTGGGACATATGCCGACTCCCAATTGCAATACGATGTGGGAAGAGTGAGCCCAGGTATATTTTATTTTTTGGATTTCTTAGCCTGAATATATATTTCTACAACTTATATGCATTTGTTTATGGTTGGTGGAACAGCTGACTTGTAGATAATGGTGAACAACCGAGATGGGGGCAACAATGCATTGGCTTTCATTGCAATTAGGGTGCTCAGTCAAACAACATCGGCAAGCCAATGTGAAAGAAATTGGAGCACGTTCAGCCTTATACACTCGAAGGTTCGCAATCGGCTAAAGGTTGAACGGTTAGAAAAATTGGTTTACTGTCATTACAATATGAGACTGAGAATAAAGAACATGAAGATAAGACAAATGCGTCGCTGAGGATGGGAGTGCAGAAATTGATGTGGATGCCCTATTTGATGATGAGAATCCGTTGCAGTCTTGGGTGGAGACACGAGAGCAGATTGATGAGCCTGTTTTTGATGATGATGATAGAAGATGGGCAAAGGGCATACTAGATGAAGATGAGCTAAGAGATCCCGAATTCAGAAGAAAATCAAAGAGGGCCAGAGATACTCATGCGCACCAGTCTAGGGTTGTTGAGGACACTGAGGATCAGCATGATTTTCAGCCAGCTAGACACTCAGGCTCAGATAGCAGGCCAAACACTCCTAGAATGGGCAAGGCACCTACATCCTTAAGAAGAAGTACATCAGTGCATGGGCAAACTGAGAGAACAAATGCTGCTACTCGAGAGGACCCAGCAATTGAGCAGTTGAAGCAGATTTATTTGAGACACACGCCAAGAGGAATAGGATTCATGTCAAGGGTGCAAGAAGAAAGCACACTGGCACAGGAAAAAGCATCCCCAAAAGCCAAAAGACAACTGGAGACTGCAGGTGCTACTACTGGCGGTGAGGATGTTGGTGGTCCTTCCTCGTTCCACGCAGACACAGGCAGAGGATACAGTCAGGATGAGCAAGGATATGATTCACATACTCAATATGGGCATCCATCAGGTTATGGAGGTGGCCAACAGGAGGCAGCGATTTATGGGTCATGGGGTTATGAACCATCATTCCAGTTCCATCCACATCCGGCCAGTTCATCTTCTCTTCCTCAAGATTCTTATGCTGATACTGGATTCGGCTCAAGCCAACCAAACACTCCAAGAGGGATCCAAAGAGGGATGCAGGACTTGGCTACCTCATTGTTTGGTTATAGTGAATATAGACCATACATGCATCCTTCTTATGGGTATGAACATGAAAAGCCAGACGATGAGGGAGAAGGTTCTAGTTATTACCCATATTAGTGCCTCTTCATTTAGGTAAAGATCATTTAATTTCCGTAACATTTACTGTGCCTAATTAGGTTTATTGTTATGCTTGAACCTACTTTGTGCTTAGTATGTACTCAAGAATATTAGTTTAACATGTTCAATGTTTGAATTTCAATGTCTACTTCATGTTTATTGCACTTAATCTAATTTCTTTACAATCAAATGCATGTCTAATGAATTAAAAGGCCTTTTATGTGATTATTAACTTTATATCTATTTATATCTATTTGTTTATGAATTTTTAGGTCCATTTTTAATTTTTTTAAAGCTTTTGACTGGGTTTCGGCCGGTTTCAGCCGAAACCGAAACCGATACCGATTCGTATCGGTTTCGAACTCGGCCGAAACCGAGTCCGAAACCGAGACTGCCAACCTTGTTAGACGAAACATCATCTATTCATTTAGACGTTATTTCGTCTATCGTTCAACTTTTCTTTTTCTATTTTTTAGATGGAACATTTTCTGTTCATTTAAATGATGTTTCGCCTATCGTCACGGATGGCAGTAACAGTTTCGATATCGATTTTGGCGAGGACCGAAACCGAAACGTACCGGTTTCGATTTCGGTTTCGGCCAAAACCAGTTCAAAACATTCAAAAAGGAAAAAATTACAGTGAGCAGGTCCGGTTTCGGACCGAAACCGTCCAATTTCGATCCAATTTTGGTCGATTTCGGTCCGAAACCGGACGGTTTCGGTCCGGTTTCGGTCCGATTTCGGTCTGAAACCATTAAAACAATTTTTTTTTAGTTTCGGACCTACTACAGTGAGCAAGTCCGAAACTGTTTCGGTATGGGCCGAAACCGATACGTTTCGGCCGAAACGTATCGGTTTCGACCGATACTGCCATCTATGCCTATCGTTCCATTTATCCTTGATCTTTTTGTCTTTTCCTAATTAGACTATATATCGTCTAACTCAACTGGAGTTTAGACGATACTTCGTCTATCCTTTCAACTATCGTTCAGGACTTAGACGATAGATCAACTATCCTTCCGACCATCGTTCAGGACTTAAACGATAGATCAACTATCCGTCCGATTGTCATTCAGGACTTAGACGATGGATAACTATCCTTCTGACTATCTTCTAGGACTTTGGCGTTGGATCATCTAATTTGAGTCCTTGTCATCTAACTTAAGTTGGATTAGACGATGAATCGTCTAATCTTGTGTATTTGATGTATTCAAAATATATTCTCTTCATTTTCTCCCAGATATATATGGAGACCTGAGTTTTAGTTAAACTTGTAATCTAATTACTAGGATAAATAATTATTTATTTTGTCATAATCCAAAATATTGAGTTTGTGGAAAAGGTATTTTTCCAACGCATCTGGACTAGGTGCTTAAAGGATAGGGTGCTGACATAACCCTACTTGACAGACATGCTAAAGATAGGATTCTACAACTGGAGGAGCTGAACAGTTTGGAGGACGTAGGGCTACTGGATGAATCTGATAGGTCACACAGAGACACTCTTAAGGTAAAATTTGATAAGATCCTCACACGGGAAGAAATCTATTGGAAGCGGAGGTTAAGGGAGAAATGGCTCAAGAAAGGTGATATGAACACTACTTACTTCAAGAGGATCGCTTCGGGGAGAGGAGAACCAATCACATAGCCTTCGTCAAGGTCGATGAGCAGATCTGCACTAGGGAGGAGGAGATTAGGGTGTGTGCCAAGGAGCACTACTCTAAACTCTTCACCGAAGTTCAGATGTATAGACCGAACATTGCAGATGATTTACTTCCTCAGCTATCTACGGCATAAAATGAGGCTCTTGCTAATCCCTTCACAGAGGAGGAGATCAGACAGGTTATTTTCTCCCTTGCAAGACAAGGTACCGGGGCCAGATAGATTTCCTATGTTTTTTTTCCAGAAGTGTTGAGATATAATCAAAATGGACATGATCCATGCACTAGTAGAGTTTCAGGAGGGTAAGGCACACTTGAGGGACATCAATAAAACCTTTTTAATTCTCATCCCTAAGAAACAAGGTGCACAAGGCTTCTTGGATTATAGACCCATAAGCTTGTTGAATGGTACTTACACGATTATCACCAAACTGTTGTCCATGAGACTAGATAGGGTAATTGGCAAAGTGGTTAGTGGACACCAAGGGGCTTTCATTAGGGGAAGTCAAATACAGGATAGCTCCTTGTTATTCATGAGTGCTTGCATGCCATAAAGTCCCTAAAGAAGAGGGGATTGGTGATGAAGCTGGATTTTGAGAAGGTGTATGATAGTGTAAATTAGCAATGCATGTTAGTGACCCTGACCAAGATGGGGTTTGATCAGAGGGGCATTGGGTGGATCTGAGTGTATTTCCCCAACCTCCTTCCCTGTCCTTGTCAACGGGCAGCCCACTACTTCTTTCCAAAGTGGCAGAGGACTCTGCCATGGGGACCCCATCCCCCCCCTTGTTTGTTCTAGCTACACAGATTCTGAGCAGACCGTGAATGAGGGCTGAAGTGGCAGGATTGATTAAAGGCTTCCAAGCGGGCCCCCACAATGTTGGTATTTACCCTCTGCAGTGCACCGATCATACCTTCCTCTTCCTAGTAGAGGCGAGCCAACTATATGTAACCAAGTTGATGTTGGAGTTGTTATCGGAAATCAATGGGTTAAGGTGAACTTTAGCAAAAGCTGAATAGTTGGGGTCAACGTGGAGAAAAGATCTCTTAGAAGAGCAGTATTTATACTGAGTTGTTAGATAGGGGACTTTTCTTTCTCCTACCTTGACCTACCATAATCTCCAAGGGCATTACACTGTAGGGATTGGCAGGTGGTGGTGCAGAGATACGAGTCCAGACTTGTAGGGTGGAAAGTGAGGTTACTCTCGTATGGGGGGAGAATGGCGCTATGAAAATCAGTGCTTGACATCCTCCCTATCTATTACCTCTCCATCTTCAAAATCCCAAAAATTGTAGCCAAAAAATAGTCCATTCAAGCGAGATTTTTTGACATGACAGTGGAGACAAGTGTAGAGAGTGGCATGACATCTCAAAGGACAGAGTCTATAAAAGTAAGAAAATAGGAGGTGTAGACTTCAAGAATATCAGAGACTTCAACTTGACACTACTTTGTAAATGGCTATGGAGGCTTGGAGCTGAAGAAAGCGAGCTATGGCTACAACTTGTCAGGCAGAGATCTTATAAGAGTAAAGATTGAGACTTGACACCGACATCTCTACACAATGTCTCGTCCATTTGGAAAGGCATCCTTTAGTGTGGTGACTTCACTAAATTCAATGTTCAGTTTCGAATGGGCAACGGACATAGGTGCTTGTTTTAGAAGGACAGATGGTATGGAGACTTCACCCTAGAGGAAACCTTCCAAAACTTTTTGCTATATCGGCTACACCCATGACATCAGTGGCCCAAACATTTGACATAACTTTCTGGGGGCACATGGAGCAACTGAAACTTCTTTTGCTCCTAGACTACAAGCCAGAAGTAAGCAAGGCCGATAGGTGGTGGTGGAGATGGAAGGAGGGGGATTTCTCATTCAGGTATGCATACTTATTGATAGCAGATGGGGGACTACACCATCATTTCGCATCCAATATTTGGACCCTTAAGAGCTCGCTGAAGGTGAAGCTATTGATGTGAAGGATATCACATGGGCAACTGCCCACATGTGATAGGATTACCCATTTCATGCAGGATATACCCACCCTTTGTTGCTTCTGTGGGGAGGTGGAGGAAAATTTAAACCACCTTTTCACAGTATGCTCTTTCAACAGGGAGGTATGGGCCTTGATTGCCGAGAGGATACACCTCATAATCGGCCTGCATGAGAGTGTGCACCAACTCCTTGTCAATTGACACAAGAAGTGGAACCTGAAGGGGAACATAATCAAATGGTGGCTCATCCTTCATGCTACATTATAGGCACTGCGGTGATAAAGAAACAATAGAACCTTTAGAGGCGAAGCAAGACCTGAAGATAAGGTTGTTTCCTTTATCTGTGAGAAAGGCATTGGGCTGAACACTTATGTAAAGTGGAGTCGCACAACTCCTCTCTTTTCTTTTTGTTGGGGGATAGCGAGGGGTGCACCGCTTTAGTGTGAAGTTTTTGTATATGGAGCTTCTTGGGAGCTAATTGACTATGCTTGTACATCCCACTTTATTTTTACATTTAATACAATCCGTGGTACCATCCACTTATTAAAAACAAAAAACAAATGAAACTTACATAATGTGCAGCCCAATGACAAACTTCATGTTTTAACTCAGAGTCCAACTTCTTCAGCAATTCAGACAATAGTTTCTGGAAGAAAAAGAGAAGTTATATGCTGGGATACAAAAGCACTAAAGAAACAGATGCAATCCATAGTTTACCCCTACCTTAAGAATGATTTCAGGAGGAATACAATTAATAAGTAGCTCATATAATTTCCCACGAACTTGAAATAGCCTGGAGCACAATAAAACAAGCTATCAGAGAGTCAAACTTGAGATGCCATATGAAAGCAAAAAGCCTCCTGATGAGATCTTAGTTCAACTGTTATTTGAACGTTTCTTTCTTCCTTTTCTTTTCCTTCCAACAGTAACCGGGGTTGGGTGGCTGCAGAGTATGTCTATGTAAATGACAGTTAGCAATGCCAGAACTGAGGTATTCACCCAGCAGCTTTGAAAGAAACTGCAGGCAGGATCAATGCAATATAAATCTGCAATCTCTTTTGAATAATCACACTTCTTCATCTTAATGTATCTTTATGCATAAATCATGATTTATTGAAAGAATCTTTAAAATCTTCATAAACTCAACAAGTTATGATTTAATCTCAATCTAACCATGCATTTGACAAAGAAACCGTGTTTGCATGTGTTCTTCTACGCTACATTTGCATCTGAAAAGAAAGGTCTCAATGCATGTCAATTCCTGATGAATGAACCATGGGATCTTAAGATGTCTGTGGAAATGACCATTCATTTATTTCCAATAATGGACAAAAATAGGAGCACCTTGGCAGTGAGGCACCTGCCTTGCCACTTAAAAAGCATGGAGATATACTGCCTTCCCAAACAGGCATTTTAGAAACATTGTCATGGAATGACAAAAGTCATTATCAACATCAATTCTCAAGATGATCAAAAAGCAAGGAAAAAAGGCACAAAGTTTAATCTATCTAATGATGTGCCTAGGGACACGAGGTTACTTATCAGGTTGAATAGAACTTAGTAGCTGGACATTTTCCCTTCATCTTTAACATTATCCAGCACACTTCTGGCCTTTATCCTTAAAAATGATATGGGTTGGATACATAAATGTTAAATTATTGGACAAAACTACAATTCTATGTAAATGTCCCTTGGCACATGACATTTTGTTGTCTCAATAAAAAGACACAAAACAAATAATATTATAAACTTTCTACCAGGCTAATTTGCACATAATTACTGTAGTGCCCTAGAATTTTTATAAAATATTTCTGATATAATTAAGAAATTTTTAGAATTATTAAGGGTCTAAATGAATTAATTAATGAATATTGGGTTAAATAAATCATTATAAGGCCCAATTATGTTAAACAACTAATCCAGTCTTAATAAATAAAGCCCAATAGGTTCAAGGATCAAGCCCATTAAGTTTGACCCATATTCTAGAAGGTTATTTAGCCTATTCACGAATTATGTGGATAATTAACAAAAAGAGTTTGAATAAAATTGAATTCTGCGCACAGTGGATGTAGCGGTCTATCGTGCGACCGTCACAGTAATGTAACACGCCCAGCTTGGACCGTTACACTCTGTCAGTTCCGTGAATGGAAGAAAGAACAAAAAGATTGGATCTTTGAGATCCTATCTACAAGAGACCTAATTAGAAGAATATGTAAGGTTACTAGGGACTCTTAGGGATCAGGTTCTGGCCAACTAAGGACTCTAAAATCGGTCTAATCCTCAAACCCTAGCCAAAACCCTATAAATAGAGCCCAATTCTGAACTGAGCGACTCTTACTTTTGGCTCGTGAAGAAACAAGGTAAGGAGATAGATTCTCGGGTAAGTCCTTTGGAACTTTTTGTTTCTAATACTAAGGTCTGACAACAATCACAATTTCATGTTAGGAGGTCGAGTGTCCAAGGAGTTAAGATCTTCCAAAGTTGCTGGTTTCATCACGCCAACCCAAGAAACTGTGCAACATGGGGCTGAAGATCAGGAATTAGAGAAGCTAAACGAGGTAATTAGAGTTAGATGCTTTAGAACTTTTTGTTCCTCTTAGTTTCATCTTCCTAACCTCCAAATTTCACGTCCTTAAGGCAAGAGACCGAGGAGTTAGAGCGACGAGAAGTTGCTGAAAAATAACAGGAAGAAAAGAACTAGGGCGACCGTTGAAGACTCAAATTAGAAGTTTTAAAACCAGTAAAGAGGTAAGTTATCTCATGAACGGCAAAAAACACATGGTTAGGGATAAAAGCCCTCTACTTTATTTAGATTTCATGCATTATACTTCATGAATTTCATGTTTTAGGATTAGTCTATACATTCATGCATGCCTTCAACCCTAATTAAAGATAAAAGTTATCTCTTGTTATTTCATTACTACATATGCATCTAGATGGCCTTTACTTCGTTATCATGACTAGAATAGTTAGTTATTTTGATTCTTCTTGCATGAACATAGTTCCTTATCTTTATTGTCAGCAGAAGCTCTGACGGATTAAAATAGGACCGTCACATGATTGTAACGGCCTTACGATAAGCCGTCACACCCTCTGTTGTGTTTAAAAATTCTTTGTTGTCTCTGACGCACCATAACTGGAGCGTTACAACATTATAACGGCCTCACGATAAACCGTCACAGAAAGGTAACGCCCCCATGTTAGACCGTCAGACAACTGTGTTCTGTCAACCCGAGACAGAATGGAAACCAGTCAGATTTACTTATAAATAAGCCTAGTTAACTAAGTTTTAATCTATTTTCATGACCTTGAAATTATAAATTCACTTATGATAGAAATTGCATGGTTAGAAACATCTCTAGTTATTTCAAGCATATGTTAATTTCATTAAGCTAAACTCTATAGTTTTGTATTTACACTGTGATTTTAAATGATGTAATGACAAAGTTTTTATCATGATTTCACATCGTTACACATTCTTTTCTATAGAGTCAATTTCTTTAAGTACATGACATATATTCCGGTATATGGCCATTAGTTCACACTTTGCACTATAGGAACATATTCTTGAACATGAGGACCTCTCTATTGGATATTCCTTCCAATGGACTAGAAAATCTTGTTTCAAGGCCTCCGTAATTCTCTGCGAGCCTGGGATTCCCACTAGGATGCCGAGTTTGTTGTACCGTGAAAGCCTAATTGTTAGAAAGCACTATCGATGTTTTCGGGTTCTGGATATGTAACGAATCTATATTCGACCGTCAGGAACATATAACGGTCCAATATATGACCGTCACACTGTTTGAGTCCATATCTATTTTTTTCTGGATTCAACCTTTCTAACGGCCCAACACTCGACCGTTATGTTCATGTAGCGGCCCAATATTAGACCGTCACAGTTCTAAATCCTTTAACCCGAGGTTTGACCTAAGGGTTGATATTCCAAAGTTCCTAGATGGATTATTGATGGTCTAAGACTAGTCATATTGTTCAAGATACTTAATTTAATTATGGAAAAATAAGGAATGTACCGTTATGCTGCCGAATTATTTCCATGAGCATAACCTTGTTTTAAGTCATTCTTGATCTCTCATGTTCTTAATTGAAGCGTTCATTCATTGAATTATTGTTATCATGAACTTATAGAACTTATTATATTACTGGCCATATTTTATTGCTTGAAACGTGGAAATAGCTTGATTTATACTTGAAGATGCGATCGAGCACTGATTGTGTTCAAGGGCTCTATGCTAGTCCCCTCCGCTGATTGTCGAAAACATACTGTAAATCATGGGGTATGATGCTACTAGCGTCGCATTGCGCTGGGAGTGCTTTCTCTATAAATAAGTGAAAATCCACGGGCATCATGAAGATACACGTACATGACTTTCTTGCTTGTTACATGATATTCCACAGAAATTCACCAAATACTTGCTCATAAGCAAAAGATGTTTGGGTGATGAATATGTGAACTTGCTAGTACATTCTTGTTCATGAAAGGCCATTCATGTTACATTCTTACTAGTTCATACTTGTTCATTTTATCTTACATGGTCATCTTGTTACTTTGGTTACTTGTGATTTATCGCATTCGCATGATTTTATCTTATTCCTCTAGAGCTAAAATGTTAATTACTTTAATAGTGCCTTCATGTTGATGCGAAGATACCTACTGGACAAGTGTGCTCATTACCTATTTCCAATCTTTTCAGGAGATGGAAGTGAGTCAGGATCGGATTCGGAATATTCAAATAGCGGGTCCGAGAGTGAATGAAGAATGAGTGAAGACTTAGGAAGTCTACATTGTTTAGATTGAGTCTATGTAATTTTCTTATTTCTTGAGTCTAGTATGATGAAGAAAGTTGAAATAGTGATTGTAATTGAGTATTTGATTTGATTATTAATGAAATAAGTTGAAGTTTGAGTAACTATTGTGCAATTGCATTTATGTGTGTAATTGTCTTGCACTCTGATCATTCTTGCTTGCAAGAGGCTTACCATGCCGACTGTTCACGTTCCTCGAGCTAATCTTCCGCTGTAATAAAGGCTCGGGGCGTGACAGTTAAGTTGGTATCAGAGCCTAAGTCTCAAGACTTAGGAAGAAGAATCATGTCATAGGATAAGTCTAAGGTTTAAGGACCCCTACCTGTGAACTAAGGAAGAAATTTCCATACCCATGTGAGAATTGGGTAGAGCCCGGGATAAGATAGTTAATTAGCTTTAAGATAAATTTTCTTCCAATTCCACGAGAAATAACAAGTTGTTATATTTCTCTCAGGTACCTTATTTTACAAATGGCTCATCGCGTAGATTGGAATGGCATGCAACAAACTGTTGCCGGCCTTACTCAGGCATTGCAAACTATGGCCCAGCAGGCGCAGGGGCAAGGGCTGGTGACTTACATCGCAATTTTCAGAGTTTAAACCCTCCGCGTTTCTATGGTTCTTCTAATCCGGACGAAGCAGAGAACTGGATTGACGAGATGAACCGTATATTTGACGTCATCCAATGCACCGATCAAGAGAAGGTGCGCCTTGCAACTTTTCAACTCAACAAGGATGATCGTACATGGTGGAAGTCGGTTCCGGCACCTCCGGCCGATGCACCTCATACATGGGATGGTTTTCTCACTTTGTTCCGTGCTAAGTACTTTTCCGAGCACGTGAAAGAAAGAAAGGCTATGGAGTTCGCCTCTCTTCGACAAGGAATGATGACAGTTGCGGAATATGAACTTCAATTCTCCAGACTAGCACCTTATGCACCGCATTTAATCAATACCGATCTATTGAAGGCTAATCGGTTTATGGACGGGTTACGACCCGGTTTCATTCAGCAGCTCGGGACCCAAAACATCCGTACTTATGCGGAGATGGTTCAACGGACATACTTATGAGAAAGGACCTTAGAAAAGGTCGAGAAATTGAAAGGAAAAGGAGAAGAGTCTAGCCGACGATCTGATCGGCGTTATAAGTAAGAAAAATTCAGCATCACGGAGCCTCACAAAAGCCGTGATAGTAAGAAACGGTCCAGGAGCGGGAACGGTGGAAGTTCCCAGAAGAACAAGAAGATTAAGGAGGAGCAAGTCGCGCCTTGCACTTTTTGTGAAAAGTTCGGCCACTCGGCTGAAGAGTGCTGGAAGCGCCTCGGTGCTTATTTACGCTGTGGAAGCAGGGAGCATCGCATGCCGGATTGCCCCCTTATGAAGGACCAGTCATCTGGTGGTGGATGCAGGAGGCAGGCTCGCCTCAATGCCGTTCTAGAAGAAGAGGAAGCGCCCAGGGATGGTGGGCTTATGGAAGGTATTCTTCAAATTTGTTCTCGTCCTGCATTTGTGCTATTTGATACTGGTGCCTCTCATTCTTTTGTCTCCACTACGTTTGTCAAAACATTACCAATTGCATCAGTTCCTCTACCTTCAGATCTTGCTATAACCACACCCCTAGGTTCTGGAGCAAAACTTACTAGATATTACCCTGATAGTGAGGTGAAAGTAGAAGGTCACAATCTCCCCGCAAACCTAGTATGCCTTGACATGAAAGGTTATGATGTCATTTTAGGGGTAGATTGGCTTGTAGATCATGATGCTGATATTAACTGTCGAAATAGGATTATATCCTTCCGAAAATCAGGTCTTCCAAGATTCTCTTTCCTTGACATCAAGTATAGGAAACATCCCACTATCATATCTTCTCTTCATGCTTGCAAACTCATCTCGGAAGGATGTGAAACTTTTCTTACTTCTGTCATTGTTACCGAATCCAAGGAAATCATCCTAGCAGACGTTCCTATTGTAAATGAGTTCTCAGATGTGTTTCCATCCGAATTACCCAATTTACCACCCGAGAGGGAAGTAAACTTCACTATTGAACTCATTCCAGGAGCAGCACCTGTTTCTATAACCCCTTACAGGATGTCCCCCACGGAACTTAAGAAACTAAAGAGGCAGTTGCAGGAACTACTAGACAAAGGTTTCATCAGACCTAGCACATCCCCCTGGGGTGCGCCAGTTCTATTTGTCAAAAAGAAGGATGGCTCTCTCAGACTATGCATTGACTACCGGCGACTGAATCAACTCACAATCAAAAACAAGTATCCGTTGCCGCGTATTGGTGAGCTCTTCGATCAGCTTTTGGGAGCAGAATATTTCTCCAAGATAGACCTCAGATCAGGTTACATCAGCTTAGAATTAAAGAGGAAGACATTTATAAATCGGCTTATCGAAGTCATTATGGTCACTATGAATTTGTGGTAATGCCGTTCGGGTTAACAAATGCCCCAGCAGCATTTATGCAACTTATGAACAGTATTTTCCAGCTATATCTGGACCAGTTCATTGTCGTCTTCATTGATGATATCTTGATATCTTCCAAGACAAAAGAGGAACATGAAGAACATTTGAGGATAGCCTTGCAAACACTTAAAGAACATAAACTTTATGCCAAGCTTAACAAATGTGAATTCTGGCTCAAGGAAGTTTCATTCCTAGGCCACATTATTTCAAAGAAAGGTATTGCTGTGGATCCTTCGAAAGTCGAAGCTGTCAGAAATTGGAGCCGGCCAACGACTGTATCAGAAGTAAGAAACTTTCTGGGTCTAGCTGGTTATTATAGGAGGTTCATTAAAGACTTCTCAAAGATTGATGTTCCTTTAACTAGACTCACAAGAAAAGAAAATCCTTTTATCTGGTCAAAGGAATGTGAGAAGAGTTTCCAAACTCTTAAGAACCATCTTACTACGGCTCCTATTTTATCACTACCAGTGGAAAGTGGTAGATTTGAAGTACATACGGATACATCTGACATTGGCTTGGGATGCGTTCTCATGCAAGATGGAAAGGTAATCTGTTATTCTTCAAGACAATTGAAACGTCACGAGGAAAATTATCCCGTGCATGATTTAGAATTGGCAGCCGTTATTTTCGCCTTAAAAATTGGCGTCATTATCTTTATGGAGAAAAGTTCACGGTCTACTCGGACCACAAAAGCTTGAAATACTTATTCTCTCAAAAGGAGCTTAATTTGAGGCAGAGGAGATGGTTAGAATATCTCAAAGATTTTGATTTTGCTATTCAATATCATCCTGGCAAGGCTAATGCTGTAGCAGATGCACTCAGCAAAAAACCAATGGGTATGCTATCAAGTCTTATGATTAGTATGACTAATCTTATTCCTTAATTTGCTCAAATGAACTTAGATATTGACATAAAGGAAGATGATTGTTTCATGGCTAATATTCGAGCTCAACCTACATTGATAGAGGATCTGGTCAAGTTACAAAATGATGATCCCGTGTTACTAGAAATTAAAGCCAATATTGAACAAAGGCCGAATTTCTCTGTTTCCAATGACGGAAGTTTGTTATTTAAGGGTCGAGTGTGTGTACCAGATCATGAGGATACGAAGAAATTGATCTTAGAAGAAGCACATAATTCCAAGTACACCATTCATCCAGGAGGTACGAAGAGGTATCAAGATCTCAAAAGAAACTTCTAGTGGCCAAATATGAAGAGAGAAATAGCTGATTTCGTGTCCCGTTGTCTCACCTGCCAACAAGTAAAAGCAGAACATTTTAGACCCGCAGGTAAATTACATCCCTTGAATATTCCGAATGGAAATGGGAGAGTATAGGAATGGATTTCATCATGGGTTTACCTAAGACCAGAGTAGGACACGATGGTATATGGGTGATCATAGACCGGTTGACTAAATCCGCACACTTCATACCAATCAAAAGTCGATGGTCAGTAGATATTTTAGCAGCATTATACATAAAAGAAATTGTCAAATTACATGGTGTCCGTGTCACTATTGTATCTGATAGAGATCCTCGATTCACATCACAATTCTGGAAGGGCCTACAACATTCACTAGGGACTAGATTGAATTTTCGCACAGCATTTCACCCTCAAACTGATGGCCAAACTGAAAGGACAAATCAGGTAGTAGAAGATATGCTCAGGACTTGTGCTATTGACTTTGGAGGAAGTTGACATGATCACTTGCCTCTGGTTGAATTTGCATACAACAACAGTTACCAGGCCAGTATACAGATGGCGCCCTTTGAAGCTTTATATGGAAAAAGCTGTAGATCACCAATATGTTGGAACGAAATAGGGGAAAAGCAATTTCTAGGCCCCGACCTTATCAGGGATTCTACAGAGAAGATCAAGCTCATTCAAGAAAGAATGAAGATGGCGCAAGATAGGCAGAAATCTTATGTTGACAATCGAAGACGCGACTTGGAGTTTCAGGTGAGAGATCACATATATATGAAAGTTTCTCCATACAGTGGTATTCGGAGATTTGGCATTAAAGGAAAGCTAACTCCAAGGTTCATTGGCCCATTTGAAATTCTCGAAAGGGTCGGTGAAGTGGCTTATAGACTGGCTTTACCTCCGCAATTAGTAGGAGTTCACGACGTATTTCACGTCTCTATGTTGAAGAAATATGTATATGATCCTCATCACGTCATTACTTATGATAATCTGGAGATCCAAAAGGACCTGACATACGAGCAGAAACCGGTCAGGATTCGAGAACGGGAAGTGCGTCAACTAAGGAATAAAACTATTCCTATGGTCCAAGTCCAATGGACGAAGCAATGGCCACACGAAGCAACATGGGAGACGAAAGAATCTATGCGTAGAAGATTCCCAAAATTAGTCAACTGTAAGTACACTCTCCATAAATCCATGAATTGAATTTGGGGACCAAATTCTTCTAAGTGGGGGAGGGTGTAGTGCCCTAGAATTTTTATAAAATGTTTCTGATATAATTAAGAATTTTCTAGAATTATTAAGAGTCTAAATGAATTAATTAATGAATATTGGGTTAAATAAATCATTATAAGGCCCAATTATGTTAAACAACTAATCCAGCCTTAATAAATAAAGCCCAATAGGTTCAAGGATCAAGCCCATTAAGTTTGACCCATATTCTAGAAGGTTATTTAGCCTATTCACGAATTATGTGGATAATTAACAAAAAGAGTTTGAATAAAATTAAATTCTGCGCACAGTGGATGTAGCGGTCTATCGTGCGACCGCCACAGTAATGTAACGCGCCCAGCTTGGACCGTTACGCTCTGTCAGTTCCGTGAATGGAAGAAAGAACAAAAAGATTAGATCTTTGAGATCCTATCTACAAGAGACCTAATTAGAATAATATGTAAGGTTACTAGGGACTCTTAGGGATCAGGTTCTGGCCAACTAAGGACTCTAAAATCGGTCTAATCCTCAAACCCTAGCCAAAACCCTATAAATAGAGCCCAGTTTTGAACTGAGCGACCCTTACTTTTGGCTCGTGAAGAAACAAGGTAAAGAGATAGATTCTCGGGTAAGTCCTTTGGAACTTTTTGTTTCTAATACTAAGGTCTGACAACTCTCAAAATTTCATGTTAGGAGGTCGAGTATCCAAGGAGTTAGGATCTTCCAAAGTTGCTGGTTTCATCACGCCAACCCAGAAAACTGTGCAACAGGGTGCTGAAGATCAAGAAATTAGAGAAGCTAGAGTTAGATGCTTTAGAACTTTTTGTTCCTCTTAGTTTCATCTTCCTAACCTCCAAATTTCACGTCCTTAAGGCAAGAGACTGAGGAGTTAAAGCGACGAGAAGTTGCTGAAAAATCACAGGAAGAAAAGAACTAGGGCGACCGTTGAAGACTCAAATTAGAAGTTTTAAAGCCAGTAAAGAGATAGGTTATCTCATGAACGGCAAAAAACACATGGTTAGGGATAAAAGCCCTCTACTTTATTTAGATTTCATGCATTATACTTCATGAATTTCATGTTTTAGGATTAGTCTATACATTCATGCATGCCTTCAACCCTAATTAAAGATAAAAGTTATCTCTTGTTATTTCATTACTACCTATGCATCTAGATGGCCTTTGCTTCGTTATCATGACTAGAATAGTTAGTTAATTTGATTCTTCTTACATGGACATAGTTCCTTATCTTTATTGTCAGCAGAAACTCTGACGGATTAAAATAGGACCGTCAGATGATTGTAACGGCCTTACGATAAGCCGTCACACCCTCTGTTGTGTTTAAAAATTCTATGTTGTCTCTGACGCACCATAACTGGAGCGTTACAACATTGTAACGGCCTCACGATAAACCGTCACAAAAAGGTAACGCCCCCATGTTAGACCGTCAGACAACTGTGTTCTGTCAACCCGAGACAGAATGGAAACCAGTCAGATTTACTTATAAATAAGCCTAGTTAGCTAAGTTTTAACCTATTTTCATGACCTTGAAATTATAAATTCACTTATGATAGAAATTGCATGGTTAAAAGCATCTCTAGTTATTTCAAGCATATGTTAATTTCATTAAGCTAAACTCTATAGTTTTGTATTTACACTATGATTTTAAATGATGTAATGACGGAGTTTTTATCATGATTTCACATCGTTACACATTCTTTTCTATAGAGTCAATTTCTTTAAGTACATGGCATATATTCCGGTATATGGTCATTAGTTCACACTTTGCACTATAGGAACATATTCTTGAACATGAGGACCTCTCTATTGGATATTCCTTCCAATGGACTAGAAAATCTTGTTTCAAGGCCTCCGTAATTCTCTGTGAGCCTGGGATTCCCACTAGGACGCCAAGTTGGTTGTACCGTGAAAGCCCAATTGTTAGAAAGCACTATCGATGTTTTCGGGTTCTGGATATGTAACGGATCTTATTCGACCGTCAGGAACATATAACGGTCCAATATATGACCGTCACACTGTTTGAGTCCATATCTATTTTCTTATGGATTCAACCTTTCTAACGGCCCAACACTCAGACCGTTATGTTCATGTAACGGCCCAGTATTAGACCGTCACTGTTCGAAATCCTTTAACCCGAGGTTTGACCTAAGGGTTGATATTCCAAAGTTCCTAGATGGATTATTGATGGTGTAAGACTAGTCATATTGTTCAAGATACTTAATTTAATTATGAAAAAATAAGGAATGTACCGTTATGCTGCCGAATTATTTCCATGAGCATAACCTTGTTTTAAGTCATTCTTGATCTCTCATGTTCTTAATTGAAGCGTTCATTCATTGAATTATTGTTATCATGAACTTATAGAACTTGTTATATTACTGGCCATATTTTATTGCTTGAAACGTGGAAATAACTTGATTTATACTTGAAGATGCGATCGAGCACTGATTGTGTTCAAGGGCTCTATGCTAGTCCCCTCCGCTGATTGTCGGAAACATACTGTAAACCATGGGGTATGATGCTACTGGCGTCGCATTGCGCTGGGAGTACTTTCTCTATAAATAAGTGAAAATCCACGGGCATCATGAAGATACACGTACATGACTTTCTTGCTTGTTACATGATATTCCACAGAAATTCACCAAATACTTGCTCATAAGCAAAAGATGTTTGGGTGATGAGTATGTGAACTTGCTAGTACATTCTTGTTCATGAAAGGCCATTCATGTTACATTCTTGCTAGTTCATACTTGTTCATTTTATCTTACATGGTCATCTTGTTACTTTGGTTACTTGTGATTTATCGCATTCGCATGATTTTACCTTATTCCTCTAGAACTAAAATGTTAATTACTTTAATAGTGCCTTCATATTGATGCGAATATACCTACTGGGCAAGTGTGTTCATTACCTATTTCCAATCTTTTCAGGAGATGGAAGTGAGTCAGGATCGGATTCGGAATATTCAAATAGCGGGTCCGAGAGTGAATGAAGAATGAGTGAAGACTTAGGAAGTCTACATTGTTTAGATTGAGTCTATGTAATTTTCTTATTTCTTGAGTCTAGTATGATGAAGAAAGTTGAAATAGTGATTGTAATTGAGTATTTGATTTGATTATTAATGAAATAAGTTGAAGTTTGAGTAACTATTATGCAATTGCATTTATGTGTGTAATTGTCTTGCGCTCTGATCATTCTTGCTTGCAAGAAGCTTACCATGCCGGCTGTTCACGTTCCTCGAGCTAGTCTTCCGCTGTAATAAAGGCTCGGGGCGTGACAATTACTAAATAAAAAAAGTACGAACAACTGCCAACTAATCCACATGGACAAAGTTAAACCGGCATCTACATAGTTAACAAAAACAAACAGACATATGATAAATAAAACTTACAACAATAGTACAAACCCCAAGAAACAGCAACCATCGATCTACTTTAAGGGTGATCAAAATAAAACATATGTTTTCTTCTGAATTATTATCATATTTTTATTGAAAAAGGAAGGATAATCAGGTTCTTGGAATAGGTGTTTCCTTTTCTTTATTTATCCTAAATAAAGAGGATAAATTTAATATCTTTATCTTCATCCTCAAACGAATATTTATATCCTTCTAGCATCAGACAAGGATGGACATTTTAGGTGTACTTTTACCATTTTCATCACAAAAATGCACTACTTGTGCTTTCTGATAACCAATCCATAGCAAGTGAAATAGCAAAGTAAAAATAATGTTTCAACATGGAATAATTTTCAAAGAAAGATGACGCTCATTTGTTGAACATCAATGCACATTTATTAGCTATTTAAATAACATGTACATTCTTAATTAGGTTTAATTTATCAGACGATTTAACGTTCGGCTGCAAGACATTTCCCCACTGACTACAGTCGGTGTTTATTTATATCGGCTGGAGCCCGAACACCCTTGATTAATTGCCGAAGAAGTCATTGACCTTCTATATTGGTCGTGATGCTATGGATATGTTCACCCAAGTGCTAGCGAGCATGCTTAGAAGAAACGTTGTTTGATAACGATGCTGGTGTGGGCTCTAATTTGGCACAATTTGACACCGGCGAGGGTTTGACATAGTTTGGCACTGACGAGGGTTTGGCACAGTTTGGCACTGGCGCACAATTTGGAACTGGCGAGGGTTTGGCACAGTTGGGTACTGGCAGAAGGTTTATGCAGTTGGGTACTGGCTGAGAGCTTTGGTTTTGATTTTGGCATCGAGTCATGTCCCAACTGAACAGTGTGGGACTTGGCTCCATCAATCGGTCTAATACCTGATAGGACAATTTTACAATTCATTGGAGACCCGAAGATATTTTTTTAATCCCTGAAATGTTTCCTCAATGACAACATGCTTGATCTTTACAAGGGCCCAATGGGCCTAAATACATGACTTTACAATTCACGGGACATTTCCGCAAGTACATAAGTCCTCAGGCTCTCTTGGAGCTCCATGGGTACTTCCACAATTTTGAAAGTGACAAGGCTCTCTTCATAGAACTTGCATGTTCCCAGGGCAAATTTGCCTAAGCGCCGTTAGAGGAGGCGTTTTTGTAACATACCCTCGCTCGAGGCGCTTAAGACAAAAAGCCAAGCCATAGAAGGAAATCCTCTCGCACTCCTCGCTCTGACCTCTTGCTCTTTGTTCCTTGCTCTGTGTATGTTCTGCGTATCCGTGTGTGTTTTTTGAAGACCCCGGGGGAGGGGGGGGTATTTATAGGGTTGGCTTGGGGATGGGCGACTCCGGACCGGGTGTGGCATGTTTTAGGCCCATCTGGACTGGGTGGGGGAGCTCCCCGCCCACCCGGAACGGGTGGATGTCACGGAGACCCCACCTAGACCGGGTGGGAGCCGCGTGGGACACCCAGTCCGGGTGGGTCCCTGCGCAAGCAAGGATGGCGGTATCGGTTTCGGACTCGGTTTCGGCCGAGTCCGATACCGTAACCGTCCGGTTTCGATTTCGACCGAAACCCATTGAAAAGCTTCAAAAAAAATCAAAATAAGTCTACAAAATCAAAAATAATTCAGAAAACTATGAATAATCACATAAAAATCATAAAATTCATTAGGCATGCATTTGATTGTAAAGAAATTAGATTAAGTGCAATAAACATGAAGTAGACATTGAAATTCAAACATTGAACATGTTAAACTAATATTCTTGAGTACATACTAAGCATAAAGTAGATTCAAACATTACAATAAACCTAATTAGGCACAGTAAATGTTACGGAAATTAAATGATCTTTACCTAAATGAAGAGGCACTAATATAGGTAATAACTAAAACCTTCTCCCTTATCGTCTGGCTTTTCATGTTTATACCCATAAGAAGGATGCATGTATGGTCTATATTCACTATAACCGAACAATGAGGTAGCCAAGTCCTGCATCCCTCTTTGGATCCCTCTTGGAGTGTTTGGTTGGCTTGAGCCGAATCTAGTATCAGCATAAGAATCTTGAGGAAGAGAAGATGAACTGGCCGGATGTAGATGGAACTGGAATGATGGTTCATAACCCCACGACCCATAAATCGCTGCCTCCTGTTGGCCACCTCCATAACCTGATGGATGCCCATATTGACTCTGTGACTCATGTCCTCCCTCACCCTGACTGTATCCTCTGCCTGTGTCTGCGTGGAAGGAGAAAGGACCACCAGCATCCCCACCGCCAGTAGTAGCACCTGCAGTCTCCAGTCGCCTTTTGGCCTTTGAGGATGCTTTTTCCTGTGCCGGTGTGCTTTCTTCTTGCACCCTTGACATGAATCATGTTCCCCTTGGTGTGTGCCTCAAATAAATCTGCTTCAACTGCTCAATTGCCGGGTCCTCTCGAGCAGCAACATTTGTTCTCTCAGTTTGCCCATGCACTGATGTACTTCTTCTTAAGGATGTAGATGCCTTGCCCATTCTAGGACTGACTGGCCTACTATCTGAGTCTGAGTGTCTAGTTGGCTGAAAATCATGCTGCTCCTCAGTGTCCTCAACAACCCTAGACATGTGCGCATGAGTATCTCTGGCCCTCTTTGATTTTCTTCTGAATTTGGGATCTCTTGGCTCATCTTCATCTAGTATGCCCTCTGCCCATCTTCTATCATCATCATCAAAAACAGGCTCATCAACCTGCTCTCGTGTCTCCACCCAAGACTGCAACGGATTCTCATCATCAAATAAGGCATCCACATCAATTTCTACGGCGACATCCTCGGCGACGCGTTTGTCTCGCAGCTGTTGTCTCAACCACATATTCTTTATTCTCAACCTCATATTGTAGTGGCAGTACACTAATTTCTCTAACCGTTTAGCCTTTAGCCGATTGCGAACCTTCGAGTGTATAAGGCTGAACGTGCTCCAATTTCTTTCACATTGACTTGCCAATGTTGTTTGACTGAGCACCCTAACTGCAATGAAAGCCAATGCATTGCTGCCCACATCTCGGTCGTTCACCATTATCCACCAGTCAGCTATTCCACCAACCATAAACAAATGCATATAAGTTGTAGAAATATATATTCATGTTAAGAAATCAAATGACTAAAATATATCTGGGCTCACTCTTCCCACAGCGTATTGCAATTGGGAGTCAGCATATGTCCCAGTCCTCATTCTATAATTGTTCATCTACAAACATAAAGTAACACATTAACATAACTACTTAAATAAATTCTATACCTGTTATTGACAAAATCAAATAAAGGCCAACCTCTACTTCGGCCTGAAGTCTCTTTTCTGGATTCCTCGATAAACGACCAATGACTTTTAAAGTCCCTTAAAGCACCTCGCCGTCAACATGTGCATCGGCACCGTACATAAATCGAGGGTTGAGGAAATAACCTGCATTTGTGTATAATTAACTAAATGAAATTTATAAAATAACAAAAAATCATGGTACCCCAATTTCAGTACAATTAATCACTCACCAACTGCATGCAAGTCGTGGTGTAATGTGTTGTCCCATCTCTGATCAGTAATTTTCCACCATTTTACATAATGTCTGGGAAGGGAATGTTGCAACTCCAATTTGGCACGGTCCATGGCCTCGTACAGATAGCCCATATCATTCTTCTCATCGCCATCCACCATTCTTAGGACCTTCACGAGGGGTGTGACTATTTTCAAGTACCGTGACACCCTGTCCCAGAATTTCTTGTCGTCCACGACGTGGCAGACATCCAAATAATCCATGTATTCCCGTAGGGCATTGTGGTACATGAAAGCTTTCAGCTCATTCTTGTACCTGTGCAGATAAATGAAATTTGAATCAAATACTGTTACATATCAGTAAAGATAAAGTATCAAGAATTGAGATCAATCTTATACCTGTGCAAAGACTCCAAAGAAATAAAATTGGAAGCAAATCTGGTTGGGCCTGCACGGATGATATCTCGCCCTCCACTGGCATGCGCCCTGAACATATTCAGTATCCTAAGATGGCCATAGATATACTGTGTGACTTTTTGTGCCTTGTCAATTGTCTTCTTCACATGCTTTTCCTTCCCTATGTCTTCAAGCATCAGATCAAGACAATGTGCTGCACATGGGAGCCAATATAAATGACTGCGCTTCTGCATCAATTTCTTCCCTGCAGCCTTGTAACTGGCTTCATTATCAGTCACCACCTGCACAACATTCTCCTCTCCAATTTGTTCTACCATGCCATCCATCAAATGAAACAAATAATTTGCATTCTTTTCATAATCTGATGCATCAACTGATTTCACAAACACTGTACCTTCGATGCAATAGACCAAAAAATTTATCATGGACTTTTTCGTGGTACCAGTCCAACCATCACACATGATGGTGCATCCTCTCTCCACCCATATATGCTTGAAGCTTTCAACCCAATCATGGAGCTCCTCAACCTCTCCCTCAAGGCCACGCCCGTATATGTCTCGACGTGAGGGGGCCTTCAAGCCAGGGCCAACATCTGCTATGGCATCTATCATAGGTTGGAAATATTCACTTGAAGCTGCATGTGCAGGGACACCTGCATGAAAAAACCATTTGCAGATACTTTTAAATGCATGCCCTGCAACTTCTGCTGATTTTTTGACCCCTCTCAATACAGACTTGATTTTAGGTTGTGTAACCTGGGGCCTTCTGTGGAGATAGCTGTCCATGGGACCGGTTCCCTGCGTATGTGGCGCAGCACCAATGTCAGGACGTCGTGCAGCTGTACTCTCATAGGTCCCTGAACCCATGGGTCTCTTCCCTTTCCTTCGAGCGGCTTCTTCACGCTCCCTTGCTTCAATCAGCTCCGGATCAGAATCCTCAGTGTCTTCCTCATCATCATCCCTCCTAACCCTTCTGCCAGAAATCTCCTCAGTAATTTCAGCCTCATCCTCAGCCCTTTGTTGCACCCTCTCCTTTTTCCCCAGAAGGCACTGGCGCATCTCTTCTCGCACCTCTCGGGGACAGTTGTCACATTGTCTCACCTCTCCTCTTACCCCTACCAAATGTTACTTTCCTCTGGTAATTCCGCCATACATCTCCTTACCACAGTAATTGCATTTCACCTTTCTTCTCTTAGCATAAATTAAGGACATGTGGGCCCACCCCGGATCCTCCTGCCATTGTTGCTCCTGTGTTTGCTGACGTCTAGACATGATGCTGCATTAAGACAGTCAAAGACAATCTCTTGTAAGTACGATGAAAAAAAGGCAATTGAACATGAAAGAGCTCCAAATTAGTCAATGAAGTTTAATTGAGCTTCAATTGTGGGTAATAAAGTCGAATTAGACGAAAGTCCCAATTTTTATGAGGTAATTAAGCCCTAATTACCAAATAACCCTTAATGACCCTTCATAAAAATGACATCCCAGCATGATCCCACCCCAAATTCATCAATCAAACTTAACCTTCAATTGTAGCTAGGAAACTCGAATTAGACAAAAGCCCCAATTTTTTTGAACTAATTAAGCCTTAATTACTAATTAAGCCCTAATTACCCTTCATAAAAATATAATCCCAACATGATCCCACCCCAAATTCGTCAATGAAACTTAATTAACCTTCAATTGTGACTAAGAAACTCGAATTAGACAAAAGCCCTAATTAACCTTCAATTGTGACTAAGAAACTCGAATTAGACAAAAGCCCTAATTTTTATGAACTAATTAAGCCTTAATTACTAATTAAGCCCTAATTACCCTTCCTAAAAATATAATCCCAGCATGATCCCACCCCAAATTCGTCAATGAAACTTAATTAACCTTCAATTGTGACTAAGAAACTCGAATTAGACAAAAGCCCCAATTTTTATGAACTAATGAAGCCTTAATTACTAATTAAGCCCTAATTACCCTTCCTAAAAATATAATCCCATCATGAAGGCACCCCAAATTCGTCAATGAAACTTATCTAACCTTCATTTGTGGCTAAGAAAGTCGAATTAGACGAAAGCCCCAAATTTTTTGCATAAATTAGGAGTTAATTAATAATGAATCTAATTTTAAGTATCTAATTAAGGTTTATTTTGAAATCTGAACTAATTAGGGTTGCACAAATTAAGGTAAAAAAAATACTTCAACCCCAAGTGCACAACAGGCTAGCAGGGGGTGGGCAGTCCGGCGGTCTGGCGGTGGCAGTAGGGCGGTGCCGGCGGTGGGAGTAACATCAGCACACGCTGGCTGCTACCCTAACAGCAAGAGCAGCAGGCTCAGCCGCAGCACCAGTAGCAGGCACCAGCACCAGCAGTAGGCAGCAGCCGCAGCACAGCTGCACAACAGCACGGCAGCAGCAGCACCACAGCAGCGGTAGGCCAGGTCCACAGCATCGGCAAGGAGACAGCAGCCAGCAGGGGGGAGGGTTTCGGCAGAAACTGTTGAGTAGTGGATAGCGGATCTAGAGGGGAGGGGTGAATACATCTGCCCCTCTTCGCAATGCAACCCTCTTTAAAGCTAGATGATGATAATAGCAGCGGAATATAACTAGCTTAACGAAGGACACAAATGATTTGCTTAGCAAGATGATTACGCAATATAGATATTGAACCTAAGCATGCATCTAACACAAAACAATCGCACAAGCAAACCACAACACACGAGATTTTAAGGTGGTTCGGACTGAATCCCCAGTCCTACGTCCACCCCTCACCAAATCCGATGAGGCTCCACTAGTGCCACGCACTGAACCGCAGATCGGAAAGACCTCCGATTGCCTTCCTACTAACCACAGGTAGGGACGTCAACACCGCAGATCGGACAACTTCCGATTGCCTTCCTACTAATCACCGGTAGGGACGATCTTCAGTTTCAAATGTTTGAATGAAATGGAAAAGGAACAAGATATAAAAACACTCAAACAAGATATAGAATATGCTCAAAGAGAAAATATCTTGTCTGAGATTGCTGGAGCTTGAATCTGATGCTTCAATGGTATCTTCTTCCTTGTGAAATGATCTTCCTTGGATCACCTTGAGTTGATGAAGAAGATAAAGGATGTAGATTTGATCTCCCTTGAAAACCTTGTGAAATCAGCTTCCTTGGATCACCTTGATAGCCTTGCTTGCTTCTGCACTTCCTTGGAGATTGCTTGTTTTGATATGAGCTTGAAACACCTTGAAATGGATGAAGAACTTCTTCACGAAGTACTGTTCACGGCTACAGTACCTCTTCTTCCAAGCCTCCTTTGATCTCCCTTGATCCCTCTTTCTTTGAATCCCCTTTGAGTTGATGGAGGAGATAATGGATGCAACCTTGAACCTTGATTGCTTCTACACCTTCTTGGAGGTTGATGGCTTCAGAAATAAGCTTGAATCACCTTGGATAAATGAAGAACTCCAGCCCGAAGCACTGTTCACGGAGGTGCTACAGTACCCGCGAATCACCTCCTCCAGCCTCCCTTGATCTCTCTTGTTCCAATTGAAGCATTAGGGTTTCTAACCCCTCATGTGTTGGTTTTATAGACTTTGAATGGTCCTTGGACATCTCCCAGACCAGATCCACAATCTATGGGGGATTGGGTGACTTTGGGGTTAAACAAATACAAGGAAAGGGGCTCTTCTCGAAGTGGAAAACAAAGTCAACATTGTTGGCTCGGGGCTGGCGGTCGACCGCTACTGAGAAACGCTGTAGAAATTTAGTCCCTGGTATTTCCGGTCGACCGCTACTGGGCTGGCGGTTGACCGCCACTGAGAATCGTGCAAACAGGGAGCTACTGGCAGGGGCGGTCGACCGCCACCTGGGCAGAACCCGGGTTTCCCCGGTTCAGTCCATTAACCGTTTATCTCATTCGCTTAACTCCTTTAGCAGCCCGTTCTCATCTGTGGCATCAACCTTGACAGTCTTGAAGATTTCTATTGATTATATCGCTCTTATAATCAAAATTTTGTTCCGGGGGCTCCGCCCCCGGAAACCCCTGCAAGGGGCGCTGCCCCCTTGACCCCCGCGACCGGACCAGGCAGGTCGATCCCCGCGACCTGACCGCGCAGGTCGATCCGCGTGCGAGGGCGCAATTATTGAGCTTTCACTTTTGCCATCGCCACTCTATTTCTTGTCCATTCATTGGCATATCTGTCATGAACAAAACATCACGTATGTCAGTCATATGAGATTGGCAAACATCAATGACTTATAGTGTTCAGCCATTATCAAAACCAAGAATATCAAATGACTCAAATGACCACAGGATGATGTCGAATGACCCAAGTGACCACAAGATGACTCAAATGACCACAGGGGCACAACAGAAACTGTGGCTGGGTAGTGGGGTTTCGGAGGAGGGAGACAGCAAAGCATAAAGGGGTTCACGTGTTTCGGCCGAAACCGACCGATTTCGGGCAAAACCAGTATCGGTTTCACCCGAAACCGATACCCCCCTTAAGTTTCGGATTGCTACAGTGTTAGGGGCCCTTTTCGTATCGGTTATGGCCGAAACCGATACGTTTCGGCCAAAACTGCCAACAATGTGCGCAAGCTCCACCCAGTCTAGGGTGGTCCCGGGGGGTTGAGAGAGGGGGGCGACCCTATAAAAGACCCCCCCCCCCCAAATTTTATTTTTTGGGTTTTTTTCTGCCGTTTCTTGCCACGTGGAAGAAGGAATGATGCTCCGAGATTGATTCGTGCTCCGTTTCTCGCACCGATCACATCGCTTCTCGCCAAAGAGGACTCCGTGCTTCATGGATCGCTTCCACTCCTTGCTCGGACACCTCGTAAGTGAGACGAAACTTTTCTTTGACCGTCCGCTTGCTACAAACTCCGTCTTCTTGTGCCATGAATACAGCAAGGCCCTTCGGGACTCGGATTTGACCCGTTCTTCCGCGGCTTCAGCTTTGCGCCATCTTCCTAGCCTTCGGGGTACTGATTTATTTTTCATTTATCTCGATTAATTCAAGAAAAATAATGGGTTCAACAAATACTTTTGCTTCCACATGTCAGGATCTATTCTTTTATACTTAACTAGTCATATACATTTTCTCGCTAGCTATTAAGTATGTAACTAACATCAGAGGCAAATAATAAAAGCAATGGCAAGTTGTAAACCTTTTGGGGCTCTGTTCCTTCATTATATCAGAAGCTATTTCAGAGACATATTGTTCCCAATCCATGGGAGAAATTGGTTGGTCATCTGTGAAAGGGTACCTAGAACAAGACAAAAGTGCATGCCAAGGAATAATGTCAAGAAGCTCTTCAAAACAAATGTAGCATCATTGAGAAAGAAGACGCAAGTTGATCTAACACAAGTAAAATAAATGGGCAAACAGTTGTCAAATATCACACTATGGGTAAATGACTTACTTCTGTACTCGACATGTCTCAAAAGACAAGATGGCTCTTCTAAGATTCCGATTAGATTGGGCTGCTATACGAGTGGCAAGTCCAGGTGGAAGCTGTAGGTTTTCCTTCTTGCTGATGAACTCCAACACTTTTATTATCTGGTAGACATGAAAAAACAACAGTAACAAAGATCTTTGAGCTCGACTAAAAAACAAAAAAAGGTTAAAGAGGAATGGAATCTGCAGCTAAATACCATATGAAATCCCAGACATAAGCATGTAAGTGATAAAAATTTAAACCTCCTTTGACAATACAGAATTTTCAGATAATAAGCTACTTCACCAAGAATATTCACATGAAATTCTCGGCTTGGCAGAGAGACCATAGGTACATTTTCGTTGGAGTTCCCAGTTTTCAAGCATACAAGAAATACATATAAACCCCAATTTTTGTGGTACATAAATGATTGGGAAAGAAATGTGAGTTTGTAGTCTCACAGAAATGAGGACCATCTTCAGTAGAAAAGAAGAATCAATCTACCAGACTTTCTTCTCCAGAAATGTATTGAAAAATTATAGCCTATAAAGAACTAGATTCAGCTAAGATAAACTCGAAGAGGTTGGTAACATATGTTGATATATATTAGCATAATTAAGTAAGATGTTGTACCATTGTATTCCAAACAAGAATGGATGACAAAAAGAGATTCATGTATATGTTCTTTTGTGGGCTTATGTCTCTTGCAACTCTACTAACTATTTGGTAATATATTGTATAAAGATAATACTAACAACGTTTCATTTTTAAGACAAGAATCAGAATAATGCTTCATCCACACTTTGGACCATCATCGTGCCCTATGTGTGCCTAAGCCATGCTAATCTCAAGTTTATTCGTGCTCCATACTGGAATGTTTTGTTCGTAAAATATTAAAGTATTTCATTGTGATTGAGTTGCAGGAAATATGATTGATTAATATGCAGGAAATATGATGGAAACTTTTATTCTAGTGTTGTCTGAAATCCATCACATGTGCTATCTGCATCTCTTTGAAGCCCTGCCTTCCATTGATCTATAGTTCATACATCTTAATCGTCATTTATACCAATTCTGCTCTCAGCTTTCTTGGATACTGAGCACCAATCCAATTACATATTATCATAATGATATAGAACAACATATTCTAGCTCATTTGAATGAAAAGCCAGCAAAATCAATCTTTGGGGGGGAAAATGAAACAATCGAGGACAAATGCTCCATAAAAGTAGAGATATCAAGTAGCATCCCTTGTCAAATCTTACATAGCTAATGTATCTAATTAACAGAAAACAATCTGCTATCCTTTCTGATATGGTCTAAGTTGACTGCTCTCCTGGAAGGAGGAAGAGTCTAGGATGATCACCTAAACTTTCACAAAAATGGAAATAGCTCTTAAACAAATATCCTCAAGATAGATTTTACTTCCTCAAAAAACACTGTCGTTGTGCTCCCTCCATAAACTCCAGCACACGTGGAATAATAGGAAGCAACTTGGGAGTGCTAACTGTGGCCACATGAGTATCACAAGTTTCGTAAGTCCACATGGCATCAGCACTGCTACACCGGAGAACTGAAATTGAATGGAAACTATATCCCCAGTAATCCTTCAAACTGGTTTACCGATTGGAAGATGAATGTCCTCTAATTTACACCAGAATAATTTAACTGTACCAGAATCCTTTATATTACTCTCAATGATTGAGTATTGTGGTCTGTCTCCTTGAAGTACTACACATTAAGGACCGCTGTAGTATCTTCAAATTTTACTCTCTCAACAAGAACATGACATCCCAACCTCTATTCAAATTTTATCATCAGATTTCCTGATTACAGGCTTGGAAAGAAAGTCATCAATGATAATAGGAATGTCCTGAAATCTGAAAGAGTTCCTTGTAACGTCTTCCACAGGCAGCTTTCCATATTACACCGATCCCATATTTGCTCCTTCCATGTTTTCACCTAGTTTTGTCCTGATCCAACCATGGTATGCAGTCTCGCGAGATCTCGCCGAGATCTCTGTCTTGGCGCGTCCGCGAGGCACGAAACGGTCCCGAGTAGGCGCATCTTGGCGAGGGGTAGCAGTCTTGGGAAAATAGTGAATTCTTGAAGAATTATTTAAATTTTATAAGGTATAATTTTATATTTGTGTAACTTTTGATGCATATTGATATTAGTGCATGTGAAATTGAGTGGTTAGTATAAAAGAATTAGGATTTTCTTCGAAATAGGCTACATATATGAAAAAATGTTCCGAAATCCCCGAACCCGATCTCCCGAGATTTTTTCGAGATCTCTTCTCTCCAACCCCCCCGAGACGAAAAGCTGAGATCCGATATGGCAAACCATAGATCCAACATCTGTTTCTTATGTCAAATCAGCCCCTGCTTCTCGTTTTATTCTTCCAGTCCAATCTGAATCGGCTGTTTCCGCTTTCTCTAGTGCCCAGAAGCCATGTTCTATCTGATTGTCAGTGCACGCACAAAGTGTGATATGGATCAATTAAGCTTTGTGTATATGAAAAACACATTCTTGATCCCTTGGATTTATAACAGTGATCTTATTTCATCAGTTCCTAGTGTCGTAATGAACATCTGAAGGTCACGCTCTTTGAGCCATGCTTATTACAACTTCCTAGTAGTAGTATAAGTGTATAACAGTGCTTTTGATGCTTTGGAAGAGATCATCAGGGCAAGGATTTTGTGGTCTGCTGAGGTGTGAACTTCGCAGGGTTGAGTGACTTGAAGAAACATTAGCTCAAGGTTGACAGCTGAAGACACCAACCAAATTACTCTATCAACGGCATAGATATAGCAAGATGATCTTTGTTGAGATTGGGGTGATAGACATTATTCAGTCTGACTGTAAGAAAACTTTGGATATACCTTGTTGTCCTGAAATTCATAGAAACATTCTTATCCTCAGACATTTTTTCTCAGGAAGCTACTTCAGACATAGATGTTGCAACAATTTTGCAGAGTGGAAACTTATCTTTCTATTCATGGGTGAAAACAGTCAGAGAAGGTTCTGATTTATATCCCTGAAGAAAACATGCCTTTGAGGAGGCAGAGAAAAAGTTCAAGTTAAACAAATTAGGCTGAAGAATGAGAAGTTGAAAGTGATGAAACCAGAAATGTTTCTTTGTGTACAAGTTGAATCTTTGACGAAGCTGACAAAGAGCACCTCACTCATTTGGTGACGGGCTCATTTTAGTGCAGTAAGGAGGTCATGGACGTTTACAAGAGATACAAGGCTCACAGAAACACCATGTGGCTTTGGAGTCCAAGCAAGAGATTTCTAAATGTGAAGATATTGACTGGACTTGGAATGCAGGTAGTTGCATCTGCAAAAACAAAGCTGCCGGTGAAAAATCTATTAAAAAAGAACGGACCCAACTGAGCCACTGCTCAAACTCAATAAGCCAACTTGGCTAAAATTTAGACTTTATTGCTAGCTCAGCCTGAACCCAACATTAGTTTGGTAATGAGTCACTTTAAAATCAAATCTAAATCTCAATGAGCATGCCGCAGAAACCAAAACTTCTTTTGGCCCAAACAATAAGGCCCCACTAATTTCTCTATCAGAGAATGGGTCAAGGATGATCAAAAACTGCCCTAGATTCCTTCCCAATAGGCGCAAGTGAGGATCATCCCAAACATAGACTTGTCCTCTCCTGAGGCCCACATGGCAGCCATGCCGAAGCATCCCAATGCACTTCTTAATGATAAATTTTCTCAGGCTTCACAGATGTTGAGCAGGACCAAGACCATGATGACCCATGGGAAACACAAAACTAGAGCAAGACATCGCAGAGGAGGATGCAAGCTAGAGAAGTTTCAATGAAAACTTAATATATCAATAAGCCATGTGGGAACCATGAGAAGATGCTGTGTTCAAGACTCCCCTTTCACTTCACAAGAGATGCAAGCTTTGACACACACACACAGACCCTCCAAGTTTAATTTACTTTGGAGAGGTAAAACCCAGATTCATGGGGTATCTGCTGCCCACCTGTTCCGCACCCATGTTAGAGACATGTTTGGTTATAGTTATTATTAGTGGGTAGTGATTAGATTATAGTGTACCCAGAGTACAACCTATTGTGTACTCAGGTATAAGAAACCCCTTGTTTCTATTAATGAAAATCTAATCAGTTTTTCTCTCCCTAATCAACATGGTATCAGTCGCCCACCTCCTTCGTCCCCACCCTCTCTCTCTCTCTCTCTCTCTTAGCGGACGCAGCAAGAGGAACACACCGGCCACCACGGAGCAGAACAGGGCCACTGCGCCCCGCCGCGCCCACCAGCTGCAGGGCAGGTTGGCCGCGACCGCCGGCCGCTGTGGCTGCCGCCATTCTGTCGGCCACCGTGGCTGTCATCGCCGCCATCACTGCAGCCACCCACGACTCTGCCCGGGCCCTTGGTAGCCCCCTGCTGCAATGCAGCTCTCTTCTTCGCTACCGTCGGGGTCGACTTCGACGCTTCCTCTTCGTCTAGCCAGCACGAGTTAGAGGGACTTCTTGTCCTCAATTATGGTCAGCACATAAGAACACTCGTCTAGTTTCTTCGTTCTTATGTGCTGACCACTCTCGTCTCGGCATCGACAACTAGTCTTCTCTTCTTGTCCTATCGTCCGTGTGTGTTCATCGTGGGAGACTCTTCCTCGGCTAAGTCGTCCTCTACCTCCAGCCATATGCTAGCCACATCGGTCAGGTTGAATGGTGCAAACTATCATCAATGATCAAGGGCATTTACATTTCTCCTGATGTGTATGAAAAAGTTGCATCATGTTGAAAAAGATCCTCCAAGACAAATTTGAAAGCCTTTGAAGCCTAGCAAGCGGACGATGGGACAGTCATCTCGTTGATTGACAATAGTTGTGAGCCATATATTTTCAATAATGTGCTCTTTCTAGAGACGACAAAGGAGATGTGGGATTCCTTGAAGTGTACATACTCTGGTGAGACAAATATTTCTCATATCTATAATATTTATTCCTGGTTGTTTACAATTAAGCAGGATGATCAACATATTGCACAGTATTTCTTTGAAGTCCAAGGGTTATGGAATGAGCTTCTCATGTATCAACCGACTACCACAGATCCCACAACAATACAGAAACAAGGGGAAGAATTTATTGTTGCTAAATTTCTATCCGGACTTGATGACAATCTTCGACATGTTCGAGATAATTTGTTGGTTGACACCGCTATACCACAGCTGGCAAACGCGTTTTCGCGCATGCTACAGGCTAGCACAACGCCTCATGTTAATGCTAGAAATTCTACATCTGGGTAGACAGCTGTCGCTGGAGATATGGGAAGCGCGTCTGTGCTGGCTGCTACTAGACGTGGTCGTGGCCGTCAGCCATGCACACACTGTGGAAGGTCCAATCACCAATCCGATTTCTGTTGGAAGAAGTATGGAAGGGGAGGCATCAAATCAAACCCTGTGGCTAATTTCGGAGTTGCTTCTGATACTTCGTTTGATGTTGCCTCTGTCCCGCAACAGTCTAACCCTTCACCCACAGTACCTTCTCGGTAGGATGGCAGAGTTACTTTGTACCGGGAGGAATACGAGGCTATTCAACGCATGGTTTGCCATATCGGATCTCGGCTTCGTCTCGGGGGGGTTGGAGAAAGAGATCTCGGAGAGATTTCGAAAAAATCTCGGGAGATCGGGTTCGGGGATTTCGGAACATTTTTTCATATATATAGCCTATTTCTAAGAAAATCCTAATTCTTTTATACTAACCACTCAATTTCACATGCACTAATATCAATATGCATTAAAAGTTACACAAATCTAAAATTATACCTTATAAAATTTAAATAATTCTTCAAGAATTCACTATTTTCCCAAGACTGCTACCCCTCGCCGAGATGCGCCTACTCGGGACCGTTTCGTGCCTCGCGGACGTGCCGAGACAGAGATCTCGGCGAGATCTCACGAAACTGCATACCATGTTCAACGTATCATAAAGAGCTCTGCGGCTACTTCTTCCTCCTCATTTCATGTTGTTACTCCCTCAGGTAGTGCACTCACTGTTCACGATCCCTCCTGGATTGTGGACTCTGGAGTCTCTTGTCATATGACAGGTGACCGCTCCCTTTTCTCCTCACTTGCCCTCTATAATTCTCATAGGTCGGTTGCTGTAGCTGATGGCTCTCACTCATCAGTTGTAGACAAAGGCATAGTCTGCTCATCTAATCTAACATTAAATGATGTTCTTTGTGTTCCCAAGTTCCCTATCAATCTTCTTCCCATTTACATGCTAACTCATTCCCTAAATTGTTCAATGACCTTCTATCCTTCTTATTGTGCTTTTCAGAACCTCCGGACGAAGAAGACGATTGGTGGAGGGGCATGAATCTAGTGGACTCTACTATCTTGCTGCAAATAAACCTCTCCAGACCTCTCAGGCTCTGTCAACTAGTGAGGATCTATATCAGTGGCATTGCAGACTGGGTCATCCTTCTCTTTTGAAGCTTAGGACAATTGTGTCAATTCCTTCTACAATCAATAAACTTCATTGTGATGCCTGTGAACTGGGAAAACACCATCGTGTGTCATTTCCTTTTGAGTCATAATAAAAGAAGCATTGCTCCCTTCCATCTTGCTCACTCTGATATCTGGGGGCCCTCTCCTGTTCTATACAAACTCGGATTTCATTATTTTGTTATTTTTATAGATGACCTCTCTTGCATGACTTGGGTGTTTCTTCTCAAGTCAAGGTCTGATGTTCTGTCTGTATTCCAAAAATTTTATGCTGAAATAAAAACTCAGTATTCTGCATCTATCAAAATTGTGCGCAATGATAATGCCTTGGGAGTACACTCAGACCATGTTTGCTACCTTTTGCTCCTCACATGGAATTGCCCATCAAACATCATACTCTTACACATCTCAACAAAATGGAGTTGCTGAGAGGAAGAACTGCCATCTTCTTGATGTTGCTCGTACTCTCCTATTTCATATGCATGTACTTAAACAATACTGGGGAGATGTGATTCTTACCTCATGCTATCTTATAAATCGTGTTCCGAGTAAGGTGTTAGATGGACGATCGCCATTCTTGTCTTTACATTTGGACCTTTCTCCCTTTCCTCTTGTTCCTCGAGTGTTTGGATGTAAATGCTTTGTTCACTCACTTGGTCCAGGTCACGATAAATTATTTCCCAGATCGATTCCCTACATTTTTCTTGGATATTCTCAAACTCAAAAAGGGTACTATTATTTTGAACCCCAGTCCAAGAAATGTTGTTTCTACTGATGTTACTTTCTTTGAGTCTGTACCTTTTTGTACTCTTTCCTATGAGGTACAACCTCCTCTCTCTATTCCATAGGTTCCTAGGAGATCCTAACTCCACTTGTTTTATTTCCTTCTGACTAGGCTCCTATCACTGATAATGAACCCTCTGAGCCACATGCTACGGATAATTTTTATGGACAAGTTTATCTGTGGCGCGCGCCTCCTGTGGATGCCCCTCCACTGTCTTCTTCTTCACCGGTGGATCCTTCTTCTTTTGGTGAGTCCTCTTCTCCACTTGTTTCAGATCTTCATCTTCCCATTGCTGTTCGGAAAGGGGTGAGACCGTGTAAAAATATTTATCAACACCCTATTGGCAATCTTGTCTCCTATACATCTTTGTCTCCCTCTTTTCATCAGTTTGCCTTGTCCATTTCTGTTGTTCTTATTCCCAAGAATGTTTCGAAGGCACTCTTTAAACCTGAGTGGAAAGCTACTATGGACGACGAAATGAATGGTCTTATATCTTCTGGTACTTGGATCCTTATGCGCCGCCCGGCTCATGTTACTCCTGTTACCTGTCATTGGGTGTTTACTGTGAAATACTCTCCTGATGGTACCATTGATAAGTATAAAGTCAGACTTGTTGCAAAAGAGTTCACACAAACTTACGGAGTAGACTATTTTGAAACCTTCTCTCATGTGGCTCGGTTGAATTCAGTGCGGGTGCTCTTTTCACTTGCCATTAATAAAAGTTGGTGGATGCTTCAAATGGATGTAAAGAATGCTTTTTTGTATGATGATCTTCAAGAGGAAGTGTATATGTGGAGCAACCTCCAGGGTATGTTGCTCATGCGGAGTTGATGTGTAAGCTGAAGAAGGCCATTTATGGTTTGAAACAGAGTCCTCGTGCTTGGTTTAATGAACTTAGTCAAATTGCATATAGGATTGGACTAAAAAGAAACCAAGCCGACCATTCTGTCTTTGTTTGTCACTCCTCTGCTGGTGTTGTTATTTTGATTGTTTATGTTGATGATATGCTTCTTACTGTTAGTGACACAGGTGGTTTGTAGGAAGTTCGGAAATACCTTGACCAACACTTTGTTACTACGAATCTTGGCAAGCCACGCTATTTTTTAGGCAATGAGATAGCCTATGAACGAGAAGGTGCGTCTCTCTCTCAAAGGAAATATGCTATAGATCTTCTTCAAGAGATGGGCCTCCTTGCTTGTAAACCAGTTGAAACTCCTACAGTTCCTCAACAGGAGCTAGAAGTTGAAAACAGTCCAAACTTTAGTGACGTTGCAAGATATCGGAGATTGTATGGGAAGTTGATTTATTTGACTGTCACTAGACCCGACATTGCCTTTGTTGTTGGGATAGTGAGTCAGTTTATGTAGGCACCAAAAGTATGTCACTGGGAAGCGACTCAAAAATTCTGCATTATATTAAGGCTGCTCCAGGGAAAGGCTTATTGTATAGAAAGAATGGTCATTTGAGAATTTAAGCCTTTTAGATGCTGATTATGCAGGGTCCAAACTGAATAGGCGATCTACATCAAGCTTTTGCACCTATGTTGGTGGAAATTTGGTTACCTGGAGAAGTAAAAAATAAAATGTGGTGGCTCGCTCTAGTGCTAAAGCAGAGTATCGGGCTATGGCTCAAACTACATGCGAAATGATGTGGTTACAGAGTCGCATGTCTGATTTTGGAGTTTCTTACTCGGAGCCTATGAAGATTGCATTGTGACAATCAGGCCGCAATTCATATTGCCAAGAATCCTGGTTTTCACGAGCAGACCAAGCACATTGAGATGGACTGTCATTTTGTGAGGGATGTTGTCATGTCCCAGAAGATATATACTCCATTTACTCCTACAGAAGAACAATTGGCAGATTTGTTTACGAAGGCTCTTGGAGTATCTTGGTTTGCTACTCTCTGCAGCAAGCTGGGCATATTTGACATATATGCTCCAACTTGAGGGGGAGTGTTAGAGACATGTTTAGTTATAGTTATTATTAGTGGGTAGTGATTAGATTATAGTGTAGCTAAACTACAACCTCAGGTATAACCCCTTTTTTCTGTTAATGAAAATCTAAGCAGTTTTTCCCTCCCTAATCAACGACCCACAATGACGCTCCTAAGGTGCCACCAATGTTAGAATCTGCAGAGGTGGAGAGGATAGGCACAAACACGCACAGGTGGACACGAAGGAGGTGTTCAACCCAAGATGCATGGGGTATCCACTGCCCACGTGCCCCAGACCCACAGTGCTGCTCCTGAGGTGCCATCACTGTTAGAATCCGCGATTCCGCAGAGATGGAGAGGATAGGTAGTCAAGAAGCATCCCCCTTGGATGGGACTTCCAAAAGTAATTTAGATCTTCAAGTGCAAATACTTAGATGATTCAGTTTCTATCACTTGAGCCTCTTTTTAAAACTTGGAAGTAGCACTTCGTCAAATCGGAAATGTTAGACTTGAGATATCCAGTTTGATGTACAGTGCATCCATAAATTATAATCCCTCAAGGTCTCTCCGGTATCTCTTTCAAGGCCCGGAGATGGTTTCTCTTCTCTCTAAGATCGCAGGTAGCTTTAGAAATTTACCCGTCTTCTGAGATCTAATGGAGATCTATCCAAGATCTCTTTTCCTTTTGATAACCCAAGTTGCTGCCAAGAAGCAAGTTGGGAAACTTTGAGTACAAGGCTTGCATTTAACATCTCTGGTTACTCAATTATGCATTGCATGAAGACCTTAGGTGGTTTGTAGGTGGTAAATGGCCAAGACCATAGCTTCATTTGGCACCACAAGTCACAATAAAGCAGATGCAAACAGACAACACTGAACTCAGTCTGACAGGTTTTGTGCACCCAAAACAACAGCAAATCTTGTTGATGATTGGTCTGATGCAAAAAATTTAGAAAAATGCAATGATCCGGAAATTGTAATGGATAGGAAAGAGTGACAATGCCAATGGACATGGAAGATACAAATGATACTTGTGGCAGTTCAACGGAGAATCAAGTAGTTAGAAAGAGACGTGGTGATAGAAAATCGAAAGATTTGTTTAATGGCAGCAAAAATATGAAGACAGGCCATCAATAAAAACTCACGAATGGCAAAGAATTGAGGCATGAACCTGGTTGACAGTTTCGGCCGAAACCGATACATTTCGGCCGAAACATATCGGTTTCGGCCATAACCGATACGAAAAAGGCCCTTATTACTGTAGCAATCCGAAACTTAAGGGGTGTATTGGTTTCGGGCGAAACCGATGCTGGTTTCGCCTTTATCGGTTTCGCCCGAAACCGATCGATTTCGGCCCGAAACCATCCGGTTTCGGCCGAAACACGTGAACCCCTTTATGCTTTGCTGTCTCCCCCCCCCCGAAACCCCACTACCCAGCCACGGTTTCGGCCGAAACCCTCCCCCCCTACTGGCTGCTGTCTCCCTAGCTGCTGTGCTGCTGCCTGCGGCTGTGCTGCTGCCGCTGCTGTGGTGCTGCTGGCCTGCTGCTGCCGAGCTGCTGCTGCCTGCAGCTGTTGCCTGCGGCTGCTGCCTGCTGCGGGCCTGCGGCTGCTGCGTGCTGCCTGGTGCTGCTGCCTGCTGCTCAGCCACCAGCTGGTGCTGCTGCCAACTGCGACTGAGCCTGCTGCTCTTGCTGTTGCTGCAGCAGCCAGGGCCAGCAAGTGGCTGAAAGCCGCCCTACTGCCACCGCCGGACTGCAGCCAAAGTAGGGAGCCTGCTGTGTACACTTGGGGTTGTAAATATTTTTTTGTACCTTAATTTGTGCAACCCTAATTAGTTCAGATTTCAAAATAAACTTTAATTAGATACTTAAAATTAGATTCATTATTAATTAACCCCTAATTCATGCAAAAAAATTAGAGCTTTCGTCCAATTCGACTTTCTTAGCCACAATTGAAGGTTAGATAAGTTTCATTGACGAATTTGAGGTGCCTTCATGATGGGATTATATTTTTAGCAAGGGTAATTAAGGCTTAATTAGTAATTAAGGCTTAATTTGTTGATAAAAATTGGGACTTTTGTCTAATTCGAGTTTCTTAGTCACAATTGAAGGTTAATTAAGTTTCATTGATGAATTTGGGGTGCCTTTATGCTGGGATTATATTTTTATGAGGGATAATTAGGGCTTAATTAGTAATTAAGGCTTAATTAGTTCAAAAAATTGGGGCTTTTGTCTAATTCGAGTTCCCTAGCTACAATTGAAGGTTAATTAAGTTTGATTGATGAATTTGGGGTGGGATCATGCTGGGATGTCATTTTTATGAAGGGTCATTAAGGGTTATTTGATAATTAGGGCTTAATTACCTAATAAAACTTGGGGCTTTCGTCTAATTCGACTTTATTACCCACAATTGAAGCTCAATTAAGTTTCATTGACTAATTTGGAGCTCTTTCATGTTCAATTGCCTTTTTTTCATTGTACTTACAAGAGACTGTCTTAATGCAGCATCATGTCTAGACGTCAGCAAACACAGGAGCAGCAAGGGCAGGAGGATCCGCGGTGGGCCCACATGTCCTTAATTGATGCTAAGAGAAGAAAGGTGAAATGCAATTACTGTGGTAAGGAGATGTATGGTGGAATTACCAGAGGAAAGCAACATTTGGCAGGGGTAAGAGGAGAGGTGAGACAATGTGACAACTGTCCCCGAGAGGTGCGAGAAGAGATGCGCCAGTGCCTTCTGGGGAAAAGGAGAGGGTGCAACAAAGGGCTGAGGATGAGGCTGAAATTGCTGAGGAGATTTCTGGCAGAAGGGTTAGGAGGGATGATGATGAGGAAGGCACTGAGGATTCTGATCCAGAGCTGACTGAAGCAAGGTAGCGTGAACAAGCCGCTCGAAGGAAAGGGAAGGTGCCCATGGGTTCAGGGACCTATGATAGTACAGCTGCACGACGTCCTGACGTTGGTGCTGCCCCACATACGCAGGGAACAGGTCCCATGGACAGCTATCTCCACAGAAGGCCCCAAGCTACACAACCTAAAATCAAGCAAGCAATGAGAGGGGTCAAAAAATCAGCAGAAGTTACGGGGCATGCATTTAAATCTATTTGCAAATGGTTTTTTCATGCAGGTGTCCCTGCACATGTAGCTTCAAGTGAATATTTCTAACCTATGATAGATGCCATAGCAGATGCTGGCCCTGGCTTGCAGGCCCCCTCACGTCGAGACATATACGGACGTGGCATTGAGGGAGAGGTTGAGGAGCTCCATGATCGGGTTGAAAACTTCAAGCATATATGGGTGGAGAGAAGATGCACCATCATGTGTGATGGTTGGACTGGTACCACGAAAAAGTCCATGATAAACTTTTTGGTATATTGCATCAGCAATACAGTGTTTGTGAAATCAGTTGATACATCAGATTATGAAAAGAATGCAAATTATTTGTTTCATTTGATGGATGACATGGTAGAACAAATTGGAGGAGAATGTTGTGCAGGTGGTGACTGATAATGAAGCCAGTTACAAGGCTGCAGGGAAGAAATTGATGCAGAAGCGCAGTCATTTATATTGGCTCCCATGTGCAACACATTGTCTGGATCTGATGCTTGAAGACATAGGGAAGGAAAAGCATGTGAAGAAGACAATTGACAAGGCACAAAAAGTCACACAGTATATCTATGGCCATCCTAGGATACTGAATATGTTCAGGGCGCATGTCAGTGGAGGGCGAGATATCATCCGTGCAGGCCCAACCAGATTTGCTTCTAATTTTATTTCTTTGGAGTCTTTGCACAGGTATAAGATTGATCTCAATTCTTAATACTTTATCCTTACTGATATGTAACAATATTTGATTCAAATTTCATTTATTTGCACAGGTATAAGAATGAGCTGAAAGCTTTCATGTACCACAATGCCATACGGGAATACATCGACAAGGGCAATGTTGATACTCAGATGAATTATTTGGATGTCTGCCACGTCGTGGACGATAACAAATTCTGGGACAGGGTGTCACGGTACTTGAAAGTAGTCACACCCCTCGTGAAGGTCCTAAGAATGGTAGATGGCGATGGGAAGAATGATATGGGCTATCTGTACGAGGCCATGGACCGTGCCAAATTGGAGTTGCAGCATTCCCTTCCCAGACATTATGCAAAATGGTGAAAAATTATTGACCAGAGATGGGACAAGACATTACACCACGACTTGCATACAGCTAGTGAGTGATTAATTGTACTGAAATTGGGGTAATACCTTTATGTTATTTTATATATAATATTTAGTTAATTATACACAAATACAAGTTATTTCCTCAACTCTCGATTTAAGTACGATGCCGATGCACATGTTGATGGCGAGGTGCTCCAAGGGACTTTAAAAGTCATTGGTCGTTTATCGAGGAATCCAGAAAAGAGACTTCAGGCCGAAGTAGAGGTTGGCCTTAATTTGATTTTATCAATAACAGGTATATAATTTATTTAAGTAGTTATGTTAATATATTACTTTATATTTGTAGATGAACAATTATAGAATGAGGACCGGGACATATTCTGACTCCTAATTGCAATACGCTGTGGGAAGAGTGAGCCCAGGTATATTTTATTTTTTTCATTTCTTAACATGAATATGTATTTCTACAACTTATATGCATTTGTTTATGGTTGGTGGAACAGCTGACCGGTGGATAATAGTAAATAATAGATATTTGACCAGTTCTGCATTGGCTTTCATTGCAATTAGGGTGCTCAGTCAAACAACATCGGCAAGCCAATGTGAAAGAAATTGGAGCACGTTCAACCTTACACTCAAAGGTTCGCAATCGGCTAAAGGCTGAACAGTTAGAAAAATTGGTTTATTGTCATTACAATATGAGACTGAGAATAAAGAACATGAAGATAAGACAAATGCTGAGGGACAAACACGTCGCAGAGGATGCAATGCCAGAAATTGACGTGGACGCTTTATTTGATGATGAGAATCCCTTGCAGTTTTGGGTGGAGACACGAGAGCAGATTGATGAGCCTGTTTTTGATGATGATGATAGAAGATGGGCAGAGGGCATACTAGATGAAGATGAGCCAAGAGATCCTGAATTCAGAAGAAAATCAAAGAGGGCCAGAGATACTCATGGGCACCAGAGAAGGGACCCACTTGGGGTTGTTGATGACACTGAGGAGCAGCATGATTTTCAGCCAGCTAGACACTCAGACTCAGATAGTAGGCCAGTCACTCCTAGAATGGGCAAGCCACCTGTGTCCTTAAGAAGTACATTAGTGCATGGGCAAACTGAGAGAACAAATGCTGTTGCTCGAGAGGACCCGGCAATTGAGCAGTTGAAGCAGATTTATTTGAGGCACACGCCAAGGGGAATAGGATTCATGTCAAGGGTGATTGAAGAAAGCACACCGAAACAGAAAAAAGCAGCCCCAAAGGTCAAAAGGTGATTGGCCAGTGATGGTGGTGATGATGATGATGATGATGATCCTAGTGCAGGTGCTACTACTGGCGGTGGGGATGCTGGTGGTCCTTCCTCCTTCCACGCAGACACAGGCAGAGGATACAGTCAGGGTGAGCGAGGACATGATTCACAAAGTCAATATGGGCATCCATCAGGTTATGGAGGTAGCCAACAGGAAGCAGCGTTTTATGGGTGGGGTCATGAACCATCATTCCAGTTCCATCCACATCCGTCCAGTTCCTCTTCTCTTCCTATAGATTCTTACGTTGATTCTGGATTCGAATCAAGTCGAGAACCTCACACTCCAAGAGGGATCCAAAGAGGGATGCAAGACTTGACTACTTCATTGTTTGGTTATAGTGAATATACACAATACATGCAACCTTCTTATGGGTATCAAGATCAAAAGCCAGACGATGAGGGAGAAGATTCTAGTTATTACCCATATTAGTCTCTTCATTTAGGTAAAGATCATTTAATTTCGGTAACATTTACTGTGCCTAATTAGGTTTATTGTAATGCTTGAACCTACTTTATGCTTAGTATGTACTCAAGAATATTAGTTTAACATGTTGAATGTTTGAATTTCAATGTCTACTTCATGTTTATTGCACTTAATCTAATTTCTTTACAATCAAATGCATGTCTAATGAATTTTTTGATTTTTATGTGATTATTAACTTTATATCTATTTGTTTACGAATTTTTAGGTACATTTTCAATTTTTTTTTAAGCTTTTGACTGGGCGTCGGCCGGTTTCGGCCGAAACCGAGTCGTAACGGTTTCGGACTAGGCCGAAACCGAGTCCGAAACCGACACTGCCATCCTTGCATGGCTCGCTTTGGCAGAGACCGTCGAGTCTGGGACGTGATGGAGCGGGACCTCAAGAGGGTTTTCCTGTCAGACGGTCCGACAAGCCCATGCCATTGTTTAACCCTCCCTTAATCACTCACGAGAATTTTGATTATGTGGATCGTGGCCTCGATTAGGTCGCCGAGGGACCTGTTGCTGAGGCCACAGAAAGTGACGACACCATCGATGTGACCCATATTTCGCAGGTGCACGAAGTTTATTCCTGTGACCGCTCAGGTGAATATTCTAGACAATTTCCCTTGGATCGGCATATTTTCACCTTCATCAATAGTTAAGCTCCCACCGGTATGGAGGCTGACGACCCACTTTTGAAGGATGAGCGTCGCCGTCTGGAGCGACCTATTCTACAAGGTCGGGACAGCATGACCGGTATGGAGGCTGACGACTCGCTCCGAGGTGGACAATCTTTCAACTCTACTGATCTTCTCTTTCATCGACCAGCCAGAGCAGGATATGTTCACACATTTGACAGGCGCCTGCCAAAAATTATCTTTTCTCCCTATGGGCGACGGGGAGGACTTGAGTTTTGATAGTTGCTCATTGCACTTTCGACTTTATGCTGTACAGGAGGGGGATGAAGTGGTTTGCAAGCTACCACCTCAATAGGAGCAATCCCCCGCCACCTTTGCAGAGTGGGTTCAAAGCACCTGCCCCAGTGTTCTTGTCCTGCACAGGGCCAGCATCACTATTTTTAAGCCATATTATCCGCATCAGTTTGCCCGAAACTTCGGCTATGACCAGTATATTCCTCCAAATTTTGAGTTCCCATTGACCAGAGTGTAACACCCGGGAAAATGTACGATTAAATTTTATTAAATATTTATGATTAAGAAGTCCAAGAATCAATTGTCCATTTATTTATTTATTTCTCTTCATAAGTGTTAATTTTTTCTAACCTATTAGACGATAGACGTAGTAGAGATTAGACAGAAAGACAAAGATAGACGATGGTTCGTCTAAGTGAAGAGAGTGTTAGACGATGTTCCGTCTAAGGGGAGAGTGTTCGACGATGTCGTGAAGGGGAGTTAGACGATGTTCCATATAAGCGGTGAGAGTTAGACGATGTTCCATCTAAGTAGATAGGTGATAGATGATTCACGATTCACGATTCGTCTAAGCGGATGGACGTTAGATAATGACGTGGAAAGGAAAGAATAAGCGATGTCAGGATAGACGATCTATTGTCTAAGTTGGGAGCGTTAGGCAAAGTGGCTCATTAGACGATCGTTTTGTCGTTTTCCAGATAAGCGATATGATAAAGGAATAGACGGTACAATGAAGGAATAGACGATATAAGGAGACATTAGATGATATATTGAAGGACTAGGCGAGATATTGAAGAGATAAAGTGATATAAACGAAATAATGATAGGATAAGTGAGATAATAGAGATATATTTAAGGATTAAGTGCTATGATAGAGAGTTAAATGGTTTATTAAGAGATCTGATAAAGTTGGATGGCAGGAGTGATAAACAAATGGAAAACAAGACAAGCTTAGACCGTGCAACTAAGAGTCAAACTAGACGGTGAGTAACAACACCCAAAAAACGACGAAGGGTTAGAACGTTGACCGTGCTAGGCTTTCCCTAAACTTAAACAATACTAAAGCCTGACGATATTAAATCTTCCTTGGATTCGAACGCTGACAAGATCTGAACCAGTCGAATTCTTCTGCAAGGTATGGGACGACGTGACCAAACGAATATAATATAATATAATATAATAGAATGTCAGGACATGAAGCAAGTCTGCAGATGGGAGTGGTCTGGCAGTCTGACTTCGCATGTAGGGGTGTCAGGGCAGACCATAACTCAGGGTAGGGAGAGAGAGAGTTACATAGATTTCCCCTCTTTTCCCTTCTCTTACTCATGTTCTTCTCATTCCCTAAGCTTTCTGCACTCCTAGGAGCGTTCTTGGGAGGACGTCGTCGTCTCACAAAGGTAGGTCCCTGTTAGGCTTCTCAAATCACTTTCTCTGCTTCTTCCGTTACCTTTGAAATTCAACTCTAAGTTCTTCCTACCCCTTATCCTGGGACGAACCAATGAGAGGGGAGGACAAGCTGCTTGAAGGAAGAGCGCAGAAGATCCAGAGTAGGCTTCCGTTAAGATAGGATTCCTAAACATGAACCGAGCGCGAACCCTATCGCATAGGCTTTCTTGGTTTGTGTGATCGCACCCTAATCATTCAGTTCTGAATAAGGAGCACGAGTCTATGATCTTAAAGTTTTCACTAAGTATTCACGATGGTTTTCCACGAATAAGATTCAAGATAAGTTTCAAGGAATAAAACATGTTGTAGTACGTACCAATTCCCTGGTAAGGCAGCCATAAAATTTAATAAGTCTTACATTATATGAGAATAAGGTGATCCGGATAGAAAAACCACTGCGTGTCACGACTAACTTAAAACTAGACCTCATCACCCAGTTGAGCAATATTTCTTTGAACTCCGATTCGAACTACAAAGAAAAGGGCTACCCGGTGGAAAGGGCTACCATTAGAAAAGGCTACCATAAGGAAAGGAGTACCCGGGCTAGGTGTTTTGGAGGGGACGTCCGACATGGAGCCACCCATAGGTGCAGCTACCCGTAGGTGAAGCCACCTAAAACGTGAAGCCGTCGATGCATGTTCCTTTTACATTTAACTTATGATCATGCTTCATGTTAAATTTCGATTACTCTAGTTAATGTGCAAAAAGTATGGGTGTAAGCTGCATGATATGTCTATGCTAAGAATATGATATGCAAGTGTGTGCGCGTTATATGTATGTATGTGCAAGTATGCTCACCCATAGGCATTCACACATTAACTTTCCCGATAAGAAGCATGTAAAGACAAGCTGTATTCAAGTATGAAATGTTTATGTTCATGTTTCTTCATGTGCAAGCTATGCTATACTATTCCTTCATGTTACTAAATCATGTTGCAAGTTTACATTTCTTCCATGATATTTGTAGATTTCATGTCTCGTTTACATGTTTTCCTCGGTCTCATCAACCTTGGACGGTGGAATGGGACGTCCTAATTACTGATCCACCCATGCTTACTTGATTAAACCTTTACCCCATGTAGTCAAGTTACATACCATTGTGATTAGATGCACTTAATATACTTGTATCATGATTATAATTATAGTAGTCTGTCTGACGGTTAGGTTAAGTGTAAGTATCCCCGGTTGGTAGGTGATCGCTGGGTCAATATTAGGAATTCTACTGAGTCTTGTACTCAGTCTGTTGTTCATTTTGTTTTTAGGTGCCAGGCAATGAGGGAGGCGATTTCTGTTCGGAGGAACGCAACGGGGAGAGCTACAAGTGTGGAGCCGTGACCGGAGGTTGACTGCATTTCTACTTTTAGTTTTGTTGGCTTTTGTTGCCCGTGTGGGTTTTTGTACCATGACAATTTTGTAATTAACTATAGATTATGAATGGAAAACAATCCTTGTGTATTTTCTCTTCATAATGCATATGTAATGATGGATGTTTTATGTGTGAAATGGTCAAGGTGTTACAACTCTCAGGCACGTTACGTTAATGTGTCGCGTCCCGTGTTTCCGCTTTAGCAGGGAGTGACAACAGTTTTGGTGTCAGAGACTAATGAGAGCTTTAGCACTTGACATTCCATCGCATTTAACCTATGGTACTGGAGTTGTTATAGGAGAGTTGATTGAATTGGTTGTTATTAGATTGCAGTGAGGAGATGGCTAGAGTTGACAAGAATGAAGGTTCATCTGATCAGTTTGAGAGATTTCTGGGCGTTTTTGAAGGATGGGCCCAGAATGTGCAACAGAGGTTAGAAGACCGGTAGGATGATAAGTTGGCTGGGATATCACTAATGGAGAAGTTTACAAGGATAAGGCCTCCTTCCATTAAGAAGAAGAGCCGGCCAGATGTAGCAGATAGATGGGTCAGAGAGATTGAGAAGATTTCCACTACTATTTGTTGTAGGGAGGAAGACAAGACCTGATTGGCTGTATTTATGCTCAGAGATGTAGCGGATGAGTGGTGGGGTTCCATGCAGAGGACCAGGTTCAGAGACCGCCAAGATGTGATCCACTGGGAAGAATTTTTGCTAGTTTTCCGAGAGAACACTTCCCGCTACATGTCCAAGACCAGATCGAGCGAAAGTTTTTGAATTTGAGGCAGGGCGGCATGATGGTGCTACAGTACGAGACCCGATTCTCGGAGCTAGAGAAGTATGCGCCTCATATTTGCCAGGACGAGCACAAGAGGGCTCGAAGGTTTATTGACAGGCTTAGAGATTTTTTGAGAAAGAAGGTGGTTATTCTGACGCCGCAAACCCTAGCAGCGACAGTGGCCACAACATGCGTGGCGGAGGAGAACGCAGACAGGACTCAACAGCGTCGAGAGGTGTGGAGAAAGGGGAAGGCACCCATGCAAGGAGTGTCTGGATCCCCAACGAAGAAGGGGAAGTTTGAGTACAAGCGGGCTCAGAAGGTTCAGCGACAGCAACAACAATCTGGACAGGGTTTTTCCACCCCAACGTGCAATAGCTGTGAGAAGAAGCATGCAGGGGTATACTTGAGGGCTACTGAGAGGGGTTACTGGTGTGACAATGCCGGGCACATGGCTAGAGATTGTCCAGGGACGGCAGGGATGAAGCGTCCAGCAGCGGCCCCAGTTAAAGTGTACCACCTAACCAAGGAGGGCGCGGATGCTTCGGAGCGGTCAGTTGGCGGTATGGTTTCTATTACCGGATATCTTGCACATGTTCTATTTGATTCCGGTGCTATGGAATCTTTTGTTTCTACCTGCTTTGCTAGAATGATTGGTAGTGAAGTTCCTGTAGTTAATATTACTGCTATGCTTGTTTGCACACCGGTTGGAGAAGTTACGTCTGCTCAGACGATTTCGGGGCTAGAAATTATGGACGGTAGAAGTATGCCTAGAGGTTTTCATTTCCTTAACATGGATGATTTTGATGCTATCTTGGAAATGGATTGACTTGAGAGGTACCATGCTTTGTTAGACTATCATCACAAGGAGGTCGCTTTCCCAATCCCAGGTGAAGAGGAGTTTGTTTTTTAGTGTCCCATGGGTAGACCCTCCAAGATTATTGTGTCAACTTTGAAGGACAATAAGATGGTTAGTCAGAGTTGTCCCTCCTTTCTAGTAAACATTGTTGCTCGAGGTCGGGTAGAATCACCCAGATCTGTTCACAGCACATATGTAGTAAGAGAGTTTGTAGATGTGTTCCCTGAAGAATTACTAGGTTTACCCCCAAGTCGTGATGTTCAATTTATCATAGAATTGTACACTGGAAAAGAACCTATTTCTAAGGCTCCTTACAGAATGACACCAGCAGAGTTAATCGAATTAAAGAGACAGTTAGAGCAATTGATTAGTAAAGGGTTTATTCGGCCTAGTGTCTCACCATGGGGTACACCGACGTTATTCGTGAAGGAGGAGGATTTTTTTTTATATAAAAAACCTTGCCTAGGAGTGAATGGGAGAGTGCACCCCTTACCAGAGGTAAAGGGAACAGCCACACCATCCAAGCCTAAGGGGTGAATTTTATTGATAAAAAGAGAAGATTACATCACATCAGACGGATGCTAGGCATTCCTAGCTTATCCAGTCGAGCTGCACCTTTAACAACATGAGGAAGCTCCTTAAAAGTAAAAAAGGAGTTACACTTGGTGCTACAAGCTAAAGATGCTAAGGAATCAACAACAGTGTTGGCTTCTCTGAAGATGTGTGAGAAATTATCATCTGAGTGAGAGATGCGCCAGATATCTCTTGCATAAGGGAGAATGATCCATGGGCAGGGAATTTCCTTTGAGATAGTCTGAATTAAAATCTTGGAATCACACTCAATGGTAGCAGGCCTGTCTGAAATGGTGTGGAGATATTGAAGACCATCATATAAAGCCCTTGCTTCTGCTATAAGGCTGTTAGAGTTACCATAAAAGTGTGAGAAAGCAAGGAGGACATTTCCAGCATGGTCTCGGATGACACCACCACCACCCGAAATACCAGTAGATTTGCAAGCACCATCAGTATTCAATTTGATGAAAGGCCATGGTGGACACAACCACTTTATAAGCTTTGGACGCGGGCAATCTGTAGCAGCAACTTGAATATTAAAATTAGCCAATATAATCTGATTGTTTTTTGATTTTTCCTTGAGGCCTGAAAGGGCAATGATTTCCTTTGCTTGAGTAGTGATTTTGTGGAGAACAGCATGCTTGGATATTCTCCTGTCTTCATATTTAACCATATTTCTGTATGTCCATAGTTCCCACATCCCATAGCCAATAATGGAGAGAGTGAAGCAATCCAGTTTAGACTGTCGGCTGAGATTTTGAATTGTATTGAGAATGATGTCTTTGGCATTTCTTCCATGAATCTGCAAGCCTTTGGATTAAAGAGCCGACCAAATGAAAGATGCAATGTCACTTGTAATAAATAAATGGTTTGTTGTTTCCTCAGATGGTGTATTGCAGCAGAAGCATTTTGAGCACATAGGAATGCCAATGGATTTTATCCTATCATCAGTTGGTAGGCAGTTGTGAGTGATTTTCCATAAGTGGATTGAGAGTTTGGCTGGCAGCCAATTGAACCATAAGTTGTTCCATTTAGGATAATGCTGCTGAGTTTGGACAGATAGAGCTTTTTTGTAAATAGAGGGGACTGTACAGTCACCTGTGGATGACAAACTCCAAATTTCTTGATCTCTGTCCTGAGAGAGGGAGGTGTTCTAAACAGCGGCCATAATGTCATGGGGTAGATAACTGCTAAGTAGATTCCGCAGGTCAGTGCTAGGCTGAGTATAAAAAGCTTGGACTGACAGATTGGGGTTTGGAATCAGATCAGCAGGAACAAAAGAAGCCATAGTTTGGTTTCCAAGCCAAATATCACTCCAGAAATTGGTATTGAATCCATCACCAAGAATGCATAATTTGTGTTTGACAATTAGATCTCTAGCATGTAGCCAGGATTTCCGAGCAGAGCCCTTCATGTTCTTGAATTGGACAGTAGAAATGTGACTACCTCGGATGTATTTTGCTCTAAAATAATCTGCCCACAGTGAATCAGCATGGATGGCTCTCCATAACATCTTGACCCTCAAGGCTATCTCCATCTACCGAAGGGACATGACACCCAGTCCACCCTGAGATATAGGCTTACAGATTTTGGTTCAGGATTTCCAATGCTTTTTATTCCCAAAGGGGGAGGATCCCCAGAAGAAATTTGCAAAGCTTCTTTCCAAGGCGTTGTGAGTTCCCACATGAAGAGATGAAGAGGCTAGGTAATAAATGGGAATGGAAGTCAGCACATGTTTAATCAAACACAATTTAGCTCCTTGGGAGAGAAACTTTGCCGACCACCCTTGAATTCTTTTCTGGATGGAGGATAGAATACCTGCAAAATGCAGTTTTTTCTTCCTGCCAATAATCAGAGGGTAGCCCAAATACTTGTGGGGAAAAGAATGCTTAGAGAAACCTGTCAAATCATGTATCTTCTGGGCAACAGAAATCTTCACATTTGGGTGTAAGAAGTAACCACTTTTTCCAATACTGATAAGTTGACTAGAAGCCTGTTCATAGATATTAAGAAGGTGCAGTAAGTTCCTGACAGAGGTAGCTGAAGCTTTGGTGAAGATGAGGGTGTCATCTGCAAACAACAAATGAGAGATGGTGGGGCAGCCTCTAGGACCCTTAAACCATTCCACCGCACCTGTATTGAAAGCATTCTGCAAGCATCTGCTTAAGGCTTCTTCTGCAATGATAAAAAGGCTAGGAGCAATGGGATCCCCTTGCCGAATTCCTCTAGAGGAGTGAAGGAGGAGGATGGATCCATGGGATTATGTATTGATTACAGGAAACTTAATCAGGTGACAGTGAAGAATAAGTACCATTTGCAAAGGATTGATGATTTATTTGATCAACTTCAATCTACTAAGGTGTTTTGCAAGATTACTCTGAGGTCAGGATATTACAGGTTGAAGATCCGAGATCAGGATATTCTTAAGACAGCTTTCAAAACTAGATATGGTCATTTTAAGTTTGTAGTGATGTCTTTTGGGCTTACTAATGCACTTGCAACTCTTATGGACCTTATGAATAGGGTGTTTCAGCCGTATCTTGATGATTTTGTGGTGATCTTTATTGATAATATATTGGTGTACTCACCTAGTGTTGAGACTCACCAGAACCACTTGAGATTAACATTGCAGAAGTTGAGGGATCATAAATTATATGCCAAATTCAGTGAGTGTGAATTCTAGTTGAACAAGTGTTTCACTGGCGAAAAAATGAAGGTTTAAAATATCCAATTCGTTGGATAAATATGCATATATTTTAGCTAACTGATTAGCATGCATATTATTTCCGCGCTTCATATTTAACAGACGGTTTAGGATTCGTGTACTGGACTTTTCTCCACCGATCGTGATCGATGTTAATTTACATCGGTACAAGTCCAAACACCTTTGATTAATTGCCAACAATCCCCTTAACCTCTACAATATCCGTTGTGATATTGGGAGCTCAATCCGAAAAGGACTTCAACACCCTAAGGCGAGAGTATATTTGTAATTTTACTTTAGGCAAGGGTTTATTTACAATTTTCCCTAAACTGGGGTTTGGATGTGATTTCTCATGAACCGGGGCTTTATGCTAGAAGAAATAAGTCATCCATGCAATTCCCGCATTTTTCCCTAAGACATTTATGTAATTTCATAAAGTTCCAAGATAAAATTGCAATTTCCGGATTTCATGGATACAAGCATGGTTTCTCCGTCAACTTTGAGAATATTTGGATGAACTTGAACATTTCTTGAATAATCCTTGCATTTCCAAGATTTTTACATGATCTCCGAGGGCACTTTTACAATTTCATAACATATAAAGGTAAAACTTTATTTTTTGCAAACACTAGAGCTTTTCCCATGATTTGATAACAAATTCCCAAAACTTTGACATTCCTAGGATCAACATGGTTTTTTCATGATTTTCCTAAGTTTAGGCAAAAAAACACAACTCAATTTCCTCTAATAAGGGTATTTACGTAATATACCCTTTTAATTGAGGGTTTTACACAATTGAAGGGCTTCAAAGCTTCAAAAAAAAACTCCAAGGAACAGGCCGCCCAAGCTCTCCCTGCGCTCCAAGCTCCAAGTTTGCTCCAAGCTCAAACTCCACCAAGTCTTTTTTTGTTGTCTCCTAGTGTGTCCTCCCTTTTATAGGGTTAGGGCGTGGAAACACGGAGGGAATTCCTCCTGGTTTGATGGTGGAAGGCGCGCCTCCTGGTATTCCCCTCCCCTTTCTCCTTTTCTTTTGCATTAGAGAGAAAGAGAGCAAAGAGAAAGGGCGGAGGCGGCCTCCTGTGGATTTGCAGACTCGAAGGAGCCCTCTTCTTAGTCTCCGGTGTGTCCTCCCTTTTATAGGGTTAGGGTGTGGAAACACTGAGGGAATTCCTCCTGGTTTGGTAGTGGAAGGCGCGCCTCCTGGTATTCCCCTCCCCTTTCTCCTTTTCTTTTGCATTAGAGAGAAAGAGAGAGCAAAGAGAAAGGGCGGAGGTGGCCTCCTGTGGATTTGCAGACACGAAGGAGCCCTCTTCTTAGTCCTTTTCCCTTTTTTTGTTTTTTTTTTGTCTACCGGACAGCAGGAGAGAGGGAGGGAAACCCGAAGGGGGCTCCCTCCTGGGCTACGCAGCCGGAGGGCCGTCGTCTGGGTCTGTGCGACCCGGAGGGTGTTCCTCCGGATTTGCCTGACCCGAAGGGAGCTCCTCCGGGTGTTCCAGACCCGGAGGCTGACCCGGAGGGAGCCCCTCCGGGTCTACAATACCCGGAGGAGGGTCCTCTGGGTCCCTTTTTTGCGCGGAGAAAGGATGAAAGGGAGAGGAGGTGCCTCCTCATAATTTTCCAATCCAAAAAGGCTATAAAAACCTCTTTGATTGTCCCTTTAAGATTTTTTTATGTTTTCCTGCTCATCTCTGCAAGATTGTGACACTATGGCTTTTTGTTGGTTTTCTTGGTTTTCTCTAGACGCCGCCCTGCTGTCCTTGGGTCCCGGAGTGCAGAGGCAACCTTACGGCACATTGAAAATACCTCAAGGGCGCCGAAGATAGTTGTGTTTTGATTGTTTACTGCGTGAGTACATGACTTAGTGTCGCCCACCACATGTTCGATAGAATTAACATGTATTAAAACACGTAATCCTTGTGTGACAATTTCGCCCGACAGGATTCCGAGGGTGTTTAGAATTAACCCTCATGTAACGGCCACGGTCCGTTGTACACCGTTTTAAAGGATTTCATTTAGAAAATTCCTTTGTTCTAAAAATATTAAGAAAAACAAAATAAAAATTATGGGGTACAACAAATGCCTCCCACGGAGCACCTTTCGGAGTCAAAGGTGACGGCAGGTGGCCGGTGCACCTTGTTAACCCCCGCGACTCATGACTTGATGTGGTATTGCAATTTGCAGCCTTGATGACTTGGTGATTTACTTCCATATATGTCGGGACTGATTGCCTTTGTTTCCCTTTTGTAGGTATTCATCATTTCTCGTCTCCGAGAGAGTCACGCCTGGGGATTTGCCGACAGAGACCGAAATTCAGCCAAGGTATTCAAAACCGGTACCAATTTCGGTATCGATCAGGGCTGATACCGGTACAAACTTACGGTACCAGTCACTTAAAGTCACCCTCCCGCCCAATTCTCCCCCCCCCAATATGAATATCTGTTTTATATACAATTAAGATGAGTTGACTAGTTCTACAATTAATTTTTCTTATGAGGGTAGTTTTATAAATGACCAACATTTTTAAAACCAAATCTAGCGACCAACCCCAATCCCTAATAGAACCACACCCTAGCAAAGGTGAACATGATCACCACTGCTGCCGCCGTCCTCGCCCGATTATTCCGCGGCCACTATCCTCACTGAAGCCCGCCGCTGCTGCTGCCATCCTTGGCTAAGCACGCCGACGCCGTCGACATGGGCTATGCAGGGAGCCGCCATCCTCGCCTGAGCTCCACAGAGGAGGAGGACTGAGAGCCTGAGACTCCCGCGCCTACAGAAGAGGGGGAGGAGTCACCGGCGGCCGATAAGTTCTTTGTCAATTCTTATTTTTTTTGTTTTGTTTTCCTGTACCGGATTGGTGTGGCTACTACGATCGTCGGCGGCGAGCTCCAATGGGATCCTGGTGGCCAGTGGTCTGGCAGCCGACTAGTGGTGATGGCAGAAAAGGGAGTAGGCGGCTGGGAGGAGTCAGGGCTGCAAACTCTCCCGTTTTTATTTTTTAAGCTTATACTGACCGATACCAATCTCAAATAGGTAGAATCGGACCGACAGGGGCCGATTCCAGTACGAACCGGCCCGGTACGGTATGTATCGGGCGGTTTCGAATACCATGGACCCACCCCTCCTAAGAATTTGATGCCACCACTGGGCCCTCCCTGATTGACTAAGCATAACATCTTTTCCCTCGATCGGGGTTTGAAGACTGTTGCTAAGGGACCACTTCCTGAGGATGTTTCAGAGGGTGGAGATGTTGACTCCACTTTGATTGTGAAATACAGAAGCATTTACTAGTATCAGCGGATTGAAGATTATCCCAGGTATTTTCCATTGGATAAATATTTGTTTTCATTTATTTAGAGCTACCTCCCCGAACATATGGATAAGGATGACCCATGTTTGCCGATTGAGCGCCAACATCTTGAGCGGGTTATTTTGGAGCGCCAGAGCAGCATGCTCCGGACTTGCACCACTTCCTATCCCAATTTCCCTATAGGCTTTACTTGCCAAATTCAATTTCCAATCGCAGCTCAGTTGGGTTTCTTCGGCTCTGATGTCAACTACCATACCACAACACGGAGTATGACACTGGCGATTTGGGAGTTATTTGGCCAACACAGACTTGGCCTGACCAGTGTTTCTGGTCTGTTCTTGACACCCTCCGACTCACAACATGCGAGCGAAGGATATGATAAGTTATGCTTTCTGGATAGAATTATGAGTGGCTCAGCGTCGAGTTGGTATGGGAAGCATAGAAGGCAGTTTCGGCCGAAACCGAAACGTTTCGGCCGAAACGTTTCGATTTCGGACCGGTCCGAAATGACACCAAAGAGTGGGTTTCGGCCGAAACCAAATGTAATTTTTTTAAAAAAAATAGTATTAAATTAGTTTCAGACCGAAACCGAAACCGATACCGACACAGCCATCCTTGATGGGAAGTGATCAGTACTTTCTTCCCATCAGTTTCATTTAGAGGCCACAGAGTGGCTGATTAGCATTTTACACCATTATAGTGAGGCTTTGAATCAGCTCGAGATCGGTCACGCAGTTACAGCCATGCTCTGTGATTATCCCTGCCACACAGGGTTGCTCCAGACTTTGGCAAAGAGGTTTAACAGCCGATGGAATACCTTTGCTATCGCTGAGGGTGAGACGGCCATTAATTTATGGAGCTTTCAGAGGATTTACGGCTTGCCTATTTCCGAGGGGCCATATGAGGAGGTGATGCTCGATGATCTACACAGAAATCAGAGCAATGGAACCGGGCAATATGGATTACTGCTCAGCTTCAGGTATTTGACGAAAGTCTGGCAGGACTTGGCCCAAGTCGGGAAGGACGGTACCTCTTCATCTTCTTCGAGCACTATCAGAGTTAGTGTGAATGCTTGGGTCTGTTACTTTTACAATGATCCATACTACTATGAAAAAATTGCTGAAGATAACAGGCCCCTTGATCACTATTATCATCATCATCATTATCATCATCATCAGAGCCTTATCACTACTTAGTATAAGACAGTTGATCACTATTATCATATGACATTGAAATTACAGAGGGGCAAGCGTTGTTTATCTGCTCTAGAGAACAAGGGGTGGAATCCTCGTGAGTTGCCAGATTCTATCTATCTTGCTACTTATCTTGTATATTGGCTTGCTACTTTTGTGATGCCCCATGGGAAAGAGGAGCTTATACAGCCTGAGCTAATTTATCCAACGTGTCTTCTTGCTGATGGACATAGGCTTGCTATTGTGCCAACTACCCTAGCGAAAATATACCATGGTTTGACGAACTTGACTACTCACAACTCTCCCCGAGATAGAGGTGTGGTGATGGCCACCCATTATCTGAGTGTCTGGGCTAGTTTGCTTTTTCTTGGGCTGTGCCAGTGTGTTGACTTGGGGAATCCTGCGACTCCATTGATTTTTCTCTTCAAGAATCGCTCGAGTCAGAATTCTTCAGATCAACCGATAGGCGCCCGAATGGCACTTTCTTTTCTACCCATGGAAGGGCGAGTGGGCCTACACTTTGCCCACAACTCATACGATTTTAGGCCACACAGTCTTGATAGCCCGACTGGGGCGACTTATCATCTCTCTCATCATGCCGATCCCAGTCGATCATTCTATAAGGATTGGCTCTGTTGTATCATGCCTAGCTTGCTCGTCTTTCGCCGGGGGAGATCCACCTTTTTGGAGCAATACTATCCTTTCAGGTTTGCGTGGAACTTTGGATATGATCAGTCTATTCCGGCAAATGTCGATTTTCCCTTGGAGGCCCGCTTATATCGCAACCTTGATACCCATATAGTTGCTGCTAGCTGGTGAGACTATTTTTCAGAGGGGAGCCAAAGCCAAGTTGTTCTTTGCCAGACCGGACTCATGTTGGCCAGATCGATATGCATTATGCTCGCTGGTGGTTCAACCACAACAATGTGTTTAGACAGCCCCCACAAAAATTGAAACAAGTTGAGAAGGCTCGCTTAAAAAGAAGAGATTTGTCTCTCGTTGCAGTTGACAGTCCTTTTCTGCGCATGCATTTTTCCTATTTGGCCAGTATAGTTCGGGATTTTCGTGCCTCTTTGGAGGTTGAGAATGGGCCTCTTACAGTGGACTAGGCCCAGTACCTGGGAGTGATGAAGCCTTTGAGGCGCTTGGTTGATGCATCCGTGACGGGGCGCAAACCGGTAGAGGCGAGCTTCGGCACAACTTGGGATCTACTCACGATAGAGATGCAGGAGGATGGTACAGGCGAAATCGACCGGGTCTCTGGTCGCAAGCAACGAAGAAGGGACCAGAGGGGAAGTAGGAGTTAGGGAAGAGGGGCGACAGTACGCTGGTGAAGGGGAAACGGAAGGGATCAGGAGAAAACGTCGGAGTCGGAGTGGGGAAGAAGAGAGCAGAGTTGGCAGGGTACGGAAGGGGGTGGGGAAGGTCACTTCTCGCGGTCTGGGTCCTCTCTCAAGACGATCCTCCCACAGGAACACAAATGATTAGGTTTTCTCAAATCCATATTAACTTTCCTATTAACACTAATAATACATCAATGGCTCAGCTGAAAAGTAAAAGAAAATGTAATATCCAATGGCTAATGACGCACAACCTACTAATAGACTTGACTAGGCCCACAAACAATCAGGCCCAGATAATGATGAAATAGCAATAAAGAAATAAACAATCTACTAGCAGACTCATAACAAGACGACTAGGCCCACAAACAACCAGGCCCATATGAAGACAAAATGGCAATAAAGAAATAAATTGTGACACAAGAACACAACTGTCGCGTTGGGGCAGCGGCGGCACTGGTAAACTCGTAGTCCTATGTCCACACTACCATGAATCCAGTGAAGCAACCCTTCAAAAGGAAAAAAAAGGCTTTCCACCATATCCGTTCCCATTGCACTAAAGGCTTTTTCTCTCCTTTGGTACAGTGTGAGGATATTTTTAATCCCTCATTCTCTATTCTGGTGATCCGATGGATATGTTTCTCCATTGCTCAAGCCAGTTCTAGAATGAAAAAATAATTATGGTGCTTATCTTGGTAGACTAACTATTACCTTGGCATCCCTATAAGCAATGCAATACTCCCCCAATCATCTTTATTTCATTGTTGACACTTCTTAAAGCATGCTTGTTCAGCTTTATTACGTCTTGGAATTACTTTGATCCACCTTAAAGACTTTTCTTCCTTCTTATGTCCCTTTGGGCTGCCTTAACGCCTCTTTGACTTACATTATGAGTGCATTTCAACATGTAATCCTACATCTGGTTCATTATCTTTTCATGGTGATGGCACCATCCATCACAGAAATTTCTCCCATGAGCTTCCACTAATCTTTTGAATTATGTCCCTTAATTGTCTTTGATTTTTGTCGTAAAGAACACTCTCAAACCACAGGAAATGGCATCCCTTGTGGCTCTATTTTCTTGGTCTTTAAAGCAGCATGTAAACATTCCCCACGCCACTTTGTTATAAGTTATAAGCCTAACATTTTCAGAACCAGCATGGCTAAATGGCCCACAACATCCAGCATGGAGAGTGGCAGCAATCCAAAAAGAAATACTTAGTTCAAATTAGCATAACCTTTATAAGAATCAGAAAAGAACATGCACATGTTAGGTTCAGTAAAAGTAATGTGTGATCGAACCACATATATGCATGTTCTTGGGAATTGGCAACAATCATCTGTGCTAAATTCAAAATGATGGTAATAGTAATCTCGCATATAAGATTGGCATGGTAAAAGGTTCCACTTTCCATGATAACAATCTCACGAGAAACGAGCTGGAAAGGTAGAAAAGTCCACAGTGACCTGTTCCTCAGTTGGTGCACTGACTCGGATATTAAGACAACGAGATCGAACTGCCTCTGTGACCTTTGAGGAGCTATTGCAGCATAAGATTAACCGGCATGATGAACTATATTTCTCCATTGTTCTCCTAAGGGAATGTTGTGCTTCTCTTGAAAGCTTGTCAACTTCATTCAGCACTAAAACTAATCGCAGGAAACAAATATTAGTGAGTGCCATAACACAGTTTGAGTAAGTATCATCAGAAACAGATATGGTCATGTTGGCATATTTTGAAGCAACATATAAATGTATAGTCAACATATGGAAATGTTCAACAGGAATAAGCAACTCTACAATTTATTAAGATTGCAACATCAAAGCACAGGCATTTCAAAGATGACCATTTTTTAAAAACCAAAAAAATCATATATTTACTCAATTTTGAGATGCAGTCTATGACCTACAATTGTCCTAATACAAATACTAATAATGATTTTTCTTTTCTACCCAACATCAATGTTTACAAAGAGTCCTTTAGACGTTGGATTGTTTCATACAAGATGTATGTGAGCAACAACCATGTCTAGTTTGCACATTACCAACCGAAGCAAAAAGATTGATGGCAACTCCAAATCCCAGAAAAATGCATGGATCATTCATTATTGTTAACTCACCCATTGGACAATGTGGAGCTTCCCAACGTTTGTGATCAAGAGTATATGAAATTTTAAGTGGCAGAGAAGAATTTTGTTCTAAAAGTAACTCATCTTTTTCCCCCGGAAGCAGAATATATGGAGCAGATGATTCACTAATTATGTCGATCACTTCAGACATCCATCAATTAAAGTGTGTCCCTGTTGCACCCGAAATTATCTCAAGTTACTTTGAGAAATTGTTGCTATGCAACATTCGACGACAAGGATGGCGTATCGTCAACACCGTCGAACTACGGAGTATCTCCGTGATTTAGGGTCTATTGATCCGACAATATTATCATAGTCGACGTCGCGACAAGAAGGTTAACAAGGAAGAAATATGTGCATACCGGTCCGAGTAGCCGAGTAAGTGTATCACACGGCACAGACGGGCGCAGAGCTTCCTCCCTACACGGCGACAAGCGACCAGACAAACAAACAATGCTCCCTCTGCGGACGCGATGCTGCCACGCGGCGAAGGAGCGATCTCCCCGGGATTTATAGCTTTACCACGGTTCTTCTCCAGTCCGGGACGACGAAAACGGCGCGAAGCGACGCGAGGAGGAGCCAAGGAGCACGCCCGGGAGTCAAACGACCCCTCCCGGGTCAAAAGAGGAGGCCGCGGCCCCGCTGGGACCCAGCGGGGTCACGCGACCCCGCCGGTCCGCCGCGGGGGCGCGCGACCCCGCCGGTCCGCCCCGGGGGCGCGCGACCCCGCCGGTCCGCCAGGGGAGCCGCGCGAACCCGCCGGGTGGCCCCACCCGCGGGGTCACGTGACCCCGCCAGGTGGCCCCGCGGGGTCACGCGACCCCGCCGGGTTCACCCGCGGGAGCGCGAGACCCCGCCGGGTGCGCCCGCTCCGGGGTTGCCGCGACCCCGCCGGGTCGCTCCCGTCCCGGGGTCGCGCAACCCCCCTCTCTCTCCGGTGTTCAAAAAAAAAAAAGAAGGGAGGGATTTTTACCCCCTCAGAGGGGTCATTTGGCCCTTTTTGGTGGCCAGAGGGGTCAAAGTGACTTTTTGCCACCCCACCTTGACAGAATCGGGGCAAATTCGTTCATTTGACCCCTCTGGGCCCTCCCGCCTTCTATAAATAGACCCTAAGGGTCCAAGTGGAGAACAACAAGACAGACACACGGACATAGGGAGGATACACGTATGTACGGAGCACTTCTCGCACTCGGAGCATTTGGAGCTTGTTCGTTTGTCTTGGCCTGTGAGGGGTAAGTCCCCGGGCCTTGTATTTATGCCCCTACGGGGTATATTTACGTTCATGCCCCTCAGTGGGTCATGTTTGTAATTATGCTCCTCAGCGGGCCGTGTCTTATAAGTCTTTACGTCTCGGGACGACTAAGTCATGTGGTTCTGTCCTTATAATGGCGGAAGTACAAAAATGTCCTTCTCGGGACCGTAAAAGACTAAAGTCCTGTAATTTGCAGTTATACCCTGCAATCTTTTATAATTGGGACTACGTCCCTATCTCCCGCTCTAATGCGGACTTTTGTACAGTCGACAACTCGCCGACAACTCATGTACTCACTGGAATTATAAAAGCACTCAGCATGCTCCATGTGTACCCTCGAGGGAAAATTGTGTGAAAACCCTTGACTTTCCAAAATTGTGTATATACCCCTCCTTCGGCCAAATTGATAGATGTGTGCCTTCCATGAGCCCATTGTCATTCCTTCGGTCCGGAAGTGTCGTCAGCTCAGTCCAGCACTCAGGTATCATCTCAAACCTAGGTCTAGGGTCTGGTAAAATTACCAAAATACCCCTGGGTTGGTCAAATTACCAAAGTATCCTCGGAGTCCAGAAAACTCCCTTTTATTTCAAAAATGCCTATGGCTCCCGCATATTTGCGTTTCTATTCCTAAATCTTAGGGTTTTGCTCAGACTTAGCCCTAATTCTATTAACTTGTTGGTGGTAAATGAGTGGTCATGGAGAGTCTCTCGAGTGAGCCTGCCCTCCACATCAGAACCTTTGTAGAAGACTTTTGAGATTTCTTTGACAGTTAAACAAAGGTGTTCGGACGTTAGGCCGATGTAAATCAACACTAACTCCGGTCAGTGGGGAAAGGTCCAGCACTCGAACCCAAATCATCTGATACGACGCGCACCCACGGAATCACCCTCTACTCAGATGGGGGGGGGGGATGTTTCTTTTCAAAAAGAACGAAAATCTACCTTTTATCCACGATAAAAGTCGATTTAGATTTTTTCCGTGTCTCACAGTCCCCAAAACTTATAGCAGGAGACCACTCGTGACCCTTTGTGAAAGTGAATTTGAACAGACTTGAACTCAAGATTAACACTTTTAGATGTCCTTAACAGGGTTTAATGGTACAAACTGTAGTCAACCATGAAATTTGCAATGGTCTTTTTGGTGAGTACACTTCAAGAGTGATAGTCAAGGTAGCTGTTGGAGTACTCTTCAAGTGTGAAGCTGTTAGAGGAAACTCTTGATGTAACAGGGGTTGAGGGTGTATGTGGGTAAGGGATGGTCTGTCTTGGTTTCAGGATGATGCTACCATCTTGGTATACTTATCCCTCCTATCTTGTAAGGGTTTTGTTTGTTCTTTGTATCCATTTTTCTTTATCATCAAATTGTGGCCTTCAGATCACCTTCTAAGAGAAAAAACTCAATGCATCAAAGGGTGTACATCATAATTGTCAAGGCGCCAGCACAGGCGGGAAGGCACAATTCTGTGAGCTAGGCACACGTACGCCTAGTTGGGCCTGGGAAAGGTGATCCAAGGAGTCCGCCTTCACACCTTGGGCTCGCTTGGCCCGACCCAAAACTGGTTTGTCCTCTCTTGCCTCCGGTTTAAAATTTTTCGGCAAAGGGGGCTGCACCCCCAACAAGGGGGGGCGCAACCTAACCGCACAGGTTCATCCGCGATGCAAGGCCGGGTCAAAAATAGATCGGACTCCACACACCGCTTCAACACAATCACGCCATGACCATGTACTCTCTCTCTCGTCAAGCCCAGAATGGACTCTTCTGCCCAGCCTGCAAATAGGACGAGGCTAAACCTTTGTATAGAAAAATTTATATACACTTCTTGCATGCTGATTCTTATGGACTTGGCACCTATTCACCGCTTAGGCGGATGCCTAAGCACTTAGGCTCTCAGAGACCCCAAGTATGCCTTGGGTCGCCTTACCACCTAGACAACTATGGTGTACATACACTATCCTCCTAGGTAGGCATATGCCCCTAAATGCATCTAAACAATAAGGCTGGCATACTTAGCACTCCTCTAGAACTCTTCTCATAACTTTCTTCTTCCACAAGTAGTCATGTTGATAAATCCACAAGGCAAGGATAATAGACAGTATCTTCAATTTTGTAGATCAGATGTGGATTTCCTTCGTTCAAGAAAGGGTCTTCAAGGTGCACAGATCTGGTCTCATCCGTGAAAGCACTTTCTTGCTGCTGTTTGTTGGAGCATATGGAAGGAGCGGAACAATATTGCCTTTCGAGGCTCAAGACTCTACATTGAGAACATCTGCACAAGAATAGTTAGCTTTCTCTATAGCCGAAGTAGATACCTTGTTAAATTTCCAGTAGTTTCAGTTTTTCCAAGTCCGCATCAGCTTTGTCGAGTTTGATTCTTTGAGGAAGAGGAATCTCTCCTCTCACCTCAATATGATTGTATTACCTCTGTTTAATTAATAAAATTGGCACTGCAATCTACCTTTTTCAAGGGAAAAAAATTCAATTTTGCAAATGTTCCTTCTAGGTAGGCTGCCTTCTGCATCCATTTTCCCATATTTGCTGCCATCTTTATAGAAGTATCCTCTGCTCGCCCCTTGTCTTCATCTTGCATTGCATGATTGAAGTGTTGCTCTTCTGTGAAGGAAACGTTTGTATGATCCTACTGGTCAATGGGAGCACCATCTTGTCCTATACGACCTTACCCTCCATGACCTTGCCCTACAACTGAATCATCATTGCTGGTGGCTAAGGTCGAGTCATCTAAAGTTTAGTAGATGATGTTATCGCTCGGTTCCAATCGGTCCTCATCCTCCACTATGACAAGATCTGCAATATCCGTAGGAATCATTACATTCTTACCTTTAGCACCTTTTTACTTACTCTTTTTAACTAACTACTTTCAGCATTTTGGAGCTAGGAATTGAAAACCTTCACATAATGAAGCATCATCCAACTGTCTTTCAGCCCATTGACAAACATTTGAATCAAATTCAGTGGACCCCCACTTTTTTTTGGCATCGACCCATATATGGAGTGGATTTGCTACATCAAAAATTTCATGTATTGTAAGTCAATGTAGCTCTTCTACTAGTGCCTTCTATATCATGGTTTGTCCTATTCCATGTTCCTTTAATGCTAGTAAGATGTCCCATTTAGAATATCATCAGAAACAGTGCCGTATTGCCATTTGTGCTACCGCATGTCCATGAGTGTGCAGTATGCCCATGCCAAGTCTATGGGAGGTGATGGAGGATTCCTTATGGTGCTCCAATGCTATTGCTCCATGCTATGTGCAACAAGAACATAGCCTATTACCAAAACAGGCGTAACAATGGAGAGGGAGAAACATTACGAAATAGTCAATCTGATCACTGTAAGCGATGTAAAAAGGCAACCACAAGAGCATAAGAGCATAGGTGTTGTACAGAGCCAGCCACAAGAGTACAGGTGTTTGCAAACTTGCAGCTGATACAATCACCATACATGTCATAGAGAGCTGACAACGAGAATGTAAGAGTGAAAATCACATGAGACTAGAAGAGAATGAAAGAGAGGGATGTGTGTACGTGTGTGTGTGTGTGTGTGTGTGTGTGTGTGTGTGTGTGAAAGAGAGAGGATCAATATGGGGTTGCAAATGGCCAAATTGGGGCTATTTATGGACCCCAATGCCTTCCAACCCCCTGCAAGCCAATGGAGACTGGCTAGCTTCAGTCTTTAGTAGCTTACCCAACTAGCCTGTGTGTTCCAACAGCTAGTTGGATGTTTAGGCCAGCCCAGATTGGCCCCGATCTGATTGGATCAGCCAATCTGAGCCACTATGATTCGGCAGTGCACACCTTGAGCAAAACTCAAAAGGCAACAAACATATCAATATAATTACCCATATGACTCCCCAGTTTGCATCCAAATACCTCGAAGCTTTGCATACTTCCTCAAGATGGCTAGAACGGGGCTACTTTGATCATAGAGATGAGCATCTTTCCTTTCACTTTTTTGTCAAATTTGAGAGAAAGAGAGCAGGCAACAATAGATGAAATGCATTAGGTAACACGGTTCAAAGTTAATTTTAGCAATCGTTTATTATTTAACACAGAACAGGCCAGTTCAACCCATCAGAATTGAACCAGTCATCAGTGTTTCCAATCCATCGTGGTAAGTTCTTGATGCGACACGTGCATGCGTGCTCAATTAAATGCAGGTTATTTATTTATTTTGAGTTGTTAATCCTCAGCAACTGAATATTCAAACCGCACTAACCTAGCTTTTAGTGTAACAGAAATTTAAAACAGAAGAGCAAGCACGTTAACAAGCATAGAACGATTCAAATTAAGCAGGACGGGACCGGCAGATGGGTGGAACCACCAGCTAGGGTCTTCCTAGACAAGCAAACCAAGGACTGCAGCGCACAAGTGATGATGTAGCAAGACTGAAATGTTCAAACTATGGTGCAACCATTTTGTATGATTGTAATACAAATATGTGGTGATGGCAGCAATCATGAATGGGTCCAGGCAAGGTTGTCAGTTTCGGCCGAAACCGATACGTTTCGGCTGAAACGTATCGGTTTCGGCCATAACCCAAACGAAAACGGGGCTTTTCACTGTAGCAACCCGACACTTACTAGGTTTATCGGTTTCGGGCGAAACTGATATTGGTTTCGGGCGAAACCGGACGATTTCGGCCCGAAACCGTCCGGCATGGTTGGCGGTTTCGGCCGAAACCGATACGTTTCGGCCGAAACGTATCGGTTTCGGCCATAACCGATACGAAAACGGGCCTAATAACTGTAGCAACCCGAAACGTAAGTGAGATATCGGTTTCGGGCGAAACCGATACTGGTTTCGCCCGAGCCCGGTCGGTTTCGGCCCGAAACCTGTTAGTTTCGGCCGAAACTTGTGATATTCCTATCGCCTCCCTCCTGAAACCCCACTTCCGCAGAAATTCCGCCGCTGCTGCAGCGGTTTCGGCCGAAACCCTCCCCCCCGCCGTGCTGTGCTGCTGCCGGGTGCTGCTGCTGCCGGGTGCTGCTGCTGCCGCCGCTCTGCTGCTGCTGCCGTGCTGCACTGCTGCGGCTGCTGCTGTGCTGCAGCTGCTGCCTCCTGCCTGCTGCGGCTGCGGCCCGTGCGAGCCTGCTGCCTGCGAGGTGGGCCTGCGACCAAGGCACCAAGCTGCTGCGGTGCTGCTACTGCCTCCCTGCCTGCTGAAGCTGCTGGCTGTTGCTGCTGCTGCCGGGCCTCCCTGCCTGTGGAGTTGTTGCTGCCTCCCCTGCTAGGTGCGGCCTGTGCCCACTGCCCTGTGGAGTGTGGAGCTGCTGTGCGCTGCCGGCTGCTGCTGCTGTGCTTGTTTAGGCCTTTAGGGGGCAGGGGGCTGTCCACACTCCACATCGACCGTCCGACTGCTACTGCGGAGGTAAATTTTGTGGAGGTAAATTTAGGGTTTTTTATGTTTTGTGTTTTTTTGGTTGAGTTGTTGAATTTTTTTTTGTTGTAGGTTAAATGTTGTATTGTAGGTTAATTTAAAACCATGATTAGATTTTTAACACTTCTAATTAAACCCTAATTAGAAGTTTATATTTGAGACTTTTCTTTAATTAGGTTTAGTAAGGGTCAATTAGGGCGCAATTAAGTTTCATTGACTAATTTGAAGCGGGAGCATGCTGGTAGTTAATTAAATCGAAGGGTGATTAAGGGTTAATTGCTAATTAAGGGTTAATTAGTTCATAAAAATTGGGACTTTTGTCTAAATCGGTTTGCTTAGGCTAAATTGAAGTTCAATTAAGCTTCATTGAAGATTTTGGGGTGGGATCATGCTGCCAATTAATTTTTTCAAAAGGTGATTAAGGGGTAAATGATAATTAACGGTTAATTAGTATATAAAATTTGGGGCTTTTGTCTAAGTCGGTTTGCTTAGGCTAAATTGAAGCTCAATTAAACTACATTGAAGATTTTGGGGTGGGATCATACTGGTAATTGATTTTTTGCAAGGGTGATTAAGGGTTACTTGCTAATTAAGGGTTAAGTTTTTAATTGTACTTATACCTTTTTGTGTGTCACTGTCTTAATGCAGCATCATGCCTAGACGTCAGCAAACACAGGAGCAGCAAGGGCAGGAGGATCCGGGGTGGGCCCACATGTCTTTAATAGATGCTAAGAGAAGAAAGGTGAAATGCAATTACTGTGGTAAGGAAATGTATGGCGGAATTACCAGAGGAAAACAACATTTGGCAGGGGTAAGAGGAGAGGTCAGACAATGTGACAACTGTCCCCGAGAGGTGCGAGAAGAGATGCGCCAATGCCTTCTGGGGAAAAGGGAGAGGGTGCAACAAAGGGCTGAGGATGAGGCTGAAATTGCTGAGGAGATTTCTGGCAGAAGGGTTAGAAGGGATGATGATGAGGAAGGCACTGAGGATTCTGATCCAGAGCTGACTGAAGCAAGGGAGCGTGAACAAGCCGCTCGAAGGAAAGGGAAGGTGCCCATGGGTTCAGGGACCTATGACAGTACAGCTGCACGACGTCCTGACGTTGGTGCTGCCCCACATACGCAGGGAACAGGTCCCATGGACAACTATCTGCACAGAAGGCCCCAAGCTACACAACCTAAAATCAAGCAAGCAATGAGAGGGGTCAAAAAATCAGCAGAAGTTGCAGGGCATGCATTTAAATCTATTTGCAAATGGTTTTTTCATGCAGGTGTCCCTGCACATGCAGCTTCAAGTGAATATTTCCAACCTATGATAGATGCCATAGCAGATGCTGGCCCTGACTTGCAAGCCCCCTCACGTCGAGACATATACAGGCGTGGCCTTGAGGGAGAGGTTGAGGAGCTCCATGATTGGGTTGAAAGCTTCAAGCATATATGGGTGGAGAGAGGATGCACCATCATGTGTGATGGTTGGACTGGTACCACGAAAAAGTCCATGATAAACTTTTTGGTCTATTGCATCAGCGGTACAGTGTTTGTAAAATCAGTTGATGCATCAGATTATGAAAAGAATGCAAATTATTTGTTTCATTTGATGGATGGCATGGTAGAACAAATTGGAGAGGAGAATGTTGTGCAGGTGGTGACTGATAATGAAGCCAGTTACAAGGCTGCAGGGAAGAAATTGATGCAAAAGCGCAGTCATTTATATTGGCTCCCATGTGCAGCACATTGTCTTGATCTGATGCTTGAAGACATAGGGAAGGAAAAGCATGTGAAGAAGACAATTGACTAGGCACAAAAAGTCACACAGTATATCTATGGCCATCCTAGGATACTAAATATGTTCAGGGCGCATGCCAGTGGAGGGCGAGATATCATCCGTGCAGGCCCAACCAGATTTGCTTCCAATTTTATTTCTTTGGAGTCTTTGCACAGGTATAAGATTGATCTCAATTCTTGATACTTTATCCTTACTGATATGTAGCAGTTGATGCAGCTTCAATTTTCATTTATCTGCACAGGTACAAGAATGAGCTGAAAGCTTTCATGTACCAGAATGCCCTGCGGGAATACATCGACAAGGGCAATGTTGATGCACAGATGGATTATCTGGATGTCTGCCACGTCGTGGACGACAACAAATTCTGGGACAGGGTGTCACGGTACTTGAAAGTAGTCACACCTCTCGTGAAGGTCCTAAGAATGGTGGATGGCGATGAGAAGAATGATATGGGCTATCTATACGAGACCATGGACCGTGCCAAATTGGAGTTGCAGCATTCCCTTCCCAGACATTATGCAAAATGGTGGAAAATTATTGACCAGAGATGGGACAACACATTACACCATGACTTGCATGCAGCTGGTGAGTGATTAATTGTACTGAAATTGGGGTAATGCCTTTATGTTATTTTATAAATTTCATTTAGTTAATTATACACAAATGCAGGTTATTTCTTCAACCCTCGATTTATGTACGGTGCCGATGCACATGTTGATGGCGAGGTGCTTCAAGGGACTTTAAAAGTCATTGGTCGTTTATCGAGGAATCCAGAAAAGAGACTAGAGGCCGAAGTAGAGGTTCGCCTTTATTTGATACTGTCAATAACATGTATAGAATTTATTTAAGTAGTTATGTTAATCTATTACTTTATGTTTGTAGATGAACCATTACAGAATGAGGACTGAGACATCTGCTGACTCCCAATTGCAATACGTTGTGGGAAGAGTGAGCCCAGGTATATTTTATTTTTTGGATTTCTTAACCTGATGAATATATATTTCTACAACTAAAATGCATTTTTTTATGGTTGGTGGAACAGCTGACTGGTGGATAATGGTTAACAACCGAGATATGGGTAGCAATGCATTGGCTTTCATTGCAATTAGGGTGCTCAGTCAAACAACATCAGCAAGTCAATGTGAAAGAAATTGGAGCACGTTTAGCCTTATACACTCAAAGGTTCGCAATCGGCTAAAGGCTGAACGGTTAGAGAAATTAGTGTACTGCCACTACAATATGAGGTTGAGAATAAAGAATATGAGGTTGAGACAACAGCTGCGAGACAAACGCGCCGCCGGGGATGCCGCCGCAGAAATTGATGTGGATGCCTTATTTGATGATGAGAATCCGTTGCAGTCTTGGGTGGAGACACGAGAGCAGGTTGATGAGCCCGTTTTTGATGATGATGATAGAAGATGGGCAGAGGGCATACTAGATGAAGATGAGCAAAGGGATCCCGAATTAAGAAGAAAATCAAAGAGGGCCAGAGATACTCATGCCCACATGTCTAGGGTTGTTGAGGACACTGAGGAGCAACATGATTTTCAGCCAGCTAGACACTCCGACTCAGATAGCAGGCCAGTCACTCCTAGAATGGGCAAGGCACCTACATCCTTAAGAAGAAGTACATCAGTGCATGGGCAAACTGAGAGAACAAATATTGCTGCTCGAGAGGACCCGGCAATTGAACAGTTAAAGCAGATTTATTTGAGGCACACGCCAAGGGGAACAGGATTCATGTCAAGGGTGCAAGAAGAAAGCACACCGGCACAGGAAAAAGCATCCCCAAAGGCCAAAAGGCGACTGGAGACTGCAGGTTTCGTGATCCTTTGATTTTTTATTTTGGAAAGTAACTTAAATTCTTATTATCAGTTCGAATCAGAAAAGGTTTTGGTAGGAGATAAATTATATATTTTCGTATGTGCCAGGTGCTACAGGTGCTACTACTGGCGGTGGGGATGATGGTGGTCCTTCCTCCTTCCACGCAGACACAGGCAGAGGATACAGTCAGGGTGAGGGAGGACATGAGTCACAGAGTCAATATGGGCATCCATCAGGTTATGGAGGTGGCCAACAGGAGGCAGCGATTTATCGGTCGTGGGGTTATGAACCATCATTCAACTTCCATCCGGCCAGTTCCTCTTCTCTTCCTCAAGATTCTTATGCTGATACTGGATTCGGCTCAAGCCAACCAAACACTCCAAGAGGGATCCAAAGAGGGATGCAGGACTTGGCTACCTCATTGTTTGGTTATAGTGAATATAGACCATACATGCAACATGGTTATGGGTATCAACATCAAGGGCCAGACGATGAGGGAGAAGGTTCTTCTAATAATTATTATCCATATTAGGTAAGAATCAATGAATTTTTGTAACAATTATTTTATCTATTTTGTCTAATTTTGTACTGCTTGTATTAATGTACAATGGAATATTACTTTAACTTTCACATGTTCAATGTTTGAAGTTCAATTTTTGTAGTTGTCTACTTCAAAGTTATTGCACTAACTTATTCAGTCAAATGCATGTGTAATGATTTTTGTGATTTTAAGTGATTATTAATATTTTTTATGATTTTTTATCATATTTTTTAGAATTAATTTAATTTTTTTGACCTTTTATATGGGTTTCGGCCGGTTTCGGCCGAAACCGAAACCGAAACCGAGTCAACTCGGTTTCGGACCCGGGCGAAACCGAGACCGAAACCGAGTTTGCCATCCTTGCCGTCCGGTTTCGGCCGAAACTCACGTGAACTCCCCTTTAGGGAGTTCACTTGTTGTTCTTTTCGGGGAGTTTCGGCCGAAACCCCCTCCCCTCCTTGCTGTGCTGCTGTTGCGACCTTGCTGTTTCTGCTGGTGCTGTGCTGCTGCTGCTGCCGGCAGTTGGAGCCTGGAGGCAGCCGCTGGGGGTTGTTGCTGCTGTGCTGGCCAGGGCCGCGGGGGCCTGCTGCTGTGACCTGTGGTGGCCTGGGCCGCGAGCTGGCGGGCTACATTCTGCCTGGCTGACTGCGCCACTGCGGAGATTGAAGCGTGAGTAGTTTTGTCGAGGTAAATTTGGGGGTTTTTTTGTTTTGTGTTTTTTTAGTTGGGTTGTTGAAAGTTTTTTTGTTGTAGGTTAAATATTGTGTCGTAGGTTAATTTTAATCCATGATTAACTTTTTAACACTTCAAATTAAACCCTAATTACAACCTTACATTTGGGACTTTTCTTTAATTAGGTTTAGTAAGGGTCAATTAGAGCTCAATTAAGTTTCATTGACTAATTTGAAGCGGGAGCATGCTAGTAATTAATTCTTATGAAGGGTGATTAGGTTAAAATTGTTAATTAAGCCCTAATTACACCCTAAAATTTGGGGCTTTCTTCTAATTAGCATTAGTAAGGGTCAATTGAAGCTCAATTAAGCTTCATTGACTAATTTGAAGTGGGAGCATGCTGGTAATTAATTCTTATGAAGGGTGATTAGGTTAAAATTGTTAATTAATCCCTAATTACACCCTTAAATTTGGGACTTTCCTCTAATTAGCATTAGTAAGGGTCAATTGAAGCTCAATTAAGTTTTATTGACTAATTTAAAGTGAGAGCATGCTGGTAATTAATTCTTATGAAGGGTGATTAGGTTAAAATTATTAATTAAGCCCTAATTACACCCTTGAATTTGGAGCTTTCCTCTAATTAGCATTAGTAAGGGTCAATTGAAGCTCAATTAAGCTTCATTCAATAACTTTAAGCGGGAGCATGCTGGTAATTAATTCTTATGAAGGGTGATTAGGCTACAATTATTAATTTAGCCCTAATTACACCCTTAAATTTGGGACTTTCCTCTAATTAAGATTAGTAAGGTTCAATTGAAACTAAATTAAGCTTCATTCAATAATTTGGAGCTCTATCACGTTGAATTGCCTTTTTTTCATTGTACTTACAAGAGAATGTCTTTGACTGTCTTAATACAGCAGCATGCCTAGACGTCAACAGACACAGGAGCAGCAAGGGCAGGAGGATCCGGGGTGGGTCCACCTGTCCTTAGTTGATACTAAGATAAGAAAGGTGAAATGCAATTATTGTGGTAGGGAGATACATGCAGGGTTGGCAGTATCGGTTTCGGCCGGTACCGATCCGAAACCGGACCAAAACATTGTAGCAGGTCTGAAACCATTAAAAAAATATTTTTTAATGGTTTCGGAAGAAACCATTAAGGGTTTCGGCCGAAACTGACCTGTTTCGGTCCGAAACCAGACAGGTTCATTAATTTTTTTAATTTTTAAAATGGTTTCAACCGGTTTCAGCCGAAACCGAAACCGGTACGTATCGATTTCGGAATCGGCCGAAACCGGTACCGAAATCGATATTGCCTTCCTTAGATACATGGCGGAATTACTAGAGGAAAGTAACATTTGGCAGGGATAAGAGGAGAGGTGAGACAATGTGACCACTGTCCCCGAGAGGTGCGAGAAGAGATGCGCCAGTGCCTTCTGGGCAAAAAGGAGAGGATGCAACAAAGGGCTGAGGATGAGACTGAAATTGCTGAGGAGATTTCGAGCAGAAGGGTTAGGAGGGATGATGATGAGAAAGGCACTGAGGATACAGATCCAGAGCTAACTGAAGCAAGCGAGCGTGAACAAGTCGCTCGAAGGAAAAGGAAGGCACCCATGGGTTCAAGGACCTACGAAAGTACAGCTGCACGACGTCTTGACAGTGGTGCTGCCCCACAGACGCAGAGAACAGGTCTCATGGACAGCTATCTCCACAGAAGGCAGCTAGACACTCAGACTCAGATAGCAGGCCAATCACTCCTAGAATGGGCAAGCCACCTGTGTCCTTAAGAAGAAGTACATCAGTGCATGGGCTAACTGAGAGGACAAGTGCTGCTGCTCGAGAGGACCCGGCAATTGAGCAGTTGAAGCAGATTTATCTGAGACACACGCCAAAGGGGAAAAGGATTAATGTCAAGGGTGATTGAAGAAATCACACCAAAACAGAAAAAAGCATCCCTAAAGGCTAAAAAGCGACCGGTTTCGGTTGGGTCTGATAATGATGATCATGATCATGATCATGATGATGATGATGATCCCAGTGCAACTGCAGGTGCTGCAGGTGCTACTGGCGGTGCTGGTGGTCCTTCCTCCTTCCACGCAAACACAGGCAGAGGATACAGTCAGGGTGAGCGAGGACATGATTCACAGAGTCAATATGGGCATCCATCATGTTATGGAGGTGGCCAACAGGAGGCAGCCATTTATGGGTGGGGTCATGAACCAGCATTCCAGTTCCATCCACATCCGACCAATTCCTCCTCTCTTTCTCAAGATTCTTATGCTGATACTGGATTCCAATCAAGCCAACCAAACACTCCAAGAGGGATCCAAAGAGGGATGCAGGATTTGGCTACCTCATTGTTTGGTTATAGTGAATATAGACCATACATGCAACCTTCTTATGGGTATGAACATGAAAAGCTAGACGATGAAGGAGAAGGTTCTTCTAGTTATTATCCATATTGGTGCATCATCATTTAGGTAAGGATCACGTTTATTGTACAGTTTGAACCTATTTCATGTTTAATATGTACTCAATATTTGTTTAATAACTTCAATGCTTGAACCCATTAGTCTTCATGTGTAATGCAGTTAATCCAATTTCTTTACAATGCATGTGTAATGAATTTTATGTTTTTTTATGTGATTATTTATATTTTTCTGAATTTTCTCTGTTTTTAACATATTTTTTGATTTTTTTATAACCTATTCACTGGGTTTTGGCCGGTTTAGGGTTTAGGGTTTAGGGTTTAGGGTTTAGGGATACTGACAACCTTGGGGAGTCATGCTCTCCCTGACAAAACCTTTGCCTACCCACTCCCCAACTTGCCTTGCCATCTCAACGTGTCCAGTGAGATTAGTGCAACAATGGGGCAGGTTGGCAATGATGCCCCTGGAACTAAGTCAATGGCATGCTAGATGTCACACAAAGGGGGTAATCTATCCGGAAGATCCTCCAAGAGTTGGTTTTACTTCCTGAGGGGGTGGTTCAGTGGATTCCTCTGATGACTATTCTACCACAAGGGCGAAGATTTCTGGCTCAGGTTCTTAGACTACTACTCTCTCAAACTCCCTAGGGCTGATAATATGCAGGCTTTTGTCAGCTTTAGCACTCTCTTTCTTGGCTGGTTGTGCTACTTTAAGAGGTAAAGGGTTAAGCCTAACTCTCTTTCCTTGATGTTGGAAAGTACAAGAGTTAGTCCGGCCATAGAAGGTGATGTCTAGGTCATATTGCCAAGATCGACCCAAGATAACGTGTCTCACATCCACTTTGACCACATCACACCAAATCGAGTCATTGCAAGTTAAGAATGTCAATGGAATGAGACATCTCTCACTGATTGAGATTGAATATATGTCGACCCAAGAGACTCTATAGGGGTTTGGATGGGGTACCGTCTCTAGTCCCAATCGGGAGACGGTGGTAGATGACACTGCATTAATACAGCTTCCACTGTTAATGATGACTTTGTAGTTCTTATCACCTATTTTCACATAACTGTGGAAGATGGTGCTACTAAGCCGGTCATCACACTCCTTTGGTTGAGTTAGGGCACACCTCACCACACCAAGTCTTGATTGGGATTTACAAGAATACTATGAATGCAACCTAAGACATCCTCATCATGAGACAACTCATCTTCAACATTCCCTAGATCTGGGTTATAAACATCTTCCTCTTCAACCTCCCAGGGATCTTCTTCTTCACCCCTTCAATTAGAAGTTGGCGGGTAGGGCATTGACCAACATAATGTCCGAACCCTTGACATCTATAACATTTGTACTTAGCAAGGGGTTTTGAAGGTTCCTTCATTATTGCCTTGCCCTTTCCATCCCGAGAGGGTGCCAAAGGGGGTGGACGGGTCTTGGGGTGAGATTGGGAGGGAAGGAGTTTGGTTCCTGATGTGGACACTCTAGTAAGGGTATCCCGGCATTCAAAGCGCCTAGTGAAGGTATGTCTCTAAAGGTCCTCTAGGCTCTGGACGACCTGGTAGGCTTGATCCAATGTGGTTATCTCTCTCACAATCAATTCTCTCTAAAGGTCTTCTCGCAGACCGGCTCTAAAACGAGACATTACCACACTCACCTCCTCAGCTAACTCACATTGCATAAGATAGTCATCAAATTCCTCGATGTATTCAAATACTGGTTTGTTCCCTTGTGTCAACTTTTGCCAACGATCCATGAGTTGAAGTTTGTAGGACATGGGCAAGTATTTTTCCTTCAACTTCTCTTTCATCTTGTCCCAGATAAGGATCAGTGGCTGCCTACCCACTCTAAGCAAGTGTTCCACATTATGCCAGCAGAACTTGGCTTGGTTGACCAGCTTCATTTTGGCAAACCCCACTTTCCTCTCCTCAAACATATCATATCACTCAAAGTAGTGGTCCATGTCATTGATCCAGTCAATAAAAAATTTTGGGCTGCAACCTGCCATCAAAACTAAGGGCTTCAAGCGTGACATTTCTCATAGCCCTCTCATCTCAGTTGGGTTGCTCATACTAACCCTGATGATGTCATTAGCCCTGAAACCTACCCTGGCACTGGCAATACTCACATCGTGGGTGGGGATCCCTATGTTCAACTACAGCCTATCCAAAGTTTTGGCCAACTAGAACAACAAGGTATTGCCCACCAGTGGGGACTTGCTCATTCGAGCCCTGAATGTGGTTCTCTAGGTCACCTAAATAATTCCCATATCCTTGGATGGTCTATTCTAAAGAGGTGAGCCGTTCGGTTAGGCCTTGTAGGGCTTTAGCAAGGTTGGGATTCATACTAGACTAGGAGGAGGACGAACACTCACTATAGACTCTCCCACTACGCAAAATGGGCATGCAAAGGGAGGTTCATACAATGTATGGATGCAACTCCCACTATGAATAACAAATATGAACGTTTTTCCCCCTTTTTCACTTTTTCTTAATGTAGTATTGATAATGGAAATATAATGCTAATTAATGAAGAACCTATACTACTCTCTGATACCAAATTGATGCAACACGTGCATGCATGCTCAATTAAATGCAGTTTGTTTATTTATTTTGAGTTGTTAATCCTCAACAATTGAATATTCAGACTACACTGACTTAGCTTTTAATGTCACAAGAACTTAAAATAGAAGAGCAAACACGTTAACAAGAATAGAATGATTCAAAATTAAGCAGGAGCAGACCCGGTGGGTGGAACCACCGGATGGGGTCTTCCTCGACAAGCAAACCAAGGACCGTAGTGCACAAGTGATGATGTAGCAAGATGGAAATGCTCAGACTATGGTGTATCTATTTTGTAAGAATGTAATACAAATATGTGGCGATGGCGACAATCATGAATGGGTGCAGGAGGCAATAAACATGCAATAAACGAATAACCAAATGTGGAGAATGAGACAAATCACCTAGGACGAGTGACATTTTGCATCACGGATTGATGACAAGGGCAGAACCGCGAGAAATACAAGCAAGGCATCTAGGCGAGAATCATGCGGGGGAGACACGGCCGACCGACTCAGGCGTTGGCGTGGAGGAGTCATCGGTCAACGTGGCTAGCTGAACTCGTGCGGGAACACCGGCAAGTACAAGTAGACATGTCTTGGGTTGTCGGTGACTTCGTCAACATCCAGGTTAATCTAGGACTCACACTCTCGAGCAGAAACAACGTACTGGAAGAGGAGCCAGAGCTGGTTAGCAACTCGGCTATTGTTGCGGGTGGCCGCGTCAGGGACGACTGGTGTTGTTCAGCGAAGCCGGGGACAGCCTGCGTGAACAGTGGCCGTGGCAGGCGGTGCCGACAGCGATGCATGGACCAATGCAGTGCAAGGGCGCGGGACAACAGATAAAAGGGGTGGTCGCGACAGGCATCCAGAGAGGACGATTGCAACACTATTGGCGGCATACGGCGCTACGGACGGCACCGCGGAGGAGTTGCAGGCAGCGGGCATCGGTTTGGCCAGCAAGGTTCTGCCCTATCGCAATGGTGGAAGGGAAGACGAGGGTGGAAAAGAAAACAAAAGTATGACGGGGGGAGTGCTGGGGAAGAAGTAGACAGGAGGAAGTAGGGAGAGGAAATGTGGGGTCAGCGGGGGAAAGGGAGGCAGCGTACGGAAGAGGTAGGGCTGGAGGTCATTTCTCACAGCCTCAGGATGATCCTTTCTCAGGAGCACACAATTAAGGTTTTCTCAAATCAAGGCCCAACTTTTCATGAGCAAATAATGGCCCTTATATAGGGACCAAACAGTACATCAATGGCTCATATTAAAATAAAAACAAACCCTAATATCCAACAGCTAATGATGCACAACCTACTAATAGACTCAAGTAGGCCCACAAACAACCAGGCCAACACAAAGAGAAAATAACAATAAAGAAATAGACTGTAACTCTGAGGCTACTCCATCATAACCATAAGGATGCAACTGTCACACTGGGGCGGCGGCGGCGGCGCTAGTAAGCTCAATCCTATGTCCACACTAGTTTTGAACATCTGATTAAAGATGGATTAAGGAGACATTCAAGAATTATCTCAAAAATTAATATAACAGTTAACCATAGAGTAATTTGTAAATGAAAATGTCAAATCTAACACAGTTAAGCTAACCACCTCACTAATGCTGTTCTTTTCATATGGTACCAAAGTATAGAAACAGTCAATGCCCAGTGTCCAAAGAGAGGAGGCTGTTGGTGAGAGCACAACACTGAAAGAGAACAGGAGAAAGAGTGTGTCAGAAGGGGTACCTTTGTCATTCACGATTCACTTACCAGTCACAAGAATATACATGGAATATTCTTATGCCTATCAATGGCATTTATCCTCAATTGCAACTTAAGTTGAGAAGCCCTTGGTCTTAGCTGAGGTACATTGTGCCCAATTCCTTTAGTGTAGGCATTAGATGGAGGCTGATGTCTTCAGAAAAAACATGTCACACACTTTCAACGCCTCCTTCACGAAGACATTAGGTCAACCTGATGCATTACAGGGTCCTTCTGAATTTTGCACTTTATGCAGCCATTCAGTCACCTCCGCATTATTTCCTCTTTGCTGAAGAATGTCTCTCGGGTCTTAAGGGTGCTTGGGGACAGAATCCCCTTTAAAAACAAGGGCGAAATAAGAAGAGGTAAGGATTTCTCTTCCCCCCCCCCCCCGAATGTGAGAGATTTCTCATGTTTTGGCCTATGAGAACATTTGGCCTCTAGAACTTTTCCAAGCTCGTTCACATGGTTAGGATGCATAGAGGACATGGGAAATGGTTATGCATAAGCTAGGTTGATGGAAACTTTTGGGGAATACCTGGGGTTCTGGACTCTCTTCAAACAAAATTGGTCAAATGGCCTCAGAGATCATTGTTCAAGTCAATGAAGGCCACCTAGATGGCCTTTTATCATCCTGTATGTCTATACATGACTATTTAAACACTTAAACAGCCATGTCTTTCCCCTAACTTAGATTTGGACCAGTTTTGCTCACCGCCTCTCTTTTTAATGTCCGCTATCTTAACCTGTATGATTTCTTTCACGATATTTAATTTGATAGGTGAACAAGAAGAAGATTAAAGATATGAATCATCAAAAATATGTAATAGTTTATCATTTGAATGATTTACCAAGATCTCAAAGTATTCATGATTTTTAAACCTTTCCCTATTTTTTTCTTGAACTCTAAGAATTTAAGGGTAGAGTTTAATTCTTCCATATTCAGGTTTTCTCTCTTGTAGTGCAGGGTTACGACAAAGTCATCCTAGCAGGATGGAATAGCATCATACTACGAGACCCATATTTCCAGGATCCCTTTGGTCAACGTATGTATAGAAAGTTGATACAACATGGATACCAGTTCACAGGTCAGCTAGTATATTACAGAATCACCATGCGCCCAGCCTGGATATGGCAGCAACATTGAGGATTCTGTGTCCTCCTAAGAAGGGGGGAGGGGGAGGAAGAAAAGAAGAACAAGACAAAATGGAGCAGCAAAATGGATGGAGAGAAATCAAGGAGAGAAATCTGATAGAACCCTAGATAGACATCCCTTTGCTAGGAGAAAATTATATATAGACCTCTGGTTATAAGTTGTACAACAAAAGACACATTAAATTATCATAGTCACCATGACAACTTATCCAATTAATCTGTCTGCTCTAAGAGTAGAACCAAGTCCCAAGGTCTTCAGCATGGTTTTCTATCGACCCGTCAGCTTGCCAATAACCTCCCACTTGTTTGCCAATAACTAGACTGCTTGGTTGGCAAGGAAGATTTGCCTCTGACATGAAGCACCCAAAATTCCTAGACAATGGTCACAATGCTAGTTGGCACATAATGAGATAACAAGAATACAAAGGAAAGAAACAAGGACCAATTAGCAACCAAAGATGAAGATTTCAACTTTTTAAAACAAATAGACTAGCGTCAGTATTAGCATTCAGGTTTGCGGTCAAAGATGTAGAGTGAAAAAGGGGAAAAGGGAAGAAAGAACACAGATGTTATGGAGAAAGAAGAATAAGCAAGAGCAATAATCATAAAAAAATAGTGCATCCTAAGCACAATAAAACCTAGAAGCAGCATTGACTCATTTCGCCATCACCTTCACTCCTAGAAATGATCCTGCTCCCTAAGAAACACTGAACAGTAAACTAAAATACATCCATCATTCCCCCTGCCCCATCTCATTCCCATTACCACTCTCATTCCCACTATGTGCTTCTAAGCAATAGAAGAGTCGCAAAATCAGAATAGGGAAATATAAAAATCTAAAAGAGCTTAATTGTACATGAGCACACAAAAAACACCCTAAATATATTTTGAAAATGGATGGTACAACAAATTTTGTTACATAAAATGCGGGGATGTACAAGTATAGGAAAAGAAAGCTCTCAAAAAATCTCTCTATACAAAGAAGTACCAAGATGGTGACCTCCTCACACTCTCCCCAACAAAAACAAAAAGACAAAAAACAAAAGGAGATATTGCCTCTCCTCTATACTGCAGATAGAGCTTGGCCATTCCCTCACTCATCACACACAAAGGAGACAAGTCTGCTAGCTGTCCTAGTTTCCCTCCTGAAAAACCTCCTATTGCATATGGAAGACAGTCACCACACCTTGCTATCCTCTTTAAGAGCCCAACTCCTATTCCAGCCATCAAGAGGTTTACCCACTTACTCTGGTAGACAGTGCACAATCTGTAGTCTATCGTAAATCCCTCCTGCACCTCTCTAGACAAAGAGAATGCAGCAAAGAGATGATCCACTGATTCCTCCTTCTCCCCGCAAAGACAGCACATGTTCTTCAGATTATCCAGAACTCATGACAAATGATGGCATGTAGGAAGTCTCCCCTGGCAAATCATCCTTACAAGCACTTGCACTTTCAAGGGGCTCTTAGTCTTCGACAAAAAGCACACTAAGTATGAACAAGTATTTTGATTAAAGTACAAATTAAATGAACCCCCTTGGTTGATTTAAATGAGGACAGCCCTAGTGTATATAGAAACTTCATAAAAATCCTCATTTTCAAACAACTGGTACAATTTGATATCCTATGTCTTCTGTTTAGCATCACAGCTCACTTTAGTCCTCTGCCATTGCTTTACTTGAATCCTAAAATTCTAGAATTCAAAATGACCATAACAAGTATGCATCATATTCAATCCTAATACTCCTATTCAAGTAATATACAAATAATCAGTCATATGGTGACTTTAGTTCTCTGCTATTGCTGTACTTGAATCCTAAAATTCTTCAATTAAAAATGATAATGACAAGTCTGAATCATAGTCAACCCTATACTCGTATTCATGTAGCACAGAAATAATCAGCCATATGCTGGTGCCCAATGTCTTCATTAAATGGGTTGTTGATTTGTTTTAGGTCATTGGTGGATGATCCTTCTCCAGATGGATGAGCTGTGATTCCAAAAACTTCTCCCAAAAGACCGGTAGGTAAAAAAAAAATGTGAATAACAACGTCCAAAGTAATCTCCATGAACACACATCGAAAGTCAATATGAGTTTAATAATAATATTTTCAAAGTCGAATCATTTCAGTGAAATGTCTTTAAGCAACGACTTTATCTTCAGCTTTGTTATCTAATGTCAAATAGATGCATCTCCGGGGGAATAACTCTGTTTTAGGTGGATTTGTCCTGTTTTCAATTTCTTGCCTCTCCTTCTACACACACAAGCATACACGCAAGGGAAAGGTAAAGTTTTGAGTGAGCATAACATAAAAGGATGTATGTATGAAATAAGAGGAAGGATAGTGTTACAATCGAAAACTAAATTGAGAAATTCCACCTCTCTACTTTGTGGATTTCAAACGTCCACATCATACTTGAAATTACCTTTGTAACCCTTTTTCCCTTTTGCATCAATGGGCCTATTCTTTGCCATTTCTTTAATGATTTCCTGAACAACATATCTGTCCTGGAAACCTGCATCGCCGGGATTGAGCTCCACATGGTGAGTGCTTGACAAGGTAGTCAATTCAAGCTCAATTGTCCTGGTTCCTGCCTGGATTTGCAAAAAGACAAAGTAGAAATCAGCGACCAAGCAAATTTTCAAATAAAGAGAAAAATGAACTTCCTCACAAAGTGATTGCTTACATCAATTTTCCACATTTTGTTCTCCATCTTCACCTGAGGAAGTACAGAAACCACATTACCATTTTTCTCTACGCAGATAAGACGTTATTATGCACCGCAATCAGGGGGGGACAGAGAGCAACCTTTTCAGCTCCGGGACCAAACATCTGCTTGAGAAGGGCCATGATGAGGGTTTTCTTGCCCGAACCGGAAGGGCCATAGAAGAGCAAGTGGGGGCAGTCCTGCTCCGCGACCTATCAAGAGAACCCATCACGGCAAAAGAACACAATAAATCGTGGACTCGTACAAAAGAGGAACGGGGAACGAAGACGGGAGAGAAACGAAACCCTAGATGGGGGTTCCCCCTTCCCATACCAGCTTCTTGAGGTTCCGAGCGATCTCCTCGTGGACCACAATCTTCTGTAGGGTTCTCGGCCTATGCTTGTCCACCCACAACATCTTCCCGTGGCCCGGGGGGGTGGCTTGGCGACACACACACACACACACAGAGGAGACTGGCGAGAAGAGGGGTGGGGAGATGGGAGAGAAGAAGGCAAAAATGGCGGGAAGATGCACGCGCACGCGCACACAGATGGGGCAAAAGAGGGTTATAACTTGTAAGAGAGAGTTACGGTGCGGTGCCTCCTCCGGTTGACCCTGCTCATTTTACACTAGAGGTAAGCAAATTATTTGCGAGTGGATTACTCTTTTAATGAGGTCATTTTTCGGAACAAGCAAATCTATACCATACTTATAAGAGCAAAAGACCGATTTTTTTCCACCGGTTCATTTTTGATATTACACTTTTAACTCCCGACTCGTGTCAGCTCGCAGATGTGTTAATGGCTAGATTTTTTAGCACACCGTAACGCCTGGATCGGACGTACAAACTCCCAATGGATATATGAAAGTTCCTAAGTCGGTTCCAATGGATATATGACAGTTCCTACGTCGGCTCCACATGCGCCTCCGACGGTTCCTCCACCTGGTGGGTTTTTCTTTGAAAACTCTTGGGTTGCTCTCCATGTCCTTGTGTCATGATATCTGTGATGGTTCTAGATCTATGGTTAAACTATAATTCTATGAATAATTTAAGTCCCAAACGCATCTAACCTGACATGGATGTTAATGACGGTTTTTGTATAGAGTGTGAATTGATGTTCTTCTCCCGGTTAGTGTTATCCCATATTTATTTGTCAATCGGCTTTTAGATCGGGTGGAGTTTGATGGTGTCGGAAAGAAGTGTTGGTTGGTTAGTTAAGGATGCATTTAGTGTCAATGACCGGATGTTTTCTCCTACAGCATCTTCATTTAGTTCATGGTGAGAAAGATCAGCAAGCTCCTCTTCGCGATTCTAACAGATCTCCTTCTTCAACATCTATGTTGGTATGCATAAATTCTCTTTTAAGTTCAATTGCATTTCTGGTGAGCAAAGTATCTGTTTTGTGTAAAATATACTATTTCGGTCCGGTGATCTCACAGTTGTTCGTAGGATTGCTAGGCCCAAACAACAAAATCATAGCACAAGATGAAACATGCTGCACAATGAGTATTTTGAGCAGGAAGGAACAAAAAGATAAACTCGAGTAATAAAAACGCATGTAAGATCATCAATACTCTAACTGGACGATGTCCCCTTAAACTCAAAAGCAGAAAGCTACGCAATCCCCTTTAACAGTATAATGTATTCACGGATAGGATGTGATAAAGTCTAAGGCACGATTAAGGTTTGATACACACCCAGGGTTATTGCACACACCAGGTGTGAAGTGCCTTATATTTAAAAAAAATTGGAGTGACTCTCAATATATTCTAATTCGAAGTGCAAGTCACGTCATCATCAGATTATCTAAAAAAATTAAAAATAAAACGGACTATTTTTTAAAGAATAGACCTAACACTATTTATTCAATTTAATTTTTTTTATTTCTTGGATAATCAAATGATATCTTGAGACCACTCAGCCTTGGTGCGTGGGTGTTATTTAGGAGCATTAGTATTGAGAGGGGTGATCTCGGGTTGTGTCCTGAGCCACACGATCCTAGGCAAACCTGTGTCGTTGTTACCACAATTGAGGATCTGCAAAACATGAAACGGGTCAAAGGAGCCCAGGGTTGAGACCCCGGGAAAAATCCTCCGATGCTTAAGTCATCGAGGTAATAGAGCGTTGGTGGAAATGGAGTAGGAGAAAGAGTGAGAGGCTCGATATCGCTCTCCACTAGTGGATGTGGTGTTGAGTACTCAGGATCACCTTCTTACCTTATAGGAGGGTTTCCCTTGGTTTATATAGTATTTTTGTCACGTCCCGAAATTATGCAGAGGAAACAATCAAGAACGTATACAGTTGGCTAGTACGCCTCGAGCAAATAATATAATCAGAGCCCAAGACAATCACACTAAAATAATTGCATAAGTAATTCACTAAAACTTTCAACTTTATTTCTTTATCAAATAATCTCAAAGTACATAAGATCTTGACTCTCTTTACTAAACTCAATAAAATAAAGATTACATCATGACTCGACTAAACACTTGAGAACTAAGGCTTCTCTCGTTCATATGTCCTTCAATCACTCTTGGACCCGTTACTTGTATAATATGAATCCGATTCACTTGTACTTCCTGAAATATTAAGAAATTAGGTAATAAGCACACTTGCCCAATAGGTATCTTCGTATCAACATGATGACAAATTTAAGTGATTAGTATTTTTAGCTCTAGAGAATAAGATAAATCATACAAATACGATAAAACACGTATATAACAAAGTAACAAGATACGATAAAGTACGATATATGTGAATATGATTTATAAATCAAGAAAGTAAATTTAGCCTTTTCATGAACAAGAATGTACTAAAAAGTCATGTAACAAGTAAGAAAGTACTTTTCGCTTAATAGCAAGTACTCCGTGAATTTACGTGGATCTTTCATGTCCCGTGGATTTTCACTTATTTATAAATAAAGTACTCCCAGCGCAATTCGACGTCAGTAGCATCATACCCCATAGTTTACAGTATGTTTCCGATAATCAGCCGAGGGGACTAGCATAGAGCCCCTGAACACAATCAGTGCTCAAACTGCATCTTCAAGTATAAATCAAACAACTTCTACGTTTATAACAATAATGAGGCCAACAATGTATAAGTTCAACAATAAAACCCTGATAAAATAACCAAGGTATAGAACGTACTAATAATTGATTATGAGAATTCAAGAAACCGCATTAATAACTAGGTCATGCTATGGAGAAAATTTGGTAGCATAACGGTACATTCATTATCTTTCATATTTTTAACATTGACTTGTTAACATAGGTTTATAGTCTAGATAATTCTAAGACTATCCATGAACTCAAGAAAACCAACCCCAAAGGTAAAACCTTGGGTTAGACTCGATCAGTAACCAAGCGGTCTAGTGCAGGACCGTTTGATATAGAAAGTGGTCTAGTCTTGGACCGTTTCCATAAGATAGAATCGTCATATGAGAAAAACCATCTCGAGGTTTGCGGTCTAGTGGGTGGCCGTTTAGTATCCGTTAGCGGTCTAGTGAATGGCCGCTAGCAGACTCTGGCGGTCAACCAGATGGCCGCTAAGATCCAGAATACACAAAACACCGGTAAAGTACTGTCTAGTCATTGGGTTTTAATGGTACAACCAGCTCGGCGTTCTAGTGAGAATCTCAGGCTCGCGGAGTCTTATGGAGGCCTTGAAACAAGATTTCCTACTTCGTAATCCGTTGGAAGGAATATTCAATGGAGAGGTTATCAAGCCCAACATTGTGTACTTAATGTGCAAAAAGTGTAACTAATAACACGTACCGGAATAAGTGCTATGTACTTAAGAAGAATGACTCTAGAAGAGAGAGAATCGTGATAAAACGGCGATCAAGTTAAAACATGAATCCTCTATCATTTGAAACATATATTTATTACAAGAGTATATGATTTTGATCATAAATTAACATAAGTTAAAATAATACCAATGTGCATAAAACATTAAATCTACTATGATGAACAATAGAATTAACTAAGTATATAAAATCAGTGCCCAAAGCAGAAATAAAACTTAGTTAACTAGGCTTATCATACATCAATTAAGGCTAATCTGCAATATGTTCGAGTTAACAATATTACAGAAATCAGAAATCGAAAACGGTCTAATGTAGGACCGTTTCACTTGGTCAAACGATCTATCGTACGACCGCTACGATTTCTGGCGGTCTACAGGAAGACCGTTTCTTCCTGTGTTATAGAAAACTTAATAATAATAAGATAAAATACTAATCCAAGACATATCATGACTGGAAATCAACAGAGATAAACTTTTATAATTATGATAGAACGAATATAGGCCAACCATATACGTGGGTTCATGTAATTAACAAGAAAATTCTCTCTTTTACTTCATTAGGGTTAGTTCATGCATGAATACTATACTAGATGCATAGTCCTAATGAAAACATAAAATTCTCAATGTACAATGCATGAAATCGAATGAAATCAAAGGGCTTTTATTCCTGATTTCGAGTTTAAGCCTTTCATGAGATAACCTATCTCTGTCATGGCTTTATATTTTAAATTAAAGGTTGAAAGTCAACCCTAGTTTACTGCACATCCTGTGCTAAATCAGCAACTTCACGTCTTCCTAACTTCTGATTCTCTTGACCTAAAGACGTGAAATTTTGAGGGTAAGAAGAGGGTACTAACATGAACAAATTATTGTAAAGAACCTTTATCTAATTACCTCGTTTAGGGCTTCTATTTTCCTGATCTTCTTGGGTCGATCGCACTATTTCTTGAGTTTCTTTCACCGAACCAGCGTCTTTGCAGGCTTCTATCTCCCCATAGACTTGATCTCCTAGAACGAAATTTTGAGGAAAGTTAGTTCTAACTATAATGAACAAATTTCTAGAAGAAGCTTACCTCTAATTCTTCCTCTTTACCTTAGTTCCACGCGTGCCAAAAGTAAGGGTCGCACACGTTGATTCTGGGGTCTATTTATAGGTTTAACTAGGGTTTTGAGGATTAGAACAAACTTAGAGTCCCAATTAGACTTTCTATTCGATCTTCTAGCCTTCTAGACTTAGCTAATTACTGGATAGCATCGATCCTAGGCCATTTGGATGCCCAAGTTCCAAGCTTTTCACGTTTCCTTCGTCTCACGGAATTTGCAGTGCCTTAGCGGTTGTTGAACCCCCTGCATGAATGTTCTATTTGTTGGATTTTGATAATGACCAAACACTATATTAGACTAGAACTTTTGTTGAATGAATAAATGTAATCAAACTCATCTTGAACTGCTTTACTATGTAATTACTTTTTGCTTCTTAGTTCATGATCCACTAATGATGTCGGAGGAGGTATTTTTGCAAGATCAAGATCATCTCTCTTTAAGTAAGTGTTTTGAATTCTGTTTGTCAAAGTTTCAATCTAACTCCAATTTTATGTTTTTATAGAAATATGGAATGAAGCTAACTTCCTAAATCATTGAAGGATGATTGGTGAGATCCAAACAAAACCTTACCCTTTAATAGTTGATTTCTTTCATAATTGTCATGGGTTGACCCCAAGGTTTAATCCTTGTTTATAACCAGCTCATAGGATTGATTAACATGTTAGAGTTCATGGGGTTGACCCCAAGGGTCGACCCCTTGATGGCTGTTAGCTCATTTCCTTCTTTCTGTTGAGAAGCTGTTCATGGGTCGACCCCATGGGTCGACCCCTAGGTGATCCCGAACACTCGGGTCTTCGATTTTTAGCATTTACTCGCGTGGGTCGACCCCATGGGTCGACCCTTTTTGGCACCCGAACCCCTCGGGTTACTCACAGTTTTTTGGTTTTTGACATTGTGCGCTATGGGTCGACCCCATGGGTCGACCCCTGGAAATTTCCACCATCGGGCATCCTTGTCCCGTGTTTCGTGGGTCGACCCAATGGGTCGACCCCTGGAGTTACAGATCGCCAGTCCGGTTCGAGATCCGTTTCGTGGCCGCCGCTTTTGTTCCTCGTTTGCCCTAATGATGGGAGATCCGAGGCTCCCATCTTGCTACACGTGTCCCCTCTCCTTGGGACTATAAAACCAATGATTAGGGCGACCATAGAAAAAAGAGAACAGGAGGCATATTCGAACTAATTAGCTTTTGGTCTTGTAGGAGAAGAAAGCTCGTGGGGAGCCTCTCAAAGCGCGAATAGAAGCTATCTACTTCGAAAATAGGCCGATCCCCTTGCTGATTAGATGCATCCTGAGCAAGAACAGGAGCTTTCCTTCCTCATTTGAAGCTGGGCAACTTGGATCTCGAGCTGCACATCAACATCCGGGCTACATCTTGAAGATCTGTCTACATCTTGCATCATCGACCAAGAAATGAAGAACCTCAGCTGGGTCATCGTTTGAAAGAGGGATTTCTGGAGACCTCAAGATCTTTATTGCATATACCATGTTCATTCTATTTCAGTTTTGAAGGATCATTGTATATCTGATTACTTTTCTATTGAACGAAATATTGTGTGTGTGTGTGTGTGTGCGTTTGCTGGTCGCAGCGCACGTGTGTGTGTGTGTGGCTGTGTGCTGCACAGCGTATGTGTGTGGGTTTTCACTCTTTAGTGGAAGCAATCCTCACTCTGTGAGGGGTGGACGTAGGGGACACTATTGTGAGCCCGAACCACCTAAAATCCTCTTGTTCATTGTGGTTTGCTTCTACGTTCTTTCACGAGTGGGCTTCTTGTCGAACGGAGTGTTGTTCATATCTCGACTTCTCAGATTTCTATATATTTCCGATGTTCGTGTGTTATCATCAACAGGTGAGAAGAGTGTGCTTCATTTATTATCCTTCCATTACATCTATTGCAAAAGTTTGTAGTTGAAAATTTTATTGCCAATCAATTCACCCCTCCCCTCTTGATTGCCATCTATCGGGGACAATAATTGGTATCAGAGCCTGGTCTCTGATTTTTTTACTGATCTCACGATCTTAGAGTAAGATCCAGTAAATGGCAAACAAGGGGCTGATGCCCGAAGGGTACTCTATACATAGACCTCCGTTCTTCAATGGGTCGAATTACTCATATTGGAAGAATCGGATGTATGTATTCCTGAGGGCTCAGGAATTTGAAATTTGGCATGTTATTAGTAGTGGTCCATATCAATTGCCTCCTAAAGAGGAAGAGTGGGGAGAAGAACATATCAAGAAGTGCATAGCTAATTTCAAAGCTATGAATATAATTCAATGTGCAATTCATCCAAACAAGTACTCACGAATTTCGATGTGTGCTTCCGCGCAAGAAATGTGGAACAAACTTCGTTTAATGTATGAAGGAACGTCGAAAGTGAAGGAGACTAAAGCGAATTTGCTCGTCCGGGACTACGAATTATTCATGATGAAGCCGGATGAAAACATTTCAGAAATGTTTGCTAGATTGTTGGAGATCACCAACGGGCTGAAGGCACTTGGGAAGGAATACTTCAACCAAGATCTTGTGAGGAAGGTATTAAGGTCCCTCTCACCATAGTGGCATACTAAGGCCACGGTCATTGAAGACTCAAAGGACCTTAGTACTCTGACGCTTGATGAGCTAATTGGGTCATTAATGACCTATGAGATGAACATAAAAAGGAATGAGGAAGATGTCAAGAAAAAGAAGCCGATCTCAAGCATGACTTTGAAGACCAACCTCCAAAGATCGGATGACAGTGAAGATGGATCTGGTTCAAACAGTGAGGATGAAGAGCTGGTGGCCATGATAACACAAAGGGCCAGAAAATTCATTAGAAGGTCCAGAAGAGCAGGAGCTCCATTCAGAAGAGCGCCAAGGAAGATGATTCCAAGGAAGGGAGAAAGCAGCAAGAAAGAAGAAATCATTTGTTATGAATGTAAAAAACCAGGGCACATGCGTGGAGAGTGTCCCGAACTTCAGAAAAAACTCAAGAAAGGGAAGTTCAAGAAGCCTAAGGCAATGGTGGCTACTTGGAGCGATGAGGATGACACCGAAGACAAATCGGAAGATGAATTGGACGAGCTTGTCCAAACATTGTGTCTAATGGCGGATGATGAAGACTCCAATGAGGTACATTCTGAAACTGAAGATCTCTCATGTGAACAATGGGAAATTGCTTATGAAGCCTTATATGAAAAATGTAAAAAGCTAAAGTCTGAAAACAGAATGTTAAAGAAAAAGATTGACCAAAGTATATCAAATGAATCTCCATGTCTGAAATGTGCTGAATTATCATCCAAGCTTGAAACAATATCTTACGACAATGAAATGCTCAATTCCAAAGTCATTTTGTTTGAAGAAGAACTAACATGTTTAAAAGAAGAACAACTAAATGATGTAAAATCCATGAAAGCCATTGAAGAAGTGAATGCTAAAGTGCAAGCCTTGGAAAAGGATAAAATGGAACTTGAAGAAGCAAAAGAGGTTTTAATGGGTGAGGTGAAAGATCTGAAAGAATCACTAGCTAGATTTATTAAAGGAAAGCAGAATCTAGACACCATGCTAGGAATGCGAGTGAATTTTAGAAAGGAAGGACTAGGTTATGAGCCATGCAACCAGAAAGCTTTTGAAAACAAAACTCAAACTTCCTTTGTGAATGCTAATGCTTCATCTTCATCAAGTTCTTCATATAAAAAGAGTGAGAAATACATTCCGGTTCACAAACCATTCGTGAATGATTATAAGAAAAGGAATCTTAACAAAAAGGTTGGTTCATGTTTCTACTGTGGAATGTATGGTCACACCATGTATACATGTAGGTTAATGTTGGCTGATGAGAAACAATTTGCAAGAAAATCAATGTGGGTGAATAGATCAAGAGCTTCTAACCGATATGGACCCAAGCAAGCTTGGGTACCAAAATCATAGAAGTCTTATTGTTTTGATGATTTGTAGGTCTGCATGAAGGCTCAAAGAAACAAATGGTACCTCGATAGTGGATGCTCGCGACACATGTCCGGGAACAAAGAAATCTTTGCAGACCTCAAGGAAAAGGATGGTGGACTTGTTGCCTTCGGGGGCAAGGACAAAGGAAAAATCGTTGGAGAAGGTAAGATTGGTAAGGGATCTCCTCATAGTGTGGAAAATGTTTTGTTGGTTAAAGGTCTCAATCATAACTTACTTAGTATAAGTCAACTATGTGATAAAGGGTGCAATGTGATTTTTGACTCCACGCATTGCACTGTTGTAAATAAAACTACACAAGAAATAATGTTTATAGGCGTTAGACAAAATAATGTATATATGATAGACTTAGATGACACATCACACAGTAATCTTTGCTTAGTTGCAAATAACTCTGACAATGCTTGGTTGTGGCATCGCCGTCTTGGGCACGCCAGTTTTAATGTTCTTTCAAAGTTGTCCAGAAATGACTTAGTTGTTGAGATGCCAAAGCTGAAGTTTGAACCAGATAAAGTATGTGAGGCATGCAGCAAAGGTAAGCAAACAAGAGCCTCTTTCAAAAGTAAGAATGATGTGACTACCACTAGGCCCCTTGAAGTTCTTCATATTGATTTATTTGGACCTAGTAGAACTCACAGTCTAGGTGGCAAGCTATATGGGTTTGTTATTGTAGATGACTTCTCACGATTTTGTTGGGTGTACTTTTTGTCACATAAAAATGATGCTTTGAAGGAGTTTGAAGGTTTCTACAGGAAAGTGGAGATTGAGAAAGGATGTTCCATCAAGAGAATTCAAAGTGATCATGGTAAGGAGTTCGAGAACACTGATTTTGATGAATTTTGTAGGAAGCACGGATACTCGCATACATTTTCAGCACCAAGAACTCCAGAACAAAACGGCATCGTGGAGAGAAAGAACAGAGCCCTCATTGAGATGGCTCGGACAATGCTAAGCGAGAACAACCTTCCTAGGTATTTTTGGGCGGAAGCCGTTAGCACGGCATGCTACATCATAAACCGAGCTATGGTAAGACCAATCTTGAGAAAAACCTCATATGAACTCTTCAAAGGTAAGAAGCCCAATATCTCTCACTTGAAACCATTTGGATCAATTTGCTATATTCTTAATAATGGAAAATCTGATTTGGGCAAATTCGATGCAAAAGTGATCGTGGAATTTTTCTTGGGTACTCTCTTGCTTCTAGAGCCTATCGGGTATATAACCTGAGAACTCTTGTAGTAGAAGAGAGCCCTCATGTTATTGTAGATGAGTCATGCAATGTGAATGTTGATAAAAACTCAAAATTGCAAGATGAAGAAGAAGAAACCAGTGAAGAGATCCCACCAAAGGCAGTGCAAGGTCAAGCAACTCTAGGAGAAGGATCAGAAATCAAGGATGATGGAAATCAACAAGGACAGCAGCTTCCTCGGCAGTGGACTTTCCACAAAAGCCATCCTCCCGAGAATGTGATTGGTAATGTAGAAGATAAAGTGAAAACTCGATCTTCATCAAGGGAAGTTGACAATTTGGATTATCTTGCATTATTCTCTCAATTTGAACCGCACTCTATTGATGAAGCCTTAAAGGACAATTCCTGAATCTTAGCTATGCAGGATGAACTACACCAGTTCCAAAGGAACAAAGTATGGTTCCTTGTGCCTCGTCCTAAAAGCCACTCCGTGATCGGAACCAAATAGATTTTTCGAAACAAGTTAAATGATCAAGGAGTGGTAATTAGGAATAAGGCCAGGCTAATAGCCAAAGGCTATAGCCAAGAGATAGGAATTGACTTTGATGAGTCTTTTGCCCCTGTGGCAAGACTTGAGACAGTGAGAATTCTTTTAGCATTTGCATGCCATCATGATATTAAACATTTTCAAATGGATGTGAAAAGTACGTTTTTGAATGGTTTCATACAGGAGGATGTGTATGTGGAGCAGCCTCCCGGATTTGAAGATCACGCATATCCAGATTATGTTTACAAATTGGACAAGGCGCTTTACGGTTTGAAACAAGCTCCCCGCGCTTGGTACGAGAGGCTGAGTTCTTTCCTTGTCGACAATGGGTTCAAACGTGGTAACATTGATCAAACCTTGTTTACCAAAGTAAATGGTAAGAAAGCTTTAATTGTTCAAGTATATGTCGACGACATCATTTTTGGTTCTACTGATATCACCTTGAGTGAAAAATTTGCCAAACTTATGCAAGGTGAGTTTGAAATGAGTATGATGGGAGAATTGACCTTCTTCTTGGGCTTGCAGGTCAAACAAATGGTGGATGGCATTTTCATATGTCAAAGGAAGTATGCTCGAGACTTGCTCACCAAATACAATTTCAGCAAGGTGAAACCTCAACCCACACCCATGTCAACCTCAATCAAACTCGATCAAGATGAGAAAGGTAAATCTGTGGACCAAAAACTTTTTAGAAGCATGATAGGATCATTGTTGTATTTAACTGCCAGCCAGCCCGATATTCAGTTTGCAGTTTGCTTGTGTGCGAGATTTCAGTCCAATCCGAAAGAAACACACATGTCGGCTGTGAAACGTATTTTTAGATATATTGCTGGTTTAGTACATTTAGGCTTATGGTTTCCACGTAATTCGAGCTTTGAACTGATTGCTTATTCTGACGCCGATTATGCGGGTTGTAAAGTGGACCGGAAAAGCACCAGCGGGTATTGCCAGTTTCTTGGGGGATGCATGGTCTCATGGGCCTCCAAGAAACAAAATTCAGTGGCTTTGTCAACCGCCGAAGCCGAATATGTGGCTCTTGATAGTTGTATTGCCCAGGTGCTTTGGATCCAACAACAAATGATTGACTATAGCATCTCCTTCAAAAACACCCTAATTTTGTATGATAACACTTCTGCTATAAACTTGTCAAAAAATCCGGTTCATCACTCTAGAACAAAGCATATCGAAATTAGACATCATTTCATTCGAGATCATGTTAGTAAGGGTGATGTTGAAATAAATTTCATTGAAACAAATAATCAAATTGCCGACATATTTACCAAACCGCTAAATGAAGAAAAATTTACATCTTTTAGGAGAGAGTTAGGGGTGTGTAGAATAGAGGAGTCTGATTCATGAGTCTCTGCATTTTGCATCATACTTAGTGTTGCTAGCATGCATATTTTGCATTTGTGTCATTCATACTGTTGCATTAGATGGGTCTCCTTTTTCATGCATATGCACCATGTTGCTTGAATTGTAATAAATTGAATTGTGTGAAATTTCCACCTTTGTATGAATTGCATTTCTTCTATTAAATATGTATGAACCCTTTCATTGCACTCTTCTATGACCACACTATTTTGAGTTCAATAAGTGCATCTCAATGGAGCTGATCAATCGAAATCTGAATTGTGGAGAGCATGGTAAATAAACTTCTAAGGCAATCTATCATTTCCTTGAAATATCCTCCCCAAATGATTCAAACCTTAAATATATCTTTTTTCCTTGACCTTCATATGTTTTAATCATTGGGGAATTGAGCCTATCCTTCTTGGTACTCCAAATCTTCAAATTAAAGAAAATCTCCATCTGAACATGGGTCGACCCCTGTCATTTCGGTCAAAACCGGGGCTCGGGCTACTCGTGGGTCGACCCATCGGGTCGGCCCGTTACGGGCGGTCGCGGTAAAACGCGAACCGTTCCATTTCGGAAAGGGCGTGAACGCCCTCTTCTTCAACCCTAACACTATAATACAGCCCCAGCTCCCTAGTTCGACCAGCCACCACCTCTTTGAAGCCCTGAAACACTCTATTGCAACCCAACACCGCTCCAGCCCTAAGGCGAGCTCTAACCGGTGGCTACTCGCGGGTTTCTCCTTGCTGCGTCCATAAGCATCTTTCTTCCTCCCAGATCCACTAAGGTAAGGCCATGGTGTTTGGAGAGTCCTTATTTCTGCGTGAGGGGCTTCTCTTTTCGAACCAACAAGATCTAGGAAGCCTCTATAGATTTTGATCTGTCTGGTGGTTCAGATGGCACCCAAACGGCGATCTTCTCGTCAGGGGGAGGAATCCAGCCGCTCTGCTCGTCAGCGAGAGGAGTTCCACCGCACAAGAGAGATACGATCCAAAGAAAAAGAGTTAGAAGCAATGAAATCACAAGCCTTGGCCTCCGGTAACAAAGCTGCTCACAGAAAAATTCTCCGCCCTCGTGCGGTAAATTTTATGAATTTGGTTGAATATTTACCAGGCTTAGTGGATATTATCTGTAGTCAACCAAACCTTGATCATTTCATGTCTGCACACCATCGTGTTTATTACAAGCTAGTGAACCAGTTCTATGGCAATATGTCAATCAAAGCTAACAAGCAGTTTACTGTGGTAAATGGAGAAGTGATTACTTTGACACCCGAATTTCTGGGTAATGCTCTTGGATTACCATATCATGAAGGTTACACTTTTGGTGATCTTGATTTTGATGAAGAAGAGGTCTATCAAATGATGACCTCTGAGGAAATGGGAGAAAGGTCCACCACCGGTCTGAATGCAAATCTGTTTCCCTCCATGCAGCGCATTCTACATCACATGATGACAACCATTTTGATACCAAAGGGTGGTGGAAGAGACAAAGTTACTGAATTCCATATGTTCTTATTTTTCTGTCTGATGAAGGGTATCCCTATCAATTTTCCTTCCACTATACTGCTTCACATATCCGCATGCTTGCAGCATACCAACCGCACACTACCATATGCAACAGCCTTGACATCAGTCTTTGAATCAGCCGATATTGATTTGTCCAAAGAACGATATCACACAGTGCGTGAGAATGACATTTACTCCATCCCCACAATTTGCAAGAACATGAACTATGAGTTAAAAAATGGTGTACTGGTTCGTAAGATCAAATCTGCACAAGTTCAACAACAAGTCATCTCAGAAGAAGAAGAGGACAGTGAAGAAGATGAAACTGATCAACCACTACAAGACCTTCCTGGTGAGGGACTGCCTGATGGATTTTCTCAGATGATCACTGATAGATTGTATTCCATAGATGGCCGACTAGACAAGCATGGGGAGAGCATGGATGCCCTTATCAATGAAGTAACTGACTTGAGGATTTCCCATGTTGCCTACACTCAGTCCTTCCAAAGGGTCACCTCATTTCTTGAAGCGAACACTACTTCTTTGGACGCCCAATCCAGGATGTTTGAAGAAATGATGAATTTACTTAGAGGGTCCCATGCTCCATACTCTCCACCCTCGGACTAGATTATGAAGCTCCTATGATAAAGCACAATTATTAACATGTTCTCCCTCTTCTTTTTGATGATGCCAAAGGGGGAGAAATTCAGATATGTGTGTGCTTGGTTAAAACTATTATATTATAGTATGTGTGGTGTGTGCTTGCTTGCTTGCATGTTTACTTTCATTAGTCTATATGTTAGAAATGCTGCATCTCATGGCATTCCTCATGTATGTATTTTTGTAATTCGTGAACTCAGACTTTGTAAGTCTTAAAAACTATGTTGTCGGCTAAAACAATGGATGATGCCTTTGACTGGTCAAGCTTACAGTGCTTGGATGAGGCCCTGTGTTTTATGTTGTGATGCTTCTTAAATTTGTCAGCTTGGTGCATGGAAAGAATGTGTATTCAACATCGTGATTGTGGTTTGATGTAATGTTGGGGTTCTCCTACCTTTGGTCTGTGGCCTTGATTTCTTTCAGCTAGTTAAATCCTTTTGAGCTCACATGGTTATGTATATGGAGGCTTACTTGTTAAATTTTGTTTGTTGAGGTGTTGATTCAGAAATTTTGTAAATAAAAGTTTTCTTGTCAATCCTAAAATCTAGCATAGTATTTTGTCATCATCAAAAAGGGGGAGACTGTTGAACCCCCTGCGTGAATGTTCTATTTGTTGGATTTTGATGATGACCAAACACTATATTAGACTAGAACTTTTGTTGAATGAATAGATTTAATCAAACTCATCTTGAGCTGCTTTACTATGTAATTACTTTTTGCTTCTTAGTTCATGATCCACTAATGATGTCGGAGGAGGTATTTTTGCAAGATCAAGATCATCTCTCTTTAAGTAAGTGTTTTGAATTCTGTTTGTCAAAGTTTCAATCTAACTCCAATTTTGTGTTTTTACAGAAATATGGAATGAAGCTAACTTCCTAAATCATTGAAGGATGATTGGTGAGATCCAAACAAAACCTTACCCTTTAATAGTTGATTTCTTTCATAATTGTCATGGGTTGACCCCAAGGGTTAATCCTTGTTTATAACCAGCTCATAGGATTGATTAACATGTTAGAGTTCATGGGGTTGACCCCAAGGGTCGACCCCTTGATGGCTGTTAGCTCATTTCCTTCTTTCTGTTGAGAAGCTGTTCATGGGTCGACCCCATGGGTCGACCCCTAGGTGATCCCGAACACTCGGGTCTTCGATTTTTAGCATTTACTCGCATGGGTCGACCCCATGGGTCGACCCTTTTTGGCACCCGAACCCCTCGGGTTACTCACAGTTTTTGGGTTTTTGACATTGTGCGCTATGGGTCGACCTCGACCCCTGGAAATTTCCACCATCGGGCATCCTTGTCCCGTGTTTCGTGGGTCGACCCAATGGGTCGACCCCTGGAGTTACAGATCGCCAGTCCGGTTCGAGATCCGTTTCGTGGCCGCCGCTTTTGTTCCTCGTTTGCCCTAATGATGGGAGATCCGAGGCTCCCATCTTGCTACACGTGTCCCCTCTCCTTGGGACTATAAAACCAATGATTAGGGCGACCATAGAAAAAAGAGAAAAGGAGGCATATTCGAACTAATCAGCTTTTGGTCTTGTAGGAGAAGAAAGCTCGTGGGGAGCCTCTCAAAGCGCGAATAGAAGCTATCTACTTCGAAAATAGGCCGATCCCCTTGCTGATTAGATGCATCCTGAGCAAGAACAGGAGCTTTCCTTCCTCATTTGAAGCTGGGCAACTTGGATCTCGAGCTGCACATCAACATCCGGGCTACATCTTGAAGATCTGTCTACATCTTGCATCATCGACCAAGAAATGAAGAACCTCAGCTAGGTCATCGTTTAAAAGGGGGATTTCTGGAGACCTCAAGATCTTTATTGCATATACCATGTTCATTCTATTTCAGTTTTGAAGGATCATTGTATATCTGATTACTTTTCTATTGAATGAAATACTGTGTGTGTGTGTGCGTTTGCTGGTCGCAGCGCACGTGTGTGTGTGTGTGTGTGTGGCTGTGTGCTGCACAGCGTATGTGTGTGGGTTTTCACTCTTTAGTGGAAGCAATCCTCACTCTGTGAGGGGTGGACGTAGGGGAGACTGTTGTGAACCCGAACCACCTAAAATCCTCTTGTTCAATGTGGTTTGCTTCTACGTTCTTTCACGAGTGGGCTTCTTGTCGAACGGAGTGTCGTTCATATCTTGACTTCTCAGATTTCTATATATTTCCGTTGTTCGTGTGTTATCATCAACATGTGAGAAGAGTGTGCTTCATTTATTATCCTTCCATTACATATATTGCAAAAGTTTGTAGTTGAAATTTTTATTGCCAATCAATTCACCCCTCCCCTCTTGATTGCCATCTACCGGGGACAACAGCGGTCTATGATTAGACCGTTTAGGGCCCCTTGCGGTCTCGCGATAGACCGTTTTTCATCCTAGGCGCCGAATTTAAACAGTATCAAACTCTTTCGATATTATCCCTATTATTATCCATTTATTTATCTCACTAAGGAGTACTTATCTATTTAAATTCCGTGATTACACTAGTTTTATGCTTCTAGAATATGGGATAAGGTCCAAAACAAGTTTTTGGGCCAATTTGGGTTTATTAGATGGGCCTAATCCTCTTGGATTAGTGTAGGGCCTAATTATTAATTTATGATTCACCACGATTCAATTTATAGCCCATTAAATGCTTAATAATTATATTTTTAATCTGAAAAATTCTTAAAAAATCCTTGGGCGTTACACCAACCCCCACTTAAAAAGAATTTGTCCCCAAATTCAATACATGGATTTATGGAGAGTGTACTTACATTCAAATATTTCTGAAAATCTTTTGCGCATGGCTTCTTCAATTTCCCATGTTGCTTCATGTGGACATGACTTGGTCCATTGGATCTTGACCATAGGAATAATTTTATTCCTAAGTTGACGCACTTCTCGTTCAATGATCTTGACTGGCTTTTGCTCGTACGTCAAGTCCTTTTTAATTTTCAGGTTGTCGTAAGTAATGACATGGAATGGATCAGGTACATACTTCTTGAGCATTGAGACGTGAAATACATTATGAACTCCTGCTAATTGAGGGGGTAAAGCTATTCGATATGCGACTTCACCAATCCTGTCGAGAATTTCGAAGGGGCCAATGAATCTTGGAGTAAGCTTGCCTTTGATACCGACTCTTCGAATACCTTGACCTGGAGAAACTTTGAGGAATATGTGATCTCCCACTTGAAATTCCAGGTCGCGCCTTCGATTATCAGCATATGATTTCTACCTGTCTTGTGCCATCTGAATTCTTTCCCGAATAAGCTTTATCTTCTCGGTAGTATCTCTAATGATGTCGGGGCCGAGAAATTACTTTTATCCTACCTCATTCCAGAAAATAGGCGATCGATAGATTCGACCATACATAGCCTCGAATGGTGCCATTTGTATACTAGTTTGGTAGCTATTATTGTATGAAAATTCTACTATAGGAAAATAGTCGTGCCAACTTCCTTCAAAGTCAATAACACATGTCCTGAGCATATCTTCCACCACTTGATTTGTCCTTTCAGTTTGACCATCAGTTTGTGGATGGAACGCAATGCTAAAGTTAAGTCAGGTTCCCAATGAGTGTTGAAGACCCTTCCAGAATTACGATATGAACCGAGGATCTCGGTCAGATATAACGGTGACAGGGACACCATGTAGTTTGACAATCTCCCTCATGTATAATGCTGCTAGTACATCCACAGACCATCCACTTTTGATTGGTAGAAAATGTGCAGATTTAGGCAATCGGTCTATGATCACCCATATACCATCATGTCCACCTCTTGTCTTAGGTAAACCCATGATAAAATCCATCCCTATACTTTCCCATTTCCACTCGGGAATATTCAAGGGGTGTAATTTCCCAGCAAGTCTTAAATGTTCTACTTTTACTTATTGACAAGTGAGACATCGGGATACAAAATCTGCTACTTCTCTTTTCAAATTGGGCCACCAAAAGTTTCTTTTCAAATCTTGATACATCTTCGTAACACTAGGATGAATAGTATACCTTAAATTACGAGCTTCTTCCATGATCAATTTCTTAGTGTCATCATGATTCGGCACATAAATTTGATCCTTAAATAATAATCTTCCATCGTTTGAGATAGAAAATTCCGGTCTCTGATCAATATTATCCTTAATTTTCATCATTGTGGGATCATTTTCTTGCAATTGGACTATGTCCTTGATCAATGTAGGTTGAGACCTTATATTGGCAACCATACCTCCTTCTCCTTCTCTGTCAACATCAAGATTTAAATAAGAAAAATCTTCAATAAGACAAGTTATACCTTTTCTGAGGCTTGCTAGAGTTGCCATTGGTTTCCTGCTAAGAGCGTCGGCTACATCATTTGCTTTCCCCAGATGATATTGGATAGTAAAGTCGAAGTCCTTGAGATACTCCAACCATCTGCGTTGTCGCATGTTTAACTCCTTCTGGGTGAAAAGATATTTCAGACTTTTATGATCTGAAAATATGATGAATTTCTCCCCATAAAGGTAATGTCGTCAAATCTCCAATGCGAATATAACCGCAGCCAATTCTAGATCATGCACAGGGTAATTTTCTTCATGACGCTTCAACTGTCTTGATGAATAGCAAATCACCTTTCCATTTTACGTGAGAACGCATCCCAGGCCAATGCCAGATGCATCCGTATAAACTTCAAAGTCACCACCCTCTGTCGGTAGCGTTAATATAGGTGCAGTGGTAAGGTGTTCTTTAAGATTTTGAAAACTCTCTTCACAATCCTTCGACCATATAAAAGGATTCTCCTTTCTTGTGAGTCTAGTCAAAGGAATGGCGATCTTTGATAAATCTTCTGTAATAACGAGCCAGTCTTAAAAAAATCTTCTGACTTCAGACACGGTCATCGGTCGGCTCAAGTTCTTAACAACATCTATTTTAGAAGGGTCAACAGCGATACCTTCCTTTAAAATAATATGGCCAAGGAAAGAGACCTCCTTAAGCCAGAACTCACACTTACTAAGCTTTGCATAAAGTTTATGTTCTCTTAGCGTTTGCAAGACTATCCTTAAGTGCTCTTCATATTTCTCCTTTGTTTTGGAGTATATAAGAATATCATAAATGAAGACGACTACAAACTAGTCAAGATAAGGCCTGAAGACATTATTCATGAGTTGTATAAATGCTGCCGGGGCATTGGTTAACCCGAACGGCATTACCATGAATTCATAGTGGCCATATCTGCTTCGAAAAATAATTTTGTGTATGTCTTCATCTTTGATCTTGAGCTGATGATATCCTGACCTGAGGTCTATATTGGAAAAATATTCTACTCCTGAAATCTGATCAAAGAGTTCATCTATACGTGACAACGGATATTTATTCTTAATTGTGAGTTGATACAGTCGCCGGTAGTCGATACATAGCCTGAGAGATCCATCCTTCTTCTTGACAAATAGTACTGGCGCACCCAAGGGGATGTGCTAGGTCGAATGAAACCCTTGTCTAATAATTCTTAAAGTTGTTTCTTCAATTCTTTGAGTTCTGTGGGGGACATCCTATAGGGAGCTATTGAAATAGGTGATACTCCGGGAATGAGTTCAATGAAGAAGTTTACTTTCCTTTCGGGTGGTAAACTGGGCAAATCTGATGGAAATACATCAGGAAACTCATTCACAATGGGAATATCTTCTAAGACAATTCCCTTTGACTTAGTAATGATTACGGAAGCAAGAAAAGCTCCACATCCTTACGAGATAAGCTTGCAAGCGTGAAGAGATGAAATAATGGTAGGATGCTTCCTATATGTGATACCAAAAAAGGAAAACCTTGGAAGACATGATTTTTGAAAAGAGAGAATTCGGTTACGACAGTTTATATAGGTGTCGTAATCTACAAGTCAATCTACACGTAGAATAGCATCGTAGTCCTCCATGTCAAGGTATACGAGATTTGCAGGAAGGTTGTGTCCTTCTACCATTACCTCACTATCGGGGTAGTATGTTGTAAGTTTTGTTCCAGGACCTAATGGTGTAGAGATTGTTAGGTCCGAAGGTAGAGGAATTGATGAAATTGGCAAGGTTTTTGCAAAAGTAGTAGATATAAAGGAATGAGAAGCACCAGTATCAAATAGTATGAATGCAGGATGTGAATAGATCTGGATAGTACCTTCCATTAGCACATCATTCTTGGGCGCTTCTTCATCTTCCATAATAGCGTTAAGACGAGCCTGTCGCTTACGTCCACCACCGGAAGATTGTTCCTTCATAAGAGGATAATCCGGCATGTGGTGCTCCCGACTGCCACACCGTAAACAAGCGCTGAGATGCTTTTAGCACTCTTCGGCCGAATGACCGAACTTCTCGCAGAAAGTACAAGCCGCCATGACTTACTTTTCTTCTTCCTTAACCTTCTTGTTCTTATGGTAGCCACTACCACTCCCATTCCGAGATCTCTTCTTGCTATCACAAGATTTGTAAGGTTCCGCGATACTAAACTTTCCCTTCTTTTCATGTCGATCAGACCTTCGGCTCGGCTCCTCTCCTTTGTCTTTTAATTTCTCGACCTTCTCCAATGTCCTTTCGCATAGATGTGCCCGTTGGACCATCTCCGCATATGTACAGATATTTTGTGTCCCAAGTTGTTGAATATAGCCAGGTCTTAAACCATCCATGAATCAGTTAGCTTTTAATAAGTCGGTGCTAACCAGGTGAGAAGCATAAGGCGTCAGCCTAGAAATTGGAGTTCATACTCTGCTACGGTCATCATGCCTTGGCATAACGAAGCAAATTTCATAGCTTTTCTCTCCTTGACATGTTCGGAGAAGTACTTTGCTCGGGAGAGAGTAAGGAATCCCTCCCAAGTATGTGGTGCATCTTGAGGTGGTGCAGGAATCGACTTCCACCATGCATGTGCATCTTTATTTAATTGGAACGTAGCAAGACGAACCTTCTCTTGATCAGCACATTGCATAACTTCAAAGATGCGGTTCATCTCATCAATCCAATTCTCAGCTTCATCTGGATTAGAAGAGCCTGAAAATCGTGGAGAATTTAAGCTCTGGAAATTTCGGTGTAGGTCTCTATCTCTTGCCCCTGCGCCAGCTTGAGCCATATTCTACAATGCTTGGGTGAGACCAGCGATGGTTTGCTGCATACCACCCCAGTCCACACGATGAGTCATTATGAGAGTAAGGTACCTGAGAGGAGTAATGAATTTGTTAATTGTAATGAAATGAGTGGGGTAAATCTTACAAATAATTCTAATTACTATCTCATCCCGGGTTCTACCCAATTCCTCTCATAGGTTAGGAATTTCTTTCCTAGTTTCATAGGTGTGGGTCCTTAAACCTTGGACTTTAGCCTATGACATGACTTTTCCCTTAGGACTTCTAGTCCTAGTGCTCTGATACCACTCTAACTGTCACGTCCCGAGATTATTCAGCGGAAACAATCGGGAACGTATACAGTCGGCTAGTACTTCTCGAGCAAGCAATATAATCAGAGCATAAGATAATCACACTAAAGTAATTGCACAAATAATTCACTAAAACTTTCAACTTTATTTCTTTATCAAATAATCTCAAAGTACATAAGATCTTGACTCTTTTTACTAAACTCAATAAAATAAAGATTACATCATGACTCGACTAAACACTTGACAACTAAGGCTTCTCTCGTTCATATATCTTTCAATCACCCTCGGACCCGTTACTTGTATAATCCGAATCCGATTCACTTGTACTTCCTGAAACATTAAGAAAGTAGGTAATGCGCACACTTGCCCAGTAGGTATCTTCGTATCAACATGATGACAAATTTAAGTGATTAGTATTTTTAGCTCTAGAGAATAAGATAAATCATACAAATACGATAAACCAAGTAACAAGATACGATCAAGTACGAGATATGTGAATATGATTTATAAATCAAGAAAGTAAATTTAGCCTTTTCATGAACAAGAATGTAACAGGAATGTACTAGAAAGTCATGTAACAAGCAATAAAGTACTTTTCTCTTAATATCAAGTACTCCGTGAATTTACGTGGATCTTTCATGTCCCGCAGATTTTCACTTATTTATAAAGAAAGTACTCCCAGGGTAATGCGACGCCAGTAGCATCATACCCCATGGTTTACAGTATGTTTCCGACAATCAGCCGAGGGGACTAGCATAAAGTCCTTAAACATAATAATAACTAAGGTATAGAACATACCAATAATTGATTATGAGAATTCAAGAAAACGCATTAATAACTAGGTCATGCTATGGAGAAAATTTGGTAGCATAACGGTACATTCCTTATCTTTCACATTTTTAACATTGACTTGTTAACATAGGTTTATAGTCCAGATAATTCTAAGACTATCCATGAACTCAAGAAAACCAACCCCAAAGGTAAAACCTTGGGTTAGACTCAATCAGTAACCAAGCGGTCTAGTGCAGGACCGTTTGATACAGAAAGCGGTTTAGTATTGGGCCGTTTCCATAAGATAGAATCGTCATATGAGAAATACCATCTCGAGCTTTGCGGTCTAGTGGGTGGCCGTTTAGTATCCGTTAGCGGTCTAGTGAATGGCCGCTAGCAGACTCTGGCGGTCAACCAGATGGCCGTTAAGATCCAGAATACACAAAACACTGGTAAAGTACTTTCTAGTTAATTGGGTTTTAGTGGTATAACCAGCTCGGCGTCCTAGTGGGAATCCCAGGCTCGCGGAGTCTTATGGAGGCCTTGAAATAAGATTTCCTACTTCCTAGTCCATTGGAAGGAATATCCAATGGAGAGGTTATCAAGTCTAACATTGTGTACTTAATGTGTTAAAAGTGTAACTAATGACACATACCGGAATAAGTGCCATGTACTTAAGAAGAATGACTCTAGAAGAGAGAGAATCATGGTAAAACAGTGATCAAGTTAAAACATGAATCTTCTATTATTTGGAACATATATTTATTACAAGAGCATATGATTTTGGTCATAAATTAACATAAGTTAAAATAATACCAATGTGCACAAAACATGAAATCTACTATGATGAACAATAGAATTATCTAAGTATATAAAACCAGTGCTCAAACCAGGAATAAAACTTAGTTAACTAGGCTTATCATACATCAATTAAGGCTAATCTGCAATATGTTTGAGTTAACAATATTACAGAAATCATAAATAAAAAATGGTCTAATGTAGGACCATTTCACTGGGTCAAACGGTCTATCGTACGACCGCTACGATTTCTGGCGGTCTACAGGAAGACCATTTCTTCCTGTGTTACAGAAAACTTAATAATAATAAGATAAAATACTAATCCAAGACATATCATGCCTGGAAATCAATATGAATAAACTTCTATAATTATGATAGAACGAATATAGGCCAACAATATACGTGGGTTCATGTAATTAACAAGAAAATTCTCCTTTTTACTTCATTAGGGCTAGTTCATGCATGAATACTATACTAGATGCATTATCCTAATGAAAACATAAAACTCTCAATGTACAATGCATGAAATCGAATGAAATCAGAGGACTTTTATTCCTGACTTTGAGTTTAAGCCTTTCATGAGATAACCTACCTCTGTCCTAGCTTTAGATTTTCAATTCAAGGCTAAAAGTCAACCCTAGGTTACTGCACGTCCTATGCTAAATCAGCAACTTCACGCCTTCCTAACTCCTGATTCTCTTGACCTAAAGACGTGAAATTTGGAGAGTAAGAAGGGGGTACTAACAGGAACAAATTGTTGTAAAGAACCTCTATCTAATTACCTCGTTCAAGGCTTCTATTTTCCTGATCTTCTTGGGTCGGTCGCACTATTTCTTGAGTTTCTTTCACCGAACCAGCATCTTTGCAGGCTTCTATCTCCCCATAGGCTTGATCTCCTAGAACGAAATTTTGAGGAAAGTTAGTTCTAACTATAATGAACAAATTTTTAGAAGAAACTTACCTCTAATTATTCCTCTTTACCTTAGTTCCACGCGTGCCAAAAGTAAGGGTCGCACACGTTGGTTCTGGGGTCTATTTATAGGTTTAACTAGGGTTTTGAGGATTAGAACGAACTTAGAGTCCCAATTAGACTTTCTATTCGATCTTCTAGCCTTCTAGACTTAGCTAATTACTGGATAGCATCGATCCTAGGCGATTTGGATGCCCAAGTTCCAAGCTTTTCACGTTTCCTTCGTCTCACGGAATCTGCAGTGCCTTAGCGGTCTAGGACTAGACCGTTTAGGGTCCCTTGCGATCTCGCGATAGACCGTTTTTCATCCTAGACGCCGAATTTGAATAGTATCAAACTCTTTCAATATTATCCCTATTATTATCCATTTATTTATCTCACTAAGGAGTACTTATCTATTTAAATTCCGTGATTACACTAGTTTTATGCTTCTAGAATATGGGCTAAGGTCCAAAACAAGCTTTTGGGCCAATTTGGGTTTATTAGATGGGCCTAATCCTCTTGGATTAGTGTAGGGCCTAATTATTAATTTATGATTCACCACAATTCAATTTATAGCCCATTAAATGTTTAATAATTATATTTTTAATCCGAAAAATTCTTAGAAAATCCTTGGGCGTTACAATTTTCCTCTAAAGGGAGCTCGGAGAAGAAGGAGAGTATAGGGGGCGTTACTCGGCCATTTCGGGCCTAGTCGTTTGGTCTCCCCTTTCATTGACTCCCGATCTCTTCTCATTCAGTTACGATCGGGCAGTATTTGGGTTTTCCCCGATCGGCCGTAACGCACGGACGGGCACCGCTTGGGCTTTTCCCCGCTCGACGGTTGCTCGGACTTCCGGGCCTAGAGGCCGCCTAGGAAGTATTGATCCGAGTGATTTTGGGCTTTAAGACAAGTGAGCATGTTATTGGGGCTGTCACTTGGAAAGCTTGGCTTGTTGGGATCGGGTTGGACTTGGTTGGGCCGCTCTCAATTGTATGTTCATCGGGCTGCTAATTTACCCCTCTCCACTTGCCCCCTACTCCCGAGCCAAGTGATCTGGCTTGGAGAGTAGAATATGATCGGGTAGCATTTGCGGCTCGGTTGGGGATCGACTGTTTGTGAGCTGTCCCAATTTCGAAGCTCAGGGGCCCGTCTATGTGACTGTCCTGATTCAAAAAGATGGGGGGCCTGGTCATGGCGGCATCGTGTTGGCTAGGTGGTACATTGGCCAATTGCGTTTAGGGGCCGAGAATACGGCTGTCCTGTCGCATGGGGGCCCGAGCCTGATGATGATGTGTTGCTTTTGGGCTCAAAAATTGCCATTTTCGGAGTTCGAAACGTCGCAGCGACGGCACTTGGGATCTCCTGGACCTTATAAGTAGAGGCTTGTGCTTGCGCCTTACGTTTCTTCCACTTAGGGTTTTCCTCATCGTGTCCGTGAGTTTAGAGGAGAGTTTATACGCCGAGAAGTGGTCAGAGGGAGCGGATGATCGCGGAGGCTTTCGCGGAGTTAGCGGAGATCACTGCGGAGGCCGCCCGTCAGCTTCCCCCTCCAGCTAGCTCATCTGATTCTTGTGTCCTATCCTCGTATACCCTCTCTTCCATGGCGGACCACGATGTTGAAGTCAAAATCTAGGAGTTCGAGCAAGGAGTAGAAGGCTCCGAGTCGGCGTCTGGTAACCATCCTCACAGTGAACTGACAGAGTCCGCGGTGAAGGAGATTGAGATTCGCTTCAAGTCAAAATCTAGGAGTTCGAGCAAGGAGTAGAAGGCTCCGAGTCGGCGTCTGGTAACCATCCTCGCAGTGAACTGACAGAGTTGCCTTACGTTTCTTCCACTTGGTCGGTGGAGCCTTCGCTGAGGAGATGCCTTTTGGTGAGCAGACGCGAGGCGCGGCGAGGACAGGGAGCAATCGCTAGAGCCGGAGGTCGCCGAGCGCAGATGCGCCTAGGGCTCCCGAGGGTCCCTGATGGGGGCATCACTTATCCCTCCACATTTTTCGAAGCTCTGATGGATCGTCGGCATGCGTCATTGTGTTCTTCACATTTTTTTGAGTCAATCCATGTAATTTTCATATGTTCTTTGAGTCATAATTGTGTAATTTTTACTTTATTTGAGTCTGGTATCTAGGTTAGTGAGTCATTTACATAAGTTCTCTGTCATATGGTTGATTAGGTTGGTTATTGGGCCCAATTCAATGGGCTAGGCCCAGGGGCGCCCCTCCTTGGTCTGTCTGGTCATTGTGTCAATTGTCTAGGCTCAGTATGGTCATGTGAAAAGTCATGTGCCTATAAATACCCCCCTCCCCTCTCTCATTTGTAACCTTTGATGCATTATTGAAAGAAAGAAATCCCAAGTCTTTGTTTTTCTCCACAAAATTTCCTTTTCTCTCTCATATCTCTCTCTCTCTCTAAGGGGGTCGCCCCTTTCTCTCTCCTCCCCCTCCCACCTACTTTCTAACTCCCCTCCCCTCATTCAAGAGCCTTCCCAACTCCCCACAACCCCTCTTCACTCCTTCCCAACCCCAAGGTAGCCTCCACATATCCCCACTCCACCCTCCAACCACCAACCACCCACTCCCCTTCCCCAAGCACCTCTCTCATCTCCCAAGGGAGAATTCCCCACTCCCCAAGCACCCCTTCCCTTCCCCAACACAACCCTTCCCATCCCCAAGACCCCCATTAATAACCCCCATTAAGCCACATTCCAACCCTGAGAGAGATCTCTCCTTCCCAACCCAAATTCGTAGCTCTCCCTCCCTCCACCTGTTAGACCCCATTCCAACCCCCATTATCCCCCTCTCTCACCTTGGTTTGCCCCCTCCCAGACCCCCTCACAGCTAGGGGTTGCCCCCACACCCATCCACCCCATTTCCCATCCCATCTACCCCATTTCCCATCACCTATCACCACCATGTTCAGCCTAGTTCGCAGGCAACAGAGCACCAGTGACTTGAGGAGACTGCCACGTCCTCACCAAGAAGCTTCAGAGGGCGTATCATATATCGGTGGATTCCTCGTCCAGTCAGCTTCGCAGTCGAGGTGGTTTCGTCTTCATCCGACATCGGAGTAGTCCAGAGGAGCTGATCTCGCTTGGCTACGCATCCTGCCCCTGACATACAACCTGAAGCGACTTGCAGAAGCTCCCATGGCCTGAGTTATGAGATTCTTGAGGCACCACTTGGCTGAGGGCTTCTCTTTCAAGTCCCCTTCCATCTCCAAGAAGCAGAACCATTTTTGGATCCCGGAGTCAGGAGTTCCGGATTTTCTCCCCAAGGTGCGCCAGGTTAGTTCCCCTGAGCCAATTCTGACACCCCTCCACTGTTCCGGTCTTCGTCGTCAGCTCCGACCTCCGACGATGGTCCCATTGGTTGCAGATCGAAGAGGACTCGTCCATGATTGCAGAGGTTCTAATCCCGCATTATTCGGAGTCGGGAGTGTTCGTGGCGCCTTCGTCTTCCAGTAGCAGTAGACTGGGAGCAACCAGAACCAGCACAGAACAGTCTTGTTCCAGACCCTGCCCCAGCCACCGACGACGTCAAGAAATTCCACAAAAATTCAGGCGTCATTCTGGGTCAAGTCAGAAAGATTCAGCACTGATTACGACCTTTTCTGAGTTCGGGAGAGCCCCTAGCGGAGCCGACATCGACCACCTATCTCGCTGTCCAGAGAGTTGGCAGAACCGACGGTCATCTTCCACTCGGCTTTTGCTTAATTCCCCATCCCCGCCTGGCCAGCTTACAGCCCCTCCCTGCGCCGAGGTAGTGCTTGCTTGTAATCTGAAATTAACCCCCACCCCGAGATCCCCCTCCTGCGAGAGGCGTAGTGGTGTATCATTTTGAAATTTCAGGTTCAAGCTACACCGGCGCAGCGTGCGGGTTCTACCCACGCTTCCCCGCTCGCCTCGTCTCCAGTCGGGATGGACGTTTTCACACTGATCAGGTGAGCAATTGAACACCCCTCTCTGTTGGAATCACATTTGCTTGCTTAGTGTCACATCTTAGTGCCGTCGGCGGTAAGAGAGTGCCCGATCCCGAATTTGCTTATAATTGAGTGATTACCGCGGGCGAGTTGCGAGAGAGCCATTACATCCCACGCCCTCAGCGTTCTGGCCGCCTACGAGAGTGGGCATCCCTAGACCCTTGGGGGTTCAATCCCAAGCTAGCCAATCCCCGGAGCAGCGAGCTCCCACCTCGAACCCTCACCACCATCATCGGGTTACCTACGAGCATGAGTGTGTGCTTAGTGGGTGAGTCCGCTAGAGTGAGTCCACTGCCTCGTTGCTTGTTTGCGGGTCTAGGTCCAAGGTGTCTCGGTCTAGTGGCTGCCACCCCCAAGGTGGTGTCACATCAAATTGGTATCAGAGCAAGTTCACAACTTATCTTTATCAAGTTGGTCCTAGGGCGCATTTACATTTTGTGTCACCCGGTGCATCACCCTTGTCCACCATCATGACTACCTCATACTTAGCATATTCGCCACTCTTAGGCCCATTAAAAGCCTTTGTATTTGACGGAACCCGCCCTAGTATATATCTAGAGTGGGAGGACTCCATAGATCGACACTTTGGGAGGTTCACTCTGTCAGGGCCTATGCAAGTCAACTATGCCAAGAGTTTGCTCTGGCGCCAAGTTAGGAAAGAATGGGAGAACATTATAGGTTTGAGAGAAGTCAAAAGGGAAGCACCCATCGAATCTTGGGTCGAAATGAGGGCCAATCTTAGAAAGATCTATGTACCCTAATCCAAACCTCCTCAATCAACCCATCTTCCACCCCCAACCCCAACTCCAACCCAAGAACTTCCCCTACCAAGCCCAACCCAAGTCCGTCCTTGTTTACCACCCCAGGAGTATCATGCGCCGACCATTAGCACCCCACCCACCATAGACCTTCCTACCCCATTACCCTTGGAAGTTGTGGCCCACACACACACCCAAGTGGAGATGGATGCCAATTCGGATCTACCTCCCACCATAGAGAAAATCCTAGACCCCCCACTTCCACCCACCTCTCCTAGTCCGAGTCCTCATGAGCCGCCCACCCTCAGAATGAATGAGTCCATACTCCAATGGCTCAAGCGAGGCCCCACCATTCCTACCTCACCACCCTACCTCTCACCCTTAGGATATCAAGCCCAAATTGTGCCGACCTAGTCTTTTCATGTCACACGTCAAACCTCCTACTCTGTGGAAGACTTAGGGGACCTAGTGGACTGCTTACAATGGCAAGTCCACCTGACCGATATGCTAGCCATAGGACCATCGGAGTCTAGCACCATCTTCTTAGCTTACCCCGCCATCGGCTGCATCACCTCCATCTACACTAGCAGTCATTATACGAGTGAAATCCTCCTCTTTCTCCCCAAGGATGAGAAACCCATCTTGGTCCACTCTCCACCCATTGAGGTTCCAATTACTTTGATTGGCCAACCCACTAGAGACCATGGCCCAATTACCTTGGAGGAGGATGACTCACCGTTTGGGAACCTTGAGAACATAGAGTGCCTCCCTCTAGGAATACCTTTCCACGACCCCTTTGATCCCTTCCTATGGGAGTCTAGTTTCCCATGTGACCCACCCACCTTACTCACCACCCACATTATCCTACCCTCACCCACCATGTTAGACCAAGCCCACCTCTTTCAAATCCCGGGCGACACAAGGGTAGCCATGACCATGGAAGATCTACACCTAGGGAACAAGGAAATACCTCTCTCCATGATGTCCACCTTCCTAGACCCCTTCGACCCTTTTGAGTAGAAGCTCAAAGGCCATCCCAAAACCCCGCACATGGAAGTCATCTCTGGATAGGAATGCATATGTCTTGGCATCTCACACCACTTGGCATGATTAGTAAGTCGGGTCCTTTCATTCATGTCACTCACATGTCAGGTCGGAAGCATGATTGGTCCATATTCGGGTGCAAAGGTCCTCCCACGTTCATCATTGGTCAAATGCATGTTAGGGGCATTCACGGATGTCCGGGACCCCCGGCAATTGCTACGCCCATGCATACTAGACTCACCTACGGATGACCAGGTCCTCCCAATTCCATCAAAGTCTTCTTGGCATCAAAGCATGATTGGTCTACATATGGTTGTCCTGGTCCACCCTTGCATACCATACATTTCTCCCCCACATCGCATCATAGTACATGACATGAGCAATCAAGCAAGCATCAAGCAACGAGCGGTGATGTTCATGAAGAGCGGGCAAAGGCTCGTGAGCGCCACTTGGATTTTCAAGTAGGCAGTCTAGTGATGATGACTTTGGAGTGGCTCTACCCTAGGGTCACCTCCAACTTGAGGGCACGAGGACTTGGACCTTGCCAAGTTCCGAGTGGCTTTGACAACCCAGCTTATGGGTTGGACTTACAGATGGGTTTTATGATTCACCCCATCTCCCACGTGGCAGAGCCGGCACCCTATATGGGCACCGCGGTGGATCCTAGTGAGTGCCTTGAGCCTATACCTTCCTTTGAGAGGGACATCCACGGAGAGCCACCACAAATCAGCCTGAGAGCCCGACGTGTGCACACGGAGGCAACACTAGGCAAGCAAGGTATCATTGCCAGCATGAGGGTGTGTCCGTGCCACTTTGAGAAGCTAAAGCGCCATCCCCCGGCCATGGACGCGGGTTGAGTCAGGAGATCGTGGTTCGCCCGGAGCTGCCTTGGTGCACCACCTCTCCGGTGGACCCATACTCGACGGGGTCGAGTTTTCCCCACCGCGGGGGTATGATGGGGGCATCACTTACCCCTCCACATTTTTCGAAGCTCTGATGGATCGTCGGCATGCGCCATTGTGTTCTTCACACTTTTTTGAGTCAATCCATGTAATTTTCATATTTTCTTTGAGTCATAATTGTGTAATTGTCCCTTTATTTGAGTCTGGTATCTAGGTTATTGAGTCATTTACATAAGTTCTCTGTCATATGGTTGATTAGGTTGGCTATTGGGCCCAATTCAATGGGCTAGGCCCAGGGGCGCCTCTCCTTGGTCTGTCTGGTCATTGTGTCAATTGTCTAGGGTCAGTATGGTCATGTGAAAAGTCCTGTGCCTATAAATACCCCACTCCCCTCTCTCATTTGTAACATTTGATGCATTATTGAAAGAAAGAAATCCCAAGTCTTTGTTTTTCTCCACAAAATTTCCTTTTCTCTCTCATATATATCTCTCTCTCTAAGGGGGTCGCCCCTTTCTCTCTCCTCCCCCTCCCACCTACTTTCTAACTCCCCTCCCCTCATTCAAGAGCCTTCCCAACTCCCCACAACCCCTCTTCACTCCTTCCCAACCCCAAGGTAGCCTCCACCTATCCCCACTCCACCCTCCAACCACCAACCACCCACTCCCCTTCCCCAAGCACCTCTCTCATCTCCCAAGGGAGAATTCCCCACTCCCCAAGCACCCCTTCCCTTCCCCAACACAATCCTTTCCATCCCCAAGACCCCCATTAACAACCCCATTAAGCCACATTCCAACCTTGAGAGAGATCTCTCCTTCCCTCTCTCCTTCCCAACCCAAATTCGTAGCTCTCCCTCCCTCCACCTGTTAGACCCCATTCCAGCCCCCATTCTCCCCCTCCATCACCTTGGTTTCTCCCCTCCCAGACCCCCTCACAGCTAGGGGTTTCCCCCACATCCATCTACCCCATTTCCCATCCCATCTACCCCATTTCCCATCACCTATCACCACCATGTTCAGCCTAGTTCGCAGGCAGCAGAGCACCAGCGACTTGAAGAGACTGCCACGTCGTCACCAAGAAGCTTCAGAGGGCGTACCATATACCGGTGGATTCCTCGTCTAGTCAGCTTCACAGCCGAGGTGGTTTCGTCTTCATTCGACATCGGAGTAGTCCAGAGGAGCTGATCTTGCTCGGCTGCGCATCCTGCCCCTGGCAGACAACCTGAAGCAACTTGTAGAAGCTCCCACGGCCTGAGTTATGAGATTTTTGAGGCACCACTTGGCTGAGGGATTCTCCTTCAAGTCCCCTTCCATCTCCAAGAAGCAGAAGCATTTTTGGATCTCGGAGTCAGGAGTTCCGGATTTTCTCCCCAAGGTGCGCCAGGTCAGTTCCCCTGAGCCAGTTCCGACACCCCTCCATTGTTCCGGTCTTCGTCATCAGCTCCGACCTCCGACGATGGTCCCATTGGTCGCGGATCGAAGAGGACTTATCCACGATTGCAGGGGTTCTGATCCCGCATTAATCGGAGTCCGGGAGTGTTCGTGGCGCCTTCATCTTCCAACAGCAACAGACTGGGAGCAACCAGAACCAGCACAGAACAGTCCTATTCCAGACCCTGCCCTAGCCACCGACGATGTCAAGAAATTCCACGAAAATTTAGGCGTCATCCTGGGTCAAGTCAAAAAGATTCAACATTGGTTGTGACCTTTTCTGAGTTCGGGAGAGCCCGTAGCGGAGCCGACATCGACTGCCTATCTCACTATCCAGAGAGTTGGCAGAACCGACGGGCATCTTCCACTCGGCTTTTGCTTAATTCCCCATCCCCGCCTGGCCAGCTTACAGCCCCTCCCTGGGTGGAGGTAGTGCTTTCTTGTAATCTGAAATTAACCCCCACCCTGAGATCCCCCTCCTGCGAGAGGCGTAGTGGTGTATCATTCTGAAATTTCATGTTCAAGCTACATCGGCGCAGCGCGCAGGTTCTACCCACGCTTCCCCGCTCGCCTCGTCTCCGGTCGGGATCGACGTTTTCACGCCGATCAGGTGAGCAACTGAGCACCCCTCTCTGCTGGAATCACATTTGCTTGCTTAGTGTCGCATCTTAGTGCCGTCGGTGGTAAGAGAGTGCCTGATCCCGAATTTGCTTATAATTGAGTGACTACTGCGGGCAAGTTGCGAGAGAGCCATTACATCCCATGCCCTCGGCGTGCTGGTCGCCTGTGAGAGTGGGCATCCCTAGACCCTTGGGGGTTCAATCCCAAGCTAGCAAATCCTCAGAGCAGCGAGGTCCCACCTCGAACCCTCACCACCATCATCGGGTTGCCTACGGGCACGAGTGTGCGCTTAGTGGGTGAGTCCGCTAGAGTGAGTCCACTGCCTCGTTGCTTGCTTGCGGGTCTAGGTCCAAGGTGTCTCGGTCTAGCGGCTGCCACCTCCAAGGTGGTGTCACATCTGCTCCTCTTCCGCCAGAGATAAGGGCAAACTGGTTGCTCGAGAGGATGAGCCAAGGCGACGGGGGTCCAAACGGAAGGCTCCAGGGGTGCCATTGCTGTTGGGGGCGATGAAAGACCTGACCGTCGAGAAGAGTAGGCGGAAGAAGACAAAGGTCCCTCCTTCGACTGAGGAGTCTCTAGCCAAGGGTGCCTGTCACTCTGGCTCGTTAGTTGCAGGGCTGGAGATGCACGAGTCGGTGGAGGAGGTCGCCACCCAGTCTGCGGGGGCACAAGGAGCGGAGGTCGGTTTGGATGGTCGGACCGAGCCTACAGGGGTGCCAAGGGAGGAGGCCGGTACCGAGGTCCTGGGCCGAGCGTTGCTGCGTCGAGCTCAGGAGTCGTTGGGGGAGATGTCCCTGTGCAGACTTCGCCTCGGCGGAGTCCCGCTCCGCAGCAGGGGCGGTTTGTCATTCAGGCTTCCTTGTACCAGTGTTGCCGAGAGCTGGAGTCCCTGTCCATCTAGGAAGAGTTTCGGCGATGCCCCCCTTCGATGCTCCTCGAGAGGGTTATGGAGGGCGGCTTGTTCATGGCCCAGTTCGGGGGGAGATCGTCGATCACCGGATGAAGATGGAGAGCAGCGAGATGGCTCAGGCCAAAGGTCGCGCCGAGTCCGACCGGAAGGCCGAGCAGCTGTCCTTCGAGCTTGGGGTCCTCCGGAAGGAGGTGGTCTCGCTCCGGGCGCAGGATCGAGCGCATCAGGAGGGTGTGCGGTCACTGTCCGAGCAATTGTCCCAGGCTCGTCGTACTGTCGGGCTAAAAACTCGCCTCCTAGAAGAGGAGCGCTAGGCCCATATATCGAGCTCGAGACAGTGGGAGGCCGAGCATGATGAGCTCAAGAATAGTCTCCTGGAAGCTGATCGAGCGAGGGAGGAGGCCAAGGTAGTACGGGCCGAGGCTAAAGCCGAAATGAAGCTGGCCGAGATCGAGGTGAAGTTGGCCGAGGTTGAGGCGAGGGAAGCAGAGGCTAAGGCGAGGGCCGTTGAGCGATATCTGAGCTCAGAGGAATAGCTCGAAGCCTTGAAGAAGAGTGCCTTCACTTACTATGAGCCGGGCTATCGTCGAGGGCTGCGGAAAGGTTTTGCCCAAGACTTTAATCGGGCCGTCAGGGAGGCGCAGCAACAGGTCTCGGATGAGCTCATGTTTCTTCCTGGTCATCGAGATGACTCGGATGAAGGAGGCTCGACTCCTCCCTCATCTACGGCGTCGAGTGGCAAGGATGGCAGCGAGGTCAGTTCCACTCCTGAGGTTGAGGGCTCTCCGAGCCAGGTTGCCTCGGGAGGGCACGTGGCCAAGATAGTTCCCACACAGGTGGGGTCAGTGTCTGAGCCGGCCGTCACCGAGGGAGCCAAGGATGAGCTGCACGTGACCGTAAGAGCGGGGCCGAGCGCCGCGGGCCTTCCAACTACCGGGCCTCTGGAATGATCGTAGACCTCCCCTTCTTCTCCCATTTCGATCGATTAGGCTGTATTTGCTTTACTGGCCTTTCCTCTTTTTGTATGGGGGCCTTTTTGGAAACTTCATCACGTACTTTCTTTTTCTTGGAATATGATGGTAGTAAGTTTCAGAGTGTATTCGAATGCTTCTTGCCTTGTTTGACTGAGTTTGATATCTACAGTCGTCGGTGAATCAAATATCTTATCCGATTCTTCCGCCAAAAAATCTGGTCATACGCTGACCGGCTATTTAAAGGGTGCTCATCTGGCACTTTTGCATCTTTTGGCGTTTTAACTGACCTGCTCATTGGCGTATTCCCGCAGAGAGATTTTAATGGCAGGGAGGCATAATTACTCCTCGGGGAGGTATTTGCCTTCACTTACAGTCCCTTGCGTGTTTTCGAGGAAAGGTTCAATTAAGGCAGGGGTTTCCCCCTCCGAGCTATAAAAGGTCCCGAAGGGCGCCTCTTCCTCTTCTTTCTGAACTGCCCGAGCAAACTAGGTCGGCTGCCTCTTTCCCGAGCCAGTTTCCACACTGGGTGGAGTCAGTGGCTCGGTTTGAAGCTACCAACTTTCGTCCGCGTCGAGCTATCAGCTTATGTTGTATCATTTTTTTTCTTTTTCATGAACATTGTAATGGCTATGGCCGATCTGATGTACCAAAAATTTTGATGCAATAAAAATGAGAATTGCTGTTTTTATTGGTTTCTTACATGTACGGATGAGCTCAGAAATAGAACTTCCGTAGGGCCGCCGCATTCCAAGTCTGAGGATTGGCGTCCCTTCCGTAGTACATAGTCGGTATGCTCCTTTCCCGAGCGTCTCGACCACTCGGTAGGGGCCTTCCCAATTAGGAGATAGCTTTCCCACCGCCTCCAGTGGTCGAGAGGCATCGGCCTTCCTGAGAACGAGGTCTCCTGGCTGGGATTGCCTGTCTCGGACCCGGGTGTTGTAGTACTGAATCATGCGTCACTGGTACTCCGTTGCTCGGATTCTTGCGACCTCGCGTACTTCGTCGGTCAACCCGAAGGGATAGGCTACCGATCTCCAGTGGGATGAGTGCCTCGGTGCCATAGACTAGCTGAAATGGAGTTTCGCCCGTGGCAGTTCTTGGGGTGGTTCGGTATGACCATAGTACGCTAGGCAATTCCTCGAGTCAATAATGTAACGACCCAAGATCCGAGTACCGGAAAGGAACCAGCACGACTCGAACCTCGGCCCGCCACCCACAAGCCTGAAGACTCGGAAGGTTTAAAGGATGGTGTGAGGGTACAAGAGAATCTAAAATAGCTGCAGCACTAGAATGTACAGACTTTGAAATCAAGGAATGCACAACGATGTATAGACTTTGAAACACGATGCAATGTCCAGACTTTGATAAACGAATGTATAGACTTGATAAAGCTTCAAAGCACAAGACACTTGGCCAATGTACAGACTTGGAAAGCTTGAAGGCCAATGTACAGACTTGGAAAGCTTGAGGGCCAATGTACGTACTTGGAAAGCCTGAACCAATGTTCAGACTTGGAAAGCCTGAACCAATGTGCAGACTTGGAACAAGTGAACACGGCGATGTGTAGACTTGGCCTTAGAGACGAATGCATAGACTTTAGTGAATACATTCTAGGCAGACCCTGTACAGACTTGAGAGGCGATGCATTTTAGCCAAACCCTGTACAGACTTGAGAGACGTTGCATGCACGATGTATAGACTTGTTAATGCACTGATGCATGCTGTACAGACTTAACATGAGACGTTGCATGCACGATGTATAGACTTGTTAATGCACTGATGCATGCTGTACAGACTTAACATGAGACGTTGCATGCACGATGTATAGACTTGTTAATGCACTGATGCATGCTGTACAGACTTAACATGAGACGTTGCATGCACGATGTATAGACTTGTTAATGCACTGATGCATGCTGTACAGACTTAACATGAGACGCTGCATTCTAGCCAAAACGCTGTACAGACTTTACTTCGTGATGCAGCGTTGTACAGACTTTGCATATGTGAGACACTGGCTGTATAGACTTAGAGTGAAGCATGCAATGTATGGACTTTGAAGACTTGCTAGCATGCGGATGTATAGACTTTAAATGAGAAGCACACGATGCAATGTGTGGACTTGGTGTCTCATGCAGACAGACGAGTGAACAGTCTATGCCATACTCACAGTTAATGCATGTAACAAGTACTGTATGAAGTAAACACATATGACATCAAACATATGAGAGTCATAGTGTTTGTCAACATCAAAACACAGTATTGTCATCAACAAAACACAATATCCAACAATCATCAAAACATAATATTCAACAATCTCCCCCTTTTTGATGATGGCAACACTATGAGTCTCAAGAATGAAAGAGATGGAATATTCAGACTAGACTCATCAAAGTATTCTCCCCCTTTGACTTCATCAAAAAGAGAACAATATCAGAAGAATAATACTTTGATAATCTAGTGATGTCATATGAGGCACCCAAAATAGTTCAGCAGAAGAGGGCAACACAATATCAGAAGCAATTAAAACAATTCTCCCCCTTAGTCAAACAACTTATGCAGACATGCATATGCAACTAATACTCCCCATTTGACATGGCAGAAGGTAGAGAGCTAATGCAGACAAACAACATAAACAAACACACTTGACCAGAGAATTCTTCCTGTATGATCCATGATGTAAGAGTAAACAACAAGGATGAACTCTGGTTATCCAAAGGCTGCAAGTAAACAGGTTATACTGAGAGTTGTGCCTCACATTAAATGAGACCCAATGACAATCAAAACACAGTGATAGAGAGCAATAGGATGAATAGATTCAGCAAATAGTGAAAATTGAGATATAGAACTTTTCAGCATGATACCAACTTCATAAAACAAAAATTAAGTTTTAGATTCCTTCATTATAAAAGCTTATGAATCCTTGATTGTCAGATATGGTTTAAGAATGATGTAAACCGAGTTTTTTTTTTAAAAAAGAAATGGTACTCATATCTGAACCAACTCTTAATGAAAAAGGAACTACAAGCTCATATAAAATTCTAGTTCAACCAACTTCTATCTTGCTTAGTCTACTTTCCATGACTGCTTTAAGAGAAACATAAGTGAATGCAACTGAATTTTAATTGTTCTTTCAGAATTTGATTTACACTTATTCATATTCCCCCCCCCTTTTTTAAAGAACAATTTTGGTTTGTCAACACCTTTTGACGTGGGGAGACACCTTGATCAGAGGCCAGAATCCCCAGTTACTCAGTGTGACAACCGTATTGCTTCTCCCATTTTAGAGAACAGAGGTAGCATTAAAAGTATCTTTGGCATGAGGATACACCTTGATCAGAGACCAAAATCCCCAGTTACTCAATAGAACTATGCCATTGCTCTGCCATATTCTCACAGTAGTTTCCAATCATCTCTTTAAACAGAGTTAACCATGGTCCTTCATGACACAATCCTTTGGACAGGTTTCTCAGTAACCACAGTCATTGCTCTGTCCATACTTTTTCTCAGAATGGATTCAGAACAAGTTAGGTGCTTAAGAACAACTACATACACTATATATCTCAGTCAACGTAGACATGGACTTCAACTTTTCAGATGTCAGATAGTCTTACATGAATTTACATGAAGCATACAGTTAAAGTTTATTAAGAAGTTGAATCAGATATTTTCAAGTTCTTTGAGTCCAAACAAGAGTACATAAGACTTAAACCAATTCCAGTTAATAAATGTTCTTAAGCATGTATAATGGAAGGTTCCTCATTGAAGATGTTTTAACTTTTATGAAGTAGTATTCAGGCTGAAGGTTTACTTCATATCTCGGCTCAGAAATTCAAGTGAGCTGATTGATATTTCAACAAACAGCATGGATTCTGAAAAATTTCAGCAGGGAGACTGCTCTTGAGCAAAGTATTTCAGAGTTGACAGATGAAGTATAATTTAGGTTAAGAATGCTTCAGAATCAGTCAAGAGAGATCTTTTGATGATGGAATCACTGACACTACAGATATGACAAGTTGAATCAGATAGATGGACAGGAAGAGTTCAGACAAAGACACAACTAAAAAGATTAAGCATGCTCCCCCTGACAATATGCAGTGAGTCACTTCCTCCCTTTTTTTTTATTTTTCAAAAAATGTGATATGCAATGCATCGACTCCCCCTTACTAAAAGCACTGAATCATCCTATATGCCATGAAGACAATGCATGAGACTAGACAGACTCCTCCTCATATTGTGCAATATTTGCAATGAAGGCTGAACATATGATTTTGTGACTCAAGCTCATTCAGACTGCCCTATTAAACAATATGACCCATGGTACTTGGCGGAGCACTTGGTCTAAAAGGCCACCTCTCACATAGTAAGAACCTCCAGACAGATTTCCCTGCCTTTTGGTAGCTTACCATTTAATATACCATAGTGGTCATGAATGACAGTGCAATATAGATAGTCCTACTTGCATCAGATTTTCAATGACTGTATGTCTAATGTATGTATATGCAATTCACATATATGCACACACAGCTCAAAGTGCAAATAAGTAATTCCATGAAGCTCAATGCAAGTGTCAAACAAATAAGGGATCATGTATGCATGAATCATGATATGCAGTTAAAAATAGATTTCTAAGGAATTCAATTAACCACATATGAAGAGTGCAAGTATTACCTGAAGAGTGCTTGAATGGGGTTTTATTTTGAGTGCCTTGGTTCATTTCCCCAGCTTATTTTCAATCCAAGGCACACATGCAAGGCAAAGTTTATTTTGCACAAACAGGTACCCAAGTGGTCTTGGGTCCTGAGTTAACAGTGACACCTTTGGCAGGTGTTCTAAACAACTTTTTAGCATGCAGGTCATCAGATCTCATCAAGTAGCAATTATTCATTGAATGACATAATGTGCCACAATAATAGCAAGATGCAGCAGATTTCAGATTTGATTTATGCACATTCTTATTAGCATGAATTCTATGTGCATATGCATGAAAATTTTTGTTAACAGAATTAAAATTCTGTTTACCAAAATGAGCCAGCCAACAGTCAGCAGCTCTATGGCCTAGCTTCTCACAGTTATAGCATGAAATTTTCACAAATGGTTTTGCAGGGAATTTGACAAAATGGGGGTTAACAGAATTCTTTTGAACATACCAACAGTCCTTGACTGTATGCCCATTTTTCTCACATTCGAAGCATCTAATTTGCTTACTTTTAAAACCATTTTTACTCCAAGTGGATCTAAACCAGCACTCAGCAGCCCTGTGCCCAGGCTTATTGCAGTTGAAGCACATAATGTGCTGACTAGAATTGTGTTTAGATCCATTTGGACCATGAAAATGAATGGAAGAACTGGCATGCAGTTTATTGTCTTCTTTCATGATAAAACATTCACTCATGAGATGGCCATGCTTCCCACAATAATAACATGAAGCATCAGGCTTCCTAGCAGCATGGTTTCTATCAAAAGAATTTCTAGAATGTGATGTTTCACTACCATGCTCATCTTTTAGCATTAATCTGCAATCTTCCATTATGTGACCTACTTTCCCACAATAATAGCACGACCCCTTTTTAGTATGAGTGTTTGAGAGGTCATGTGATTTGTGTGCAGCAGTCTTTGTACCAACTGGAGTAGTTTTATCCTTTTTCTGCAAGTTTTCATCCTTTTTTAAATTTTGAGTTTGTCCTACAGTTTTGGGACTGACAGTGGATTTTTGTGCAGTAAATTGAAAGACAGAAGAACCAGCAGTTGTGTTTTGATCAGAAGCTTTTACAAACACAGTCGAAGTTTTATTGCTATTGATCCTTTTGTTTGTTGAACTATAACCCAACCCCTCTCTCTGAGAGTTATCACTCTTTCCCAGAAGCTTATTCAGATTATCCTTTCCCTTGACAAATTTTGATAAGGAGTTTTTCAAATCTTGAATTTCAGAATTTAAGCCACAAATATTAGCTTCATATTTGGATAGATCTGTTTCACAGGAAATGACTTGTTGATGCAAGGCATCATTCAGACTTTTGAGTTTTTCAACTTCATGTTTTAATTTTATTTCATTGTCAGCTTCAGATAGGGACTTATAAAGATCATCAACTTCTTGTTGAAGGGATGTGATTGTTAATTCATATTTAGCTATCTTTTGTTCACAGCAAGTGACATTCCCACTCAACATTAGGTTGATATTTTTCAGATTTGTAATTTCATGTTCAACATTCAGCAACTCACTAGAGCTCACCAGGCTTACACTCTTCCCTTTTTCTAAAGTGATTAGCCTCTCAGACATTGCTGAGTTTAGGTGATTCAGCTTATTAATTTCCTCTTTCAGTTTACTGTTCTGCTCTAGGAGTTCATCATCAAGAACCCATTCATCTGAAGAAAACTGACATTCATAAAACTTTTCTTGTTGTTTTTCAGATTGAAGTTTGTCAAGATTTTTCTGAATCTTTGAATTTGTTACTCTATCAGCCTCTAATTTTTCAGAAATCAATCTATTTTCTTTTTCAAGATTTATTGATTTGTGTTCAAATTCCTTGAGCTGATTATTGAGTATTACATTTTCAGACTTCATGTTTTCCAATTCAGAGTTGACAAGCTCTAAGTTTCTCACCAGTTCTTCATTTTGAACAACATTATTGTTATGAGCCTGATCATCATCAGTTGAGCTGAGTCTTTCCTTTAGTTCAGCAATTTCACAAACAAGCTCTTGATTCTCCTTTTTGTGTAATCCAATTTGTTTCATAAGAGTTTATTTTTCAGATTTCAAATGATCTAAGTCTGAACTAATAGAATCAAAATCTGTTAACTGTCTTCTAAATATGTCATTTTCAATTTTCAAAATTTCAGGGTTTTCACCTCGATATTTAGCATCCTCATAATTCTTTAGCTTCTTTATCAGTTTTTTATTCTTCTTCTTTAGTCTTTCATAGGATTCTGACAGATTGGCATAGGCATCTTCCCAGTCGTCTAAAGTGTAACTAGAGAAAGGATTGGTTACCTCTTCAACATCTTCGGATTCATCTTGATCACTGCCATGGTTGCTCTTGTCAGCCATCAGGCAGTTGTCCTCATTTCTCCTCTGAGCTAGCTTCAGCTTATCCAGAATGTCCTTAGCGGACCTGCAGTCATAAAAACAAGAATGTAGAGCTTTGTCATTAGATTCAAAACCTTTTGATTCTCTCCATGTTTTGATCTATGACTGTCAGTCCATTTGGTCTCTTTCTTTGGCAGTCTGTGAGGACCATGTGAGATTAACTTCCACAGATCCGGATCCATCAAATTCACATAGTTATGTAGACTGCTAACCCATGAGTTAAAATTAGAGCCATTGAAAATCGGTGGAAAACCCATTGATTAAATCGGCAAGCAGATTAATGCAGCAGAGAGTAAATTCAGAAATGCACCAAAGACAACAGGATCCTCTGCAGATCGTTGGATCTGATCAGTCAGAGAACCGCTCTGATACCAATTGATAGTTTGGTGCGATAGATAAACACAGATCCAGAGGGGGGGTGAATGGATCTTCTAAAAAGTTTTGACCAATTTAAAATTCGTATGAAATGATAAGCACAAGATCAGTGGACAATTGCTCAAACATAAAAGATGCAAACCCAATTAAACTCTAGGAGATGAATAATCAATCAGATCACGGTCCTAGCATGCATCTAGCAGAAGCAAGCAATCAAACAAACCACTGCACAAGGGATTTTTTAGGTGGTTCGGTCCACAGACCTACGTCCACCCCTCACTCTCAACCGGAGTGAGGCTTCCACTAGCAATCAGCTAGAAAGCAGACTTAGTCTGCAAACAAGTTGCTGCCACACAGCTTGACCAGGGGAACAACCTCCCCTCTTCCTCCAGACCGGAGGGACACCCCAAGTGACTCCCAGCCACTTGGAACCAGAGACTAGGTCTCTCTTCCTCCAGACCAGGAGGAAACACACAGGTAGCAACCACTACCTGCAACCGTAGTCAAGGACTCCCTTCCTCTGAAACCAGAGGGAACTCACAAGCGACACTCAGTCACTTGTAGACCGGAGACACAGTCTCCCTTCTCCTGAGTCCACAGGAGGAACCCGATCTCCAACCAGAGAATCGGAAGAACAATGTTTAGTTTGAAAAGAAAAACAATAAAAGAAAATACAGCAACTAAAAGCTAGAAATATAAAATCAAAATGTGGCTCTCGCAGGAGCTGGCTGGCCTGGATTTGATCCACGGTCCAGTAGAAACTGATCTTCAGTTGAAGCTTCTTTTACTCTAGCTCTCTCTTCTTCTCACTCTTCTTTTTCTTCTCTTTCGCAGACTCTCTCTCTATCTCTTCTTCTTTTCCTACTACTGCAGCTCTTTCCTTCTATCTCGATCACTCTCTTTCTCTATCTGCTTCTCTTTTTTTCATGATCAGCCTTCTTCTGAGGAAGAAGCCTTCATTTTATAGCAGCAGCAAGCAGCTAGGGCGTGTGCTCTCGACGATTCCTGCCCAGAAGGTTCAGTCCACGTGGCACGATCAGGGCCATCTCCTATTCTTGGATCACGTGCATCATTAACCTCCTCGAATCAGCAGTCATGTTAGAACAGATTAATTATCAGTGCAAGTTAATTTATCTGACAGGAAATAATATGAGAAAGTATATACATCAAGTCACTTTGATGAATGAGCTGAGCTTGTACAGACTTGATGCATCAATTGAAGTGTGCACATATGAGAAAGTATATACAGCGAGAATGAATGTACATACATTACATTCACGAGTGTACATACTTTAACTGCATGAGATGCAGGCAACCAGTGTGTATACTTGAAGTGTATGCAATGCAGACACACGAGTTTATAGACTTGAATGCTCAAAGGATTGTACAGACTTCTGAAGGAGATGCACAAACACAATGAAAGTATGCACATTGAATGCATGAGATGCTTAGACAAGCTGTCACCGAATGTACAGACTTTGTCTTACTGTTTATGCAAGAGTCTGTCAACGAATGTACAGACTTTCTATGCTGAATGCACAAGACGCTAAGAGACGCTGTATAGACTTGACAATGCATGGACTAGCACATAGACGCAGCAAGACTCTGTGAGCGCCAAGCCGGTGTACATACTTTGCAAGCGCCAAATCAATGTACAGACTTGCGAGCGCCAGGACCATGTATAGACTTAGTGCAAGTGGGATGTGTAGACTTGCTATGAAGCAACCAGAATGTACAGACTTTGAAATCAAGGAATGCACATCGATGTATAGACTTTGAAACACGATGTAATGTGTAGACTTTGATAAATGCATGTATGGACTTGATAAAGCTTCAAAGCACAAGACACTTGACCAATGTACAGACTTGGAAAGCTTGAAGGCCAATGTACAGACTTGGAAAGCTTGAGGGCCAATGTACAGACTTGGAAAGCCTGAACCAATGTGCAGACTTGGAAAGCCTGAACCAATGTGCAGACTTGGAACAAGTGAACACGGCGATGTGTAGACTTGGCCATAGAGACGAATGTATAGACTTTAGTGAATGCATTCTAGGCAGACCCTGTACAGACTTGAGAGGCGATGCATTTTAGCCAAACCCTGTACAGACTTGAGAGACGTTGCATGCACGTTGTATATACTTGTTAATGCACTGATGCATGCTGTACAGACTTAACATGAGACGTTGCATACACGATGTATAGACTTGTTAATGCACTGATGCATGCTGTACAGACTTAACATGAGACGTTGCATGCACAATGTATAGACTTGTTAATGCACTGATGCATGCTGTACAGACTTAACATGAGACGTTGCATGCACGATGTATAGACTTGTTAATGCACTGATGCATGCTGTACAGACTTAACATGAGACGCTGCATTCTAGCCAAAACGCTGTACAGACTTTACTTCGTGATGCAGCGTTGTACAGATTTTGCATATGTGAGACACTGGCTGTATAGACTTAGAGTGAAGCATGCAATGTATGGACTTTGAAGACTTGCTAACATGCGGATGCAATGTATGGATTTTGAAGACTTGCTAGCATGCGGATGTATAGACTTTAAATGAGAAGCACACAATGCAATGTGTGAACTTGGTGTCTCATGCAGACAGACGAGTGAACAGTCTATGCCATGCTCACAGTTAATGCATGTAACAAGTACTGTATGAAGTAAACACATATGACATCAAACATATGAGAGTCATAGTGTTTGTCAACATCAAAACACAGTATTGTCATCAACAAAACACAATATCCAACAATCATCAAAACACACTATTGTCATCATCAAAACACAATATTCAACAAGAGCTGCTTCCCACGTCCATCTACTTCCAAAGTTCAGGGAGTATCGTTTCCAAGGGTTTAGTTCAGTCAAGTCATGTTCTTAGTGTCTTTTCTCTCTTTCAAACATCATAGCATTGTCCCTCTCCATCTCCCACGTTCTTGCACTTGCTTCATTCATTCAAAACATCCTCCCATCTTTTAAAACGCCCCAGAGAGGTTAAAAAAACCAACCTCACCGGTATTTCCCTTTCCTTTTGCATGTTCTTAAGTTTCTTGGATTTATTGATACTACTTTGTCTAAGGGCTAATTTGGGTTATTTTTCTTGTGTTCTACACTCTTTTGCAGGTTTACAGGGTCCCTAGCACGAGGCCCAAGCTCTCTGGCCGGGTGGAAAGCTTAGAGATCAAAACATTCTCAACTTCTTATTCTGCAGAAGCTCTGACGGTCTGTCACAGGCACGTTAGAGTCTTGTAGCGGTCTATCGTAAGACCGTCACACTTACTGTGGCGCATCTTCCTTCGACCGTTACATCTAACGGAGCTGCAGTTTCCTAGTTGTTTTCTCTCTCCCATGGGCGGGTGCATCATCCTCCTATTCTAAGGTAATTATCAGGTCTTTGACTTGTTTCTACCTTGGTGGCGATCACATCTTTCGTTAGTTTGGGCATTAGCTTTCTCTTTCATCATATCTCCTCTTTACTTTGTTTGTTCCACCTATACGGTGTGTTTTCTTTTATTCCTTATTCCACGCCCCGGTGTGTGTTTTTTTTCTTTATTTGCTTAGCTTAGTCTTGATTGAGATAGTATGCCCATGCTAGAGCTTGTGTTGGTTGCCTAGGTTCATGATTCGCATGTTCATAGGTTGATTGATTTCATTACTTGGCTCATTTGCTCATAGTTGGCATCATAGCCCATCTTGCAAAAGAAGGGACACATTAAAACTAACAGTTTTTTTGGCGATCACGGTGGGACATCTAGTGCCAATCGTGCTTTGAATCTCTGCTAAACCTGCTCCCCTTTGTTTGCCCTTGTTGCTCTGGTTTTCCCAGATTTTCTCTCTATTTCTCTGCTGTTTCTGGTTCTCTGGCTCCTCTGACGGTCTCCTATGAATGCATTACATTTCTGTGACGGCTCGGTCTTAGACCGTCACATTCCTCTGATGCAGGTAGTCTAGACCATCACATACTCCAGATAGGTACGCATCCCGAGGTGCACTTTACTTCCACAGTTTTTGCTGTGATTTTCATGCTTGGGTGCTATTCGGTCTCCTCCTTGGTTTGTTCACATATTTATGTCATTGTGTGCATATTTGATTGCTAGATTTTAGGCTAGAATTTGCATGCACCCCGGTGCACATAGGTTCATGCATATTTTCATACATTAGATTGCATTCTCTTACCTTGGTGCGTAGACCTCTCGTCTCCATATTCCTTGGGGCCGACCAGAAAAACACATCAGGGACCTCCATAAGTCCCCGTGAGCCGTGGATTCCCTCATGGACATCGGGCCGGTTGTACCTTTCCTACCCCGTGTCTAGGATTGCATAGGTGAAGGAGTGATTACATTTAGAGTCAACCAAGCCACACATCCTTTCCTATTAAGAACCTACTTGTGGAGAGCACATCCTAATCAAATCACTAAGGTTCTAAAGGAGGAGATCATAAAAATCTTGTTACATCATCTAAGTAACTTGGTTGAATTTAAGTGTTGTCATCTCATTTTCGCTTGCATCTTTGTCAAAGTTATCTAAGTTTGATCACTCATTGTGTGTTTGTTGTGTATTGTTTGCTTTTGTTAAGGTCTTCCGTTGCATGTGGAGTTGTCTTCGTCCATTAGAGTCATCTCCTAGGGTCAATTCCTTCTCCAAAATCTACTCCAATCCGCTCTTCGAGCCCATCATGGCTTCTTTCAATCCTCCCCGTTCCCAAGATGATTCTCTTCCTCAAGGGCTTCTTGAAAACCGGCCCAACTCCAGGCTGTCTATCAGGCCATGCAGGGGTCCAATACCCCACATCCCACGATTGCGCAAGGCCAATCTAATCTTTCCATCGACCAGTCTAGAGTTGGTGGGGCCTCCATCCAGCCCACTCCAATTGATCTTACTCCGGTCCAACCTCATACCATCACCTTTTCTGGTATGGAAACGGGCCAATCTTCCGCTTCGGCCCAGCAATTTTCTAACAAGGGAAAGTCTACTCTCCCTTCTTTTATTCAGGTGGATCATCACATGCCCAGCCCATCGGTGCCACAAGTCCTTGTTGGCCCTTCAGATTTCTTGCGCCCTCAGCAAGGGGTTGCCCACGTCCATTCTAATCTGGGTCAGTCTTCGACCCAATATCCTTCATATGGGCTCCCTACCTTGGCTGTTTATCCTTCTACTCCTTCTTATGAGCTTTCACCTCCTACAACAGTCCATCCTTTTGCTCCTCAATTTCAACCTTCGTCTCTCACTACCCCTACTCCATCCAGGAAGCAGGAACTACTTGATAAGTGGGCCACCATGCAACAACAGATTGATTTCCTTCAAAAACAGGTTGGCCCACAATCCTTGGCAGATGTTCCAGTCCCCAGCTTGCAAAACATCCGATTCCCTCCGCAATCCGAGCTCCCTAATTACCGCAAGTATGATGGGAACGGCAGTCCCTTTATTCATGTGAGGGACTTTTTATATGAATCAGCCCAATTTCAGTATGATGATCGCCTCATGGCGTATTTGTTCCACCGATCATTGGATAGTGTTGCACTGGAATGGTTCTATTCTCTGCTGCTAGAGGATGCCGAGAGCTTCAAAATAGTGAAAGACAAGTTCATCCAACGGTTTCAAGATAGGGTCGGTCCAGAATATTCCTTCACAGACTTGGTGGCCGAGAAAATGAAGCCCGATGAGGAGTTTGCAACTTACGCTGACAGATGGAGGCAGATGGCCGCTAGGGTGCCAGGCCATATTTCGGAGGAAGAGAAGGGCAAGCTACTTATTTCCAATGCTACTCCGACCTTCTGAAACATCTTGGCGATGAATAATATAGCAAACATGCACCAACTTTATAGCCGGGCGCAGTTCATTCAAACGCAGTTCAAAGACTCTCCCATCCACTCGCCCTTTGAGAACCAAAAGCCAAAATACCACAAGAAACCTTAAGGGCCTGTCACCGAGGGGGTTCAGACCAATGAACAAGTTCAAGCCGTTACCTTCCCTTTCCAAGCCGCACCTTTCCGCTTTTTGTAAAACCCCCGCACTCCTCAAAACCCCGCTCCACAAAACTTTCCAACCATTCCACAAAACCCTCTGCCTACCTTTGCCACTCCACAAAATACCTTTACCGCTCCACAACAACCTCCACAGCCTTCGCAATACCATAATGTCCCTCCACCCAACAGTTACAACAACAACAACAAGCGCCCGGCTCCTAAAAGAGCATAGTACCCACCCCTGCCAGAAACCCTCACGGATATCTTCTCGGCTCTCATGTCAGTTAATGCTATACAACTCCCTCCGGAACGGCCCAACTGGAACCTGGCCGTTGATCAGACAAAGCACTGTATGTTCCACAGGCATCCATGACATACTATTGAAGGGTGTTTTCAGTTCAGGGATTTGGTCTATGACCTCCATGAAGGACAAAGGATTGATTGGGCCAAAATGGATAGGGCCATTACGGAAATTAAAGAGAGAAGAAGGCAGCCGCCGAGGCAGCAAGTGCAGCAACAACAGGCACCGCAGCCGCAGTAGCAGCGCAACAGCAACAGCAACAACAGCCGGTTCAAGGCATGGGGATCCACCAGAACCCTATGCCGAACCATCTTCCCGCTCCACAGCCTCAGCCACCGGCGCCGGCCTAGGTCAATGTAGTTCAACCCCCGGCCCCTGATGCCGGGTGGTCCTTTGATGATGACAGCTCTACGCTGCAAGTCATGGCCCTTCACCACAACTTCCGCACTCCTTCCGCTCCTACCATCCTTACATACCAAAACCCTCCTCGCCTGCTACGCCGTTTATCCTTTCATCTATTCCTACTCCACCACCCGTCTCTCACACATGACTCACCCCCGCTATCACCGCACCTCCATCTAACCCTCCACTCATTACACCTCCGCCTACCTTTATATCCCCACTTCCGCTCGCACCCGCTACCACCAACCCCTCACCCATCATCCTTTCCACCACACCCTCTTCCGCACCACTCATCCACCTCACCGGGCCTACTAAGTCACTTATCTTGAGCCCATTCGAGGCCGCAGTAGCCTATAACTTCACCTTGCGGAGCGGGCGCATGTTTCACCGCAATTATCCTTCCACCTCCAATCCCTAGTCTTCCCAACCGACTGCTGAGCAGGAAGAAGCTGAGCCGTTACCAGGAACCCAATACGATCTGTTGCATCACTTGGATCAGGTTCCCGCTAAGATATCCATGCTGGAGCTTATCAAAAGATCTATCCTTCACCAAGATGCTCTCAGGAACTTTCTTCAGAAGGTGATGGTTAGTGAAGACGTGGTAGCCGATAGTTTACCTATGGCACTGGCGACTATTTCTAAAGGACCAGCTATAACCTTCTCTGAAACCGAGCTAGCACCACCAGAAGCTCGGCAAATGTCACTTTGCATCACCATTATCTTGAATAAAGTCAGCATTGATGCGGCATTAGTTGACACAGGGGCATCTATCAATGTGTGCCTGCTCAGCACTCTCAGGGCCTGTAATCTGTCAGAAGAACTTCTACGCCCGACCCCCACTACTATAGCTGCTTATGACAATTCTCAGAGGGCATGTCACGGGATTGTTACTATTCAAGCCGAGCTTGGGCCTCTCACCATGCCCATTGAATTCTATGTGTTGGACATCGATCCTATGTTCAAAGCTATCTTGGGTCGTCCGTGGATCGACACTCTCAGTGCCGTGCCCTCCACCGCGCACCAATGTCTCAAGTTCCCTTTCCAAGGGAGGGTGGTTAAAGTAAAAAGCTCATCCACGGTCCAGTATGTCAAAGTTATTTTGGAGAAGATTCTGCCCACATTATGGCCCAGCAGCCGGCCCGTTATTTCTGTACTAGATCTGGATTTCTCTTGGGCTTATGCACCACGCAAGCCCGCCGCTACACCCATCAATATCAAAGTGAAACCCTAGATCCGAGATTCCAAGGGTTGGGATATCATATTGAAGCTGGGTTATCAACCGGGGAGAGGCCTCGGTGCGCAGTTACAAGGGCGAACTAAGCCAGTGCCAAAAGGAAGAAAAATGAGCCGGAGAGGTCTCGGTTATCGAGAGTCCGCACTCTTAATGATGGGAGACTCAGAGCCACTTACATGGGATTACCACCAACACTTTATAAGAGGACCCCTCCAGCCGGGTACACTGAATCCACCACCAGTACAATCAGAAAAGAAAAATACAGCTTGCACAGTTGCTAGTCCACCTCTGCTACCAAAAGGGCCTGTTGATGATATGCCAGATTTCAGACAGTCATTTGCCAGAATGTTCAGTGAGCCAAATGGTTATGGTCAGAAGGAGAATCAGGAAGTGCGGCTTGTTCAATGGAAGCCGAAGCCACCTGGCCGTCTACAGAAGAAGGGGAGCTCTCCCATTATCATTTCTTGGTCTCCATCCCATCTCGCATCTCTATTTCAACAATTGGAACCCATTCCCCGTTCACCCCCGATTATGGTCGATCCGTATTTTACGAAAAGATCGCCCGAAATATTGGTTGTTCCATGTGCATGTGGGCGCTGCCCACCCGTTGATCTGTCAACTCTATTCACTCCTCCTTCCCCCACCGCCCAACTCCACGAGATGTGGTTTTCATCTTCCGACCCCTTCTTTGATTGCATCTTCCCCTCTCTATTTCCCATGCAACTTCCTCCTCCTCCATCTTGCTGTATGATCTCCAAAAAAAACCGTCAAATTTGAAACAGAGATTTCGGTGGAAGATTATGCTATCTTGTCTCCATCCTCCTCCTAGGGGCACTAGTCCCCTGCTCCTTCCTTTCCACTAGATTTCATTTCTCTTAGGTTAGGCGTAGGGTCCGTCGAGTCTAGGGAAGTAGGGTCGATTAGAACTAGAGAAGTAGGGTCCTCTTCTAGGTCGTTCAATCCTTCCGAGCTTGAGCCGCGCTCGCTTGCGCATCCTTCCAAATCCATTCCTGATAGGTTCTTGCAGGATCTGGCTCAGTGATGTCATGCTCTTTTGAAGTGTCCAGAGTTTGTCGCTATGGCAATCATGATAGAAGATGAAGAGAAAATAGAAGGGGTGTGGAGCGATGACAGACTCGGTGTCTATGAAGTCTTTGTTGTGTCTCTTAGGCACAAGCATGTGCTATGTTACTTTGATGATAGCAATGCTATTTGGTTTTGATGATAGCAAGACAGTGAGTGCATTTGAGTGCATTTGATATTGTATTTTGATGATAGCAATGTTATTGTGCATTGATGATTGCAATAAACAAAGTACATTTCTATGCATTCTTATTCTTGAGCATTCTGCATATTGATAGCAACATGAATGATGATGTTTAGCATTGATGGCATTTGCTCTTTATATATGTGCATTGCATTATGTCAGATATCATGTCTCTGCATATATCATGTCTGGGTAGCAAAGTCTATACACTGGATTGTGTATTTATGCATCATGCAAGTCTATACATTGGACTCTCGTTCAAGTCTATGCATTACTGTTCATGCATCAGTATTCATCAAGTCTGTACAGCATGTCTCTCACGTTGGAAGTCTATACATTGGCGTGGGTCATCCAAGTCTGTACACTTGCTGCACTGTTCAAGCTCATACACTGGCAGCTCTGCTTAAGTCTATACATTCGCTGCAGAGATCACTGTCAAGTCTGTACATTGGTCTTCGATTTCAAGTCTATACACTTGCTTATTCTTCAAGTCTGTACAGCCGTTTGCTTTGGATTTCATGTCTAGACATTGCACTGTAGCATCCATTGTCTTCGTGTTAATTTTGTGTTCAAGTCTTCATGATTGTTTTTGTATTTCTATCTTCGAGTCATCTTTTCGCTGGGTCTTTAAGTCTGTCTAGGTTCAAGTGTCGTTTCACTTCGTGTCGTTCTCCGTGCTGCCTGTCACCTCGTGGTGTTTTTCATAATTGTGTCTTCGCGTTATCTTGTGTATCTGGTCTTCGTGTTGTGTTCGTGTCATTCCCTCTATTATGTCTTCGTGTCACTTACTGTAGTTCTTCGTATTGTTTCAGTGTCTACGTCATCGTGTTACCCCGTGTCAATTACTGTTCTTGACTTCGTGTCAAATCACTGTTCTGTCTTCGTGTTGTTCCTACACTCTGTGTCGATTTCATCTATTGTCTTTGTCTTGTGTTTTCATAACCTCGTGTTAGTGTTTCTGTGATTTCGTTCATGTTTCGTAACCACACTTCGTGTTGGTTACTGTTGTTTCTGTGACTTCGTGTCATGTTTCCACACTTCGTGTCGTTCATGTTTTGTAACCACACTTCGTGTTGGTTACTGTCGCTCTTATGACTTTGTGTCGTGTCTCCCAGACCTCGTGTCGTTTTCACTCCGTGTCAACTTCGTCTTAAGTGTTGTTTTCATAACTTCGTGTCGTGTTTGTTACACCTCGTGTCGTTTTCCGTTTTGTGTCTTCGTGTCGTTTTTGTTCTTCCTAGACCTTGTGTCTTTCTTGTGTTGAAACCACACTTCGTGTTGGTTTCTGTTTTGTCTCCATGTATCTCGTGTCGTTCTTCTTTTTACCTCGTGTTGTTTTATAACCTCACTTCGTGTCGTTCTCGCTTTAACCACACTTCGTGTTGCTTTACGTAGACCTTGTGTCTTACTTTGTTTGCAAACACTTCGTGTCGGTTTCTGCTGTCACCCCGTGTTGTTCTCGTGTTATCGTTTATGTCTGTGTGGTCTTACTTCGTGTTACTTACTGTTGTACATCGAGTCCTTACTGACTTCGTGTCGTTTTCCCTATTGTGTCCTCGCGTTGTCTCCGTGTCGTTGCTATTTGTCACTTCGTGTTGTTTCGTTTTAACCTCGTTCAAGTTTCTTCTAAAGTACTGTTCTTCTGATAATCTATACAGAGGTGTTCCTTAAATTGATTACTTATCCGATACCCTGTTTTACAGGTGCTTTGATCGTGAAGCTTAAGGAGGGCACGTGATCCGAGGCTGGAATAAAGTCTGCTGAGAGACTGCCACGTGGTCCGAATTCTTAGGGCTGGAAATGTGGAGGTCACACGTCGTGGCTGATACTGCTGCTGCTGCTGCTATATATAGGAGCCTTCGTCCACAGATGGAGGGCGATCGAGTTGGCGAGAAGAAAACTCAATACAGAGAGCCACGATCCAGACAGAAAAGAAGAAAAAGAAAAGAAGAAGGGAAAGAGAGTGAGAAAGAGAAAGAAAGAGAGGTTGAGTAAGAGATCGAGATAGCAGAGTGTGAAGAAAGGAAGAGGAAGAAGAATAGAGAAGTAGAGAGAGCTAGAGTGATAGAAGCTTCAACAGAAGATCTGTTCCTGCTGTACCGTGGATCAAATCCAGGCCAGCCAGCTCCTGCGAGAGCCACATTTGTTTTTATCTTTTCAGCCTTCTGTTGCTGGTTTCGTTTTTGTTTTTATCCATTTACTGTATTTTCGATCCTCTGTAGAGAGGTCGGGGTTCCTCCTGTGGGTTCAGGAGAAGGGAGACTTTGTGTCTTCGGTTTGCAAGTAGCTGGGTGCTACTTGTGGTTGGTACCCTCCCGTGTGGAGGAAGAGAGACTTGCGTCTCTGGTTGCCTTTGACAGGGTGTCATCGGTTGTTTCCCTCCGGGTTGGAGGAAGGGAGGCTTGTTCCTCCGGCTCTGGGCTTGTGAGTAGCAAGTCCGGTGGTTCCCTCCGTGTGTGGAGGAAGAGAGACCTGTGTGTCTCTGGTTTCCAAGTGGCTGGAGTCACTTGTGGGTTCCTCCTGTTTGTTCAGGAGAAGGGAGATTGCTATCTCCGGTTGCAAGTAGCTGGGTGCTACTTGTTGATTCCCTCCGGTTTGGAGGAAGGGAGACTTGTCTCCGGTTCTGGGCTTGGGGATTCAAGTCCAGGGGTTCCCTCCAGGTCTGGAGGAAGAGAGACCTTGTGTCTCTGGTTTGCTAGTGACTAGTGTCACTAGTGGTTCCCTCCGGCTGGGAGGAAGAGGGGAGGTTGTTCCCCTGGTCAAGCTGTTTGGCAGCGTTTGTTGCAGACTGAGTCTGCTGTTTCTAGCGTGAGCTAGTGGAAGCCACACTCGGTTTGAGTGTGGGGTGGATGTAGGTCTGAAGGACCGAACCACCTAAAAACCCCTTGTGCATTGTGGTTTGATTTGTTCATTTGTGCTTCCGCTAGATGAATGCATAGGGGCACTCCATGTGTTTGCTAACTGGTAGAACTGAATAGTTGATTAGCTTTCAGATTTGGTAAATCTGTCTAGTTAGCATCATAGTTCTAGTTTGGGCGAAATTTTATATTGAGTGAAAGTCTTGTTAGTATTCTAGTTTTAAATTGGGTGAAAGTTTTAAAGGGTTATATTCATTCACCCCCCCTCTGAATACTGCATCGAACCCAACAATTGGTATCAGAGCGGTTCTCTGGTTGATCAGATCCAACGATCTGCAGAGGATCCTGTTGTCCCTTCGTGCATTTCTGTTTCTACCCTTTGCTCCATTAATCTAGTTGCCGATTTATTCAATGGGTTCTCCACCGATTTTCAATGGCTCTGATTTTAACTCATGGATTAGCAGTCTTCACAATTATGTGAAAATGATTAGTCCGGATCTGTGGAAGTTAATTTCACAAGGTCCCCACAGATTGCCAAAGGAAAAGTCCAAATGGACTAAAAGTCACAAGTCAAAATATGAAGAAAATCAGAAGGCCTTTAACCTGATGAGAGCTGCTATTGACAGAGCCTTATGGTCTTGTATTCATGATTGCAGGTCTGCCAAGGACATTATGGATGAGCTGAAGCTTGCTCAGAAGGGAAATGTCGACAACGGTCTGATGGCTGACGAGAGCAACCATGGTAGTGATCAAGATGAATCCGAAGAACGTGATGATGAGGAGGTAAACCCTTTCGAGAATTTTTCATTAGACGATTGGGAAGATGCCTATGCGAATCTGTTAAGATCCCGTAAGAAACTAGGGAAGAAATATAAAAGTCTGAAAAAGAAGATGGAAAATCTAGGAGGTGAAAAACTTGAAACTCTGAAAACTGAAAATGAAATCTTAAGAAGACAACTACAAGACTTTGACTCTATAACTACAGATCTAGATCATTTGAAATCTGAAAAACAAACTTTTATGAAACAAATTGGTCTACACAAAGAGGAGAGTCAAAAGCTTGTTTGTGAAATTGTTGAACTAAAGGAAAGGCTTAGCTTTGTTGATCAGACTCATAACAATGACGCTGTTCAAAATGAAAGATTGGTGAGAAATTTAGAGTGTATCAATTCTGAATTGGAAGAATTGAAATCTGAGAATGAAAAACTCAAAAACCAATCCAAAGAATTTGAACATAGATCAATGTACCTTGAAAAGGAAAATGGTTTGATCTCTGAGAAATTGGAGGCTGAAAGAACAATGAATTCAGATATTCAGAAAAATCTTGACAAATTTCAATCTGAAAAACAACAAGAAATGTTTTATGAATGTCAGTCTTCAATAGATGAATGGGTGCTTGATGCTGATCTCCTAGAGCAGAACAGTAAACTGAAAGAGGAAATCAATAAGTTGAAACATCTAAACACCCAACTGACAAATAGGCTAATGACGGTTGAAAAAGGCAAGTGTGTGAGTGTGGATAATTCTGATAGGTTGATGAATGCTGAACAAGAAATTGAGAGTCTAAAAACCATCAACATAATGTTAAATGGAAATGTCAGTTGCAGTGAACAGAAAATAGCTGGATATGAGCTTACTATCACATCCCTTCAACAAGAAGTTGATGATCTTTACAAGTCCTTATCTAAAACTGACAAGGAAATAGAATTAAAACAGGAAGTTGAAAAACTCAAGAGTCTGAATGATGCCTTGCATCAACAAGTCATTTCCTGTGAAACAGATCTGTCCAAATATGAGGCTAAAATTGCTGATTTGAATTCTGAGATTAAAGATTTGAAAAATTCTCTATCAAAATTTGTCAAAGGAAAGGACAATCTGAATAAGCTTCTTGGAAAGAGTGATAACTTTGAGAGAAAAGGACTGGGCTATAGTCCGACAAATAAAAGGAGTAATGGGAATGAAACATCTACGGTTTTTGTCAAAGCCACCAATCAGAACACAACCTCTGCTCCTTCTGTCTTTCAATTTACTGCACAAAAATCAACTGTGAAACCCAAAACTGTGGAACAAACTCCAAAACAGAAAAAGGGTGAAAACTCACAGAAAAAGGAAAAAGGCACTCCTGTTGCTATAAAAAGGGCTACACACAATTCACATGATCTCACATACACTCATATTACAAAGGGGTCATGTTATTATTGTGGGAAAGGAGGTCACATAATGGAGGACTGTGGATTGATGTTAAAGGATGAGCATGCTAGTGGAACTTTACATTCTAGAAATTCTTTTGATAGAAACCATGTTGCTAGGAAGCCTGATGCCTCATGTTATTATTGTGGGAAGCATGGTCATCTCATGAATGAATGTTTTATCATGAAAGAAGACAATAAACTACATGCCAAGTCTTCCATGCACTTTTATGATCCATATGGATCTAAACACAATTCTAGTCAGCACATCGTGTGCTTCAACTGTAATAAGCCTGGGCACAAGGCTGCTGAGTGCTGGTTTAGATCTACTTGGGGTAAAAATGGTTCTCATAGAAGAAATTCTTTTGCATGCTCCCACTGTGGGAAAAATGGGCATACAGTCAAGGACTGTTGGTATGTTCAAAAGAACTATGTTAAACCCCATTTTGTCAAATTCCCTGCAAAAACTTTTGTGAAAATTTCATGCTATAACTGTGGGAAGCCAGGCCATAAATCTGCTGAATGTTGGATGGTTAAGAACAAGCATCAAACTGTTCATACATATAACAGAAAATCTTATGAACATGCTTATAAACATCACCCTGCTGTTAACATGTATCATAAGAACCAAAAACCAGCCAGTTCATGTAGATACTGTGGAAAATTTAGACATTCTATGGATGACTGTTCACTGATGAAATTTGATGATAATGTTGCTATGAAAATGTTTAGAAAACCTGTTAGGGCTAATGCAGGACCCAAAGCTACTTGGGTCCCTGCAGGATCAAGATGATCAAATATCTTGCAGGTGTGCCTTGGAGGGAGAAATAAAAGGGGGTTAACCAAGGCGCTCAAGAATGAAAAACCCCATGATTGAAGTTTTCAGGTCAGTTCTGAAATGTGTTTTAAATTCCATTATCTGAAACTGTGAGCATAAAAAAAAAATGTGTGCTTCATGTTGATTTGCTTGATTGATTGTTGATGATCTCTCCATGTCTAGCTGATCAGTCTGTACTCCAGACTCAGCTATTGAATTCATTTTTGCATATATCTGATGCTCTTCTCTTGCTATATGATTGAACTGAAATTGAATGCTTCGTTAAGCATATTCAGTTGATGCACTATATAGACTCTGTGTCCATGCATGTGTCTTGTGTTAATGCATTGCATGCTTGTTATTGAATGCATACTTGGACTGATTGTGTATAGACTGATTATCATTGCATGTGTCAATGATGCTGTTCAATGCATGAAGGACTGCCTTATGGTGCATTGTCCTTGTTAACCCTGGTATATCAAATGGTATGTTACTAAAAGGCAGGGAAACCTGCCCGGAGGTTCCTACCATGTGTGAGATGGTCTTTGAGACCAGGTCCTCCGCCTAGTACCATGGGTCTAGTCTGCATGTAGAACAGTCTAATGCATAGCATATCTCTTGCATCATGATGTCAGGGGGAGCTGAGAGTTCTATTCAATTCATTGAATCCTTCTCACTTCCCAGTGTTCTCATTCAAATGATTCATATCTTTTGACATCAGATGTCATTGGACCTTATTGCCACTTGCTATCTTTTCCTCATCAGTTTCACTAAACAACAGCTTTGCATCTGGTTCAGTACATTGAATGGTGATTATTGCAATTGTTCACCTATAAGAATCACTCTTACAAATTGAAAAGAACTAAAGGTTTAACCTTTATAAATTGGAGAGTTAAGTGTCTGCACTTCAGAAATTGAGATAAAAGAAAACTTTTATAGCTCTTAATCTTTGTCTCATGGCTAAAATAGAAAAAGTTTTTTTTTAATGCCTAAATGTGTTAATCTGGAAATGTTTAGAACAGGTGAACAAGAGTGTGTAATGTTTTTCAATCAATCACTCTAAAAGATTTAAGGGCAGCAGTAAACAAGATCATTAATGTTAAGAACTGAACATAGTGACAGAAGCAATGGCTGATTGCACTGAGAAACTGTGAACTCCTCCAAAAAGACAGGAGATCTCACATGTCATGAAGTGCCTTAGACTATCTCTGTTCATAGGGTCAAATCTATAAGGGGAGTCCTCACCAAGTAACTGAGGGTACTGGCCTCTAATCAAGGTGTACCCTTAATGTCAAAAGTGAAGACTATTCCTCGTGGGTCTTGATCTGAAGTAGATCATATAGTTTATGCCTAGTAACTGGGGGTACCTTGCCTCTTATCAAGGTGTACACCTAATGTCAACAGCATAAATGCCATAGGTCTATTCACTTAGTTCAGTTTCAGAAATTTAAAAAAAATGAAAATCAAACTGCTGTAACCCTTCGAAAAATCAAAAGTCAATGAGTGAAAATTATTTTTATCAATACATATTCAAGTTGCCTCTCTTGAATTTCCTTGTTTAAACACAAAAGGGTATTATTTCAGACTTATCTATTAATACCATGTGCCCTAGATTCATTGCTATAAATGGAATCTAAAACTCCTTCTCAGGGGTCAGGTGTTTTACTCTAGATTTATCACTGTTAAACCTGAATTTCGAAAGCTGTACGTTGCTGATTCTTATACCTCAACAGTTGTTTATAATCATGCTTCCTTTCTGAACCTATGATTCAGCTGTTGTCAAGTGACCCTCCTACCTTGTTTATCTGTTCATCTTCCTTCTCAAAGGGGGAGCATTTTTTTTTTAATTACTTCAGGAGGAGTCATACCTTCAGGGGGAGCTTCTTGCTCTAGCAGTCACTTGCATGCATAATGCACTTTGCACTCTTGTTTTTACTGTTTTTCTCTTTTTGATCATGTCAAAGGGGGAGAAAATCTTGTGTGACTCACTGTCACATTGTGTTGCCATCATCAAAAAGGGGGAGAATGTTGTGTCTCTTAGGCACAAGCATGTGCTATGTTACTTTGATGATAGCAATGCTATTTGGTTTTGATGATAGCAAGACAGTGAGTGCATTTGAGTGCATTTGATATTGTATTTTGATGATAGCAATGTTATTGTGCATTGATGATTGCAATAAACAAAGTACATTTCTATGCATTCTTATTCTTGAGCATTCTGCATATTGATAGCAACATGAATGATGATGTTTAGCATTGATGGCATTTGCTCTTTATATATGTGCATTGCATTATGTCAGATATCATGTCTCTGCATATATCATGTCTGGGTAGCAAAGTCTATACACTGGATTGTGTATTTGTGCATCATGCAAGTCTATACATTGGACTCTCGTTCAAGTCTATGCATTACTGTTCATGCATCAGTATTCATCAAGTCTGTACAGCATGTCTCTCACGTTGGAAGTCTATACATTGGCGTGGGTCATCCAAGTCTGTACACTTGCTGCACTGTTCAAGCTCATACACTGGCAGCTCTGCTTAAGTCTATACATTCGCTGCAGAGATCACTGTCAAGTCTGTACATTGGTCTTCGATTTCAAGTCTATACACTTGCTTATTCTTCAAGTCTGTACAGCCGTTTGCTTTGGATTTCATGTCTAGACATTGCACTGTAGCATCCATTGTCTTCGTGTTGTGTTTACGTCTTCGTGTTAATTTTGTGTTCAAGTCTTCATGATTGTTTTTGTATTTCTATCTTCGAGTCATCTTTTCGCTGGGTCTTTAAGTCTGTCTAGGTTCAAGTGTCGTTTCACTTCGCGTCGTTCTCCGTGCTGCCTGTCACCTCGTGGTGTTTTTCATAATTGTGTCTTCGCGTTATCTTGTGTATCTGGTCTTCGTGTTGTGTTCGTGTCATTCCCTCTATTATGTCTTCGTGTCACTTACTGTAGTTCTTCGTATTGTTTCAGTGTCTACGTCATCGTGTTACCCCGTGTCAATTACTGTTCTTGACTTCGTGTCAAATCACTGTTCTGTCTTCGTGTTGTTCCTACACTCTGTGTCGATTTCATCTGTTGTCTTTGTCTTGTGTTTTCATAACCTCGTGTTAGTGTTTCTGTGATTTCGTTCATGTTTCGTAACCACACTTCGTGTTGGTTACTGTTGTTTCTGTGACTTCGTGTCATGTTTCCACACTTCGTGTCGTTCATGTTTTGTAACCACACTTCGTGTTGGTTACTGTCGCTCTTATGACTTTGTGTCGTGTCTCCCAGACCTCGTGTCGTTTTCACTCCGTGTCAACTTCGTCTTAAGTGTTGTTTTCATAACTTCGTGTCGTGTTTGTTACACCTCGTGTCGTTTTCCGTTTTGTGTCTTCGTGTCGTTTTTGTTCTTCCTAGACCTTGTGTCTTTCTTGTGTTGAAACCACACTTCGTGTTGGTTTCTGTTTTGTCTCCATGTATCTCGTGTCGTTCTTCTTTTTACCTCGTGTTGTTTTATAACCTCACTTCGTGTCGTTCTCGCTTTAACCACACTTCGTGTTGCTTTACGTAGACCTTGTGTCTTACTTTGTTTGCAAACACTTCGTGTCGGTTTCTGCTGTCACCCCGTGTTGTTCTCGTGTTATCGTTTATGTCTGTGTGGTCTTACTTCGTGTTACTTACTGTTGTACATCGAGTCCTTACTGACTTCGTGTCGTTTTCCCTATTGTGTCCTCGCGTTGTCTCCGTGTCGTTGCTATTTGTCACTTCGTGTTGTTTCGTTTTAACCTCGTTCAAGTTTCTTCTAAAGTACTGTTCTTCTGATAATCTATACAGAGGTGTTCCTTAAATTGATTACTTATCCGATACCCTGTTTTACAGGTGCTTTGATCGTGAAGCTTAAGGAGGGCACGTGATCCGAGGCTGGAATAAAGTCTGCTGAGAGACTGCCACGTGGTCCGAATTCTTAGGGCTGGAAATGTGGAGGTCACACGTCGTGGCTGATACTGCTGCTGCTGCTGCTATATATAGGAGCCTTCGTCCACAGATGGAGAGCGATCGAGTTGGCGAGAAGAAAACTCAATACAGAGAGCCACGATCCAGACAGAAAAGAAGAAAAAGAAAAGAAGAAGGGAAAGAGAGTGAGAAAGAGAAAGAAAGAGAGGTTGAGTAAGAGATCGAGATAGCAGAGTGTGAAGAAAGGAAGAGGAAGAAGAATAGAGAAGTAGAGAGAGCTAGAGTGATAGAAGCTTCAACAGAAGATCTGTTCCTGCTGTACCGTGGATCAAATCCAGGCCAGCCAGCTCCTGCGAGAGCCACATTTGTTTTTATCTTTTCAGCCTTCTGTTGCTGGTTTCGTTTTTGTTTTTATCCATTTACTGTATTTTCGATCCTCTGTAGAGAGGTCGGGGTTCCTCCTGTGGGTTCAGGAGAAGGGAGACTTTGTGTCTTCGGTTTGCAAGTAGCTGGGTGCTACTTGTGGTTGGTACCCTCCCGTGTGGAGGAAGAGAGACTTGCGTCTCTGGTTGCCTTTGACAGGGTGTCATCGGTTGTTTCCCTCCGGGTTGGAGGAAGGGAGGCTTGTTCCTCCGGCTCTGGGCTTGTGAGTAGCAAGTCCGGTGGTTCCCTCCGTGTGTGGAGGAAGAGAGACCGTGTGTCTCTGGTTTCCAAGTGGCTGGAGTCACTTGTGGGTTCCTCCTGTTTGTTCAGGAGAAGGGAGATTGCTATCTCCGGTTGCAAGTAGCTGGGTGCTACTTGTTGATTCCCTCCGGTTTGGAGGAAGGGAGACTTGTCTCCGGTTCTGGGCTTGGGGATTCAAGTCCAGGGGTTCCCTCCAGGTCTGGAGGAAGAGAGACCTTGTGTCTCTGGTTTGCTAGTGACTAGTGTCACTAGTGGTTCCCTCCGGCTGGGAGGAAGAGGGGAGGTTGTTCCCCTGGTCAAGCTGTTTGGCAGCGTTTGTTGCAGACTGAGTCTGCTGTTTCTAGCGTGAGCTAGTGGAAGCCACACTCGGTTTGAGTGTGGGGTGGATGTAGGTCTGAAGGACCGAACCACCTAAAAACCCCTTGTGCATTGTGGTTTGATTTGTTCATTTGTGCTTCCGCTAGATGAATGCATAGGGGCACTCCATGTGTTTGCTAACTGGTAGAACTGAATAGTTGATTAGCTTTCAGATTTGGTAAATCTGTCTAGTTAGCATCATAGTTCTAGTTTGGGCGAAATTTTATATTGAGTGAAAGTCTTGTTAGTATTCTAGTTTTAAATTGGGTGAAAGTTTTAAAGGGTTATATTCATTCACCCCCCCTCTGAATACTGCATCGAACCCAACAGTCTTGAATGAGAAAGACCCGATTGATGATGAGGACAGCAACATAGATGACACTGCCGATCTGTATGCGCAAGGGTTAAAGAGATTCGATGAGCCATCGTCGGCAGTGGATGAACCTACGAAGGAAATAAATTTGGGAACTAAAGAAGACCCAAGACCCATTATTATTGCTGCTAATCTTCCTCCGCAAGTGGAAGAAGATCTAGTCAAGGTTCTAAGGGAGTATAGTGATTCTTTCACCTGGTCTTATGAGGACATGTCGGGTCTTGACCCCTCTTTAGTGGAACATCGACTCGTACTTAAACCAGGGGCAACACCCGTAAAACAGAGGTCAAGGAGATTTCACCCCCACATGGCCTTAAGGATTGAAGAAGAAGTTGATAAGTTATACAAGGCCATGTTCATTAGAGTTGTCTTATATCCCCAGTGGGTGGCGAACATAGTCCCTGTTATCAAGAAGGGTGGAAAGGTGCGTATTTGCATCGATTTCAGGGATCTTAATAAAGCATGTCCCAAAGATGATTTCCCGCTACCTCACATAGACGTCCTGGTCGATAACACCGCCGGGTACGAAGCTTTGTCATTCATGGATGATTATTCCGGATATAACCAAATCCGTCTTGCTCCTGAGGATCAAGAGAAGACCTCGTTCACCACGCCCTGGGGCACATACTGCTATGTTGTTATGCCCTTTGGATTAAAGAATGCAGGTGCTACCTATCAGAGGGCAATGATGGCCATTTTCCAAGACATGATGCATATCTACATGGAAGCCTACGTGGATGAAATCTTGGTGAAATCAAGAACCAAAGAAGAACACCCCTCTATTCTGGCTAAGGTATTGCAGAGAGCTAGGGAGTACAAGCTCAAGATGAATCCGAAGAAGTGTGTTTTCGGAGTCTCTTCAGGGAAGTTGCTAGGCTTTATAGTTAGCAAACGGGGGATCCAGATTGATCCTAATAAAGCAAAGGCCGTCATGGACATGCCTTCACCAAAGAATATTACGGAACTTTGAGGACTGATTGGTAGATTGCAATTCATCAGAAGATTCATATCCCAACATTCTCAGAGGTGCCGCCCGTTTTATGAATTGCTAAAGGCGGGATTCAAATTTGAATGGAATCAAGATTGTCAAAAGGCCTATGAGGACCTAAAGGAATATCTATCCAATCCCCCATTTTTGCAACCTCCTGTCCTTGAGAAACCCCTAATCCTATACATCTCGGTCATTGAGGACTCCCTAGGGGCGGTTTTAGCACAAGTAGATGATGAAGGAAAAGAGCGGGTAGCTTATTACCTCTCCAAGTTGTTCAACCCGGTCGAGGCTAAATACACTGCTATGGAGAAGGCTTGTGCTGCCTTAGTGTGGGTAGCTCAGAAGCTCAAACACTACTTCCTTGCCCACCCAGTTAGGCTGATCTCTAGAATGGACCCGATCCGCTATCTCTTAGAAAAGCCTGTCCTCTCTAGTAGGTTAGCTCGTTGGCAGAGCTTCCTATCTCAGTTTGATATCACGTTCGTCGTTCAGAAGGCGGTCAAAGGATACGCCATCACTGAGCATCTTGCCCATCTCCCGATTCCCTGCACGGACTCTATTCAGGATGACTTCCCTGATGAGCATCTTTCTGTCCTGACTCATCATCCCTTCTGGTCACTGCACTTCGACGGTGCACTCAATTCTCAGGGCCGAGGGATAGGCGTTGTTCTGCGACCTCCGGAAGAAGTGACGATTCCTTTTGCTTATCAACTTCGATTTCCTGCTACCAACAATATAGCTGAGTATGAGGCTCTCCTAGCTGGATTGAAGCATGCCTACCTTCTAGGCGCGCGTTACTTGAATATCATAGGGGATTCTCAGCTCGTCCTGCGGCAAGTTCTGTCCACTTACCGCACCCGTGACCCTAAGCTCAAACCATATCAAGATTTGGTCACGCTCCTTGCTAGGCAATTCCGCAAGTTGATCTACATCCATACTCTCTGGTCTCAGAACATTCTAGCCGATGCTTTAGCATCCCTCGCTTCCTCTCTATCTTTCCTTCTCAGCCGGAGTACTGAGACTATCGTCGTTCAGAGATTGGACGCACCCTCTCTTCGAGATCCCTGGTTTGCTAACCTTAGGAAGACTGTAGAGGTGAGGGCTGAGAAGGAAGAGTTGAAGGAAGTATCTTTGACAGAGTTAGAGGAGATCCTGGAAGAGGAAGAGTTGCCCTGGTATCATGAAATTAAGTTGTTTTGCGAAGATGGATCGTTCCCGGAAGGGGCAAATGCCGAGCAGCGCAAGTCAATAAGAAGAGCCGCCTCAAGGTATACTATCATTGCTGGAGAACTATACAGGCGCGCTACTAACGGGATGCTCATGAGATGTTTGGATGATAATGAAACTTGGAAGGTGGCCGAAGCAGCCCATTCTAGTGAGTGTGGAGGTCATGTTAATGGCTAGGCTCTAGCGAAGAAGATCCTTAGGCAGGGCTATTATTGGCCCACTCTAGAGGAAGATTACTCCCTCTATGTCCGGAGGTGTCTTAAATGCCAACTCCATGCTGATAAAATTCATGCTCCAGCTTCATCTCTTCATCCTCTATCTGCTCCTTGGCTGTTCTCTATGTGGGCTTTCGACGTTGTCGGCCCGCTCGATGATCCCAATTCTCAGATCAAGCAAAAATCCTTCATCCTTACCGCCACTGAGTACTTCACCAAGTGGGCTGAAGCCGAAGTGTACGCAGAGATTAAAGCTATCACGGTGTGCCGCTTCATCATGAAGAACATTATCTCGCGGTTCGGAGTGCCAAGCAGCATTGTCCCCGACAACGGACCCCAGTTCATCTCTCAAGAGCTCAAGGACCTATGTATGAAGTTCAATATTACATTGCATCACTCATCTCCATATTACCCATAAGGCAACGGTCAGGCCGAAGCAACTAACAAAACCCTTCTCAAAATCATAAAGAAAACATGCGAATCTCATAAGTTTTCTGATTGGCCAGAAAGATTAGTGGAAGCTCTATGGGTTTACCGCACCTCCGTTCGTACTCCTATGGGGAAAATTCCCTATGCTCTCACTTACGGGATGGAGGCGGTACTCCCACATGAGATTTTGATCCCTTCCCTATGGGTACAGCTCGATAAGGAACTTAATCTCGATGAACGTCGAGAGGCGTTGCTCGTCCAGTTGGAACTCTTAGACGAGAAGATGATGAGTGCAGACGATCACGTATCTGTTCATCAAAAGAGAGTTTCGCGTTATTTTCAAAAGAAGGTAATTGAGCGCACATTTCAAAAAGGTGATATGGTTTTGAAACACAAATTCATTCAGTCTACAGGTCCTAGGTCTAAATTACAACCTAACTGGGAAGAGCCATTTATTGTAAAAGAGGCTTATCCAGGGAATGCTTACCGCTTAGTGAACGCAGAAGGTGAGGAGCTCTCTCACGCTTGGAATGGGTTGTACCTTAAGCGTTTCTTTCCTTAGAATCTAAACCAGTGCCACCCCGGTAGCAATGTGTCCTTTCCCTTCCTCACGAGAAAGAGGACCCCGAGTACGGCAATCACACACTACACGACATCCCTGGTCGGGTTTCCCACTTTGTAGACACCATTTCTCCTTGGCCATGCTTTGGGGGGAAAAGTCAAAAGTCCCTGTCCGTCTCTTTATTCGGTTGAATCCAGGAGCAAGGGGTGAATAAGGAGGCGACGACCAATCTAGGTGCCTTGACGAGAGGAGGTCTCAAATAGGGGCAGTCCGTTATGACCTGACGCCACAAGAAAAAGGAAAAGAGCAAAGAACAGGAGCAATATTCTTGACAAAAGCAAAAGTCTATCTCGAAAGTCCATCGATTATCAATTCCAAAGCTCCAAAAGGAAAATAATAAAAGCTAGGTATGGCAAGAGTGGCAGTACAGTTTCCCCGCGGGACGCTATGAGCCCGGTCGTATGCGTGCCTAGAGTGGACAAAGGTTCGATGACGGACGCAAAAGCCCCGGCACAACAGACCAAGTCTCTGAATAGGTTGACTGGAAAGGAACTCAAGACCTAAAAACTTCTATATCTGGCCTAAGCTTATCCCCGTATTCTATTTTTCCTTTTCAGGACTGAGACAAGTACCCTGGGTATGGCCTTGGTAGAGACACCGTCACGCGAGTTAGGCCCTGGCCAGGGGTTGTCACCCCCATTACACGCCAACCTCGGAGACTCTGAACGGAATTGGGAGGACCCTCATTCCTAGGGAGACACTGGTTTTTCAAAATCCAAAAAAATCATATATTTCACAATCCAAAAAAATCATATATTTCAAAATCCAAAAAAATCATATATTTCAAAATAAAAAAAATCATATATTTTAAAATCCAAAAAAATCATATATTTTGAAAACCAAAAACACCAGATATTTTCAAAAACTCACAAAAATCCAAATGTTTGCAAAAAAATTCCCAAAAATAAAAAAATACCATCATGTGCATTACATGCATTGCATTGTTTCCATTTTATATTCTTCGTCCATTTAATAAGGCTCCACCCCTTAACCAAATATCAAGAAATGGTCAAATTCTAACTTGCTTTAGGCAAGGGATTGAGTCTAATAACAGATCTAACATGTTTCTTGTCTAAGTGTGTGTAGAACGCAAGTTCAAGCCCAAGATTACAAATTTCCAGGTTCAGGTCTGTAACGCACCAGCATCAGACCGTCATAGCCCTGTAACGGTCACCCTGTGACCGTCACAGCCTTCTAAACTTTGAAATCCATTGGTCCTCAGCAAACCCTCTCTGACGTGTCTGCGATCGACCGTCACTTCCCTCTAACGGTCTATCTATGACCGTTACGTTCTACAGAGAATAGAAACTCAGTTTTCTGAGTTCACTCCTTCTGACGGCTCATCGTAAGACCGTCAGACTGTTGTGACGGCCCTATGTAGGACCGTTACAGATTCCAGAAACTCTTCTTTTAAGCCAAGACAAGCAACAAACTCATGATTCCATCAACTAAGGCACTTCTATATCATTCCATTGAGTTCAATAATACATAAAATTGATTGATAAACTTCAAAGTTCAGAAACATCATAAGAAATCTCAAGCTACATTCAATTTTCTATCCACAAGAGGGCGAATCTTGAGTAATTCTTTCACGTAGCTACGGCGTCCCTCATCGTCCTCTTCCACTTCTTCATGCCACGGGCGCACTTTGCTGATCTCCCACATGGTCAGTGCGTTCCGGATCGCTCTCTCATCTTCCTCGGTCCCCATCTTCCTAGCTAGAAGGGGAGGGTAGTGTGATAGTGCAGGAACTTCGGTTCAGGGTAGCCCAATTTGAAGGTAGCACCGGTGCGGGTTGTAGATCACCAAGGTGGTGTTCCCCACTAGCTGTAGATCAAGGCCTGGTCGCCGTGGTATTCTAAGTAAGGTGCTCCGCAAAACTCTTGGACACATCATGAACTTCTCTATTGGTAAAGTGTTGAGTAAGAGGCGCCATTCATCCCGTGTTTTCTTGTCCGTCGTCTTACACTCAACCTGTGAAGAGAATCCGAAGGCACCTCCAATAAAGAACAAGGGGTGGCTCCCCAAGATCCGACTGGCTAAAGGTATGTCTTCCTTGGGTTGGAATTTGATTCTCACGCCCATCCAACACTCAAGGAGTATTATGGAGCCGAAAAGAAGTCCTCCTAAGCAAGCTAAACTAAGTCCTTCATAAAGGAATGAAAGGACCGCTTGAGAAATAGACAGACCCCGCCACAATCCGCTGATGATGCTAAGGTTTTGGATATCTAGGAGGTGGTCGGTGGTAGTAAAAAGGAAGACTCCGCATAAGCAAACTGACACGGCTTTGGCTATGGCTTCATATCTCTCCCACTTGTTCTTATAATGAGAGACTATCCATTGAGCCATGGGAATCAAGTGAATATGGTGCAGGCTGATCATGGTCCTTACGTCCTTCGGGTTGTGTATGAAATCATTTAAGATCAAGGATGGGTCAATAGGTTCAACCGTATGGCACACTAGATCTTCCTCCCCTACTTTAGTCTTAGCAAGGGCTAGGTAGGTCTCTACCTCCTCCAATAAGATTGTTGCTTCAAAGGAAGGGAAGAGGAAGGTGTGTGTTTGTGGATGCCATAGCTCTATAAGGGCTGAAATGCTTGCCCAATCTAAAGACAATTTCTAAAAGTTCTTGGCCAAAAATAACAAAGGTTGGAGGTGCCATGCCCTAAGGATGGATAAAACTTCTAAAGGGAGTTCTTTGACCATGGGAGCCACCCACTTTAAGTTGGAGTATCACCTTGGACCAAGAAGAGGCTAAAGAAAGAAGAAGAAGAAGAAGAAGAAAGAAGAATCATAAGTGGTATAGAAAGTGCAGAAATTTTGAAGTCAATTGAAACTTACCACTCTTTGGGCACTTGAGCTCAGATGCTTGGGGAGGGATGTCAACCTTTGCAGCTCCCCATGCTCTTTCTTGGCTGCTTTAGGACCGGTGTAGACTCTCTCCTCCATGCCCATCGCTCCGAAACTTCTCTTCATGATGTTCCTTGCCCTTTGATGGAGTTTTCAACCTTTGTAGCAGAGAATTAATGAAAGCTGCGAGTTTTGGACTTGTTCCTAGCTTATAAAGGCTTGATTTTGGTGCTAGGATAATAAGATTGGGGTTAGAAAGCCTTATCCTAAGCCTAGGAGGGTTCTAGTGTGGATTACGGTCTCCTTACCTCGAGTTTGGGCTCTCACGGCAGAATCCGTCTCGGAGTACAGTTTGTTCTCTAACGGTCTATCGTAAGACCGTCACATCTTTCTGACGCTCCATCTTTTGACCGTCACATTACCTGCTACGCGTTGTTGGCTCAATCTCGCTCTGTCATGTCTGATGGTCTAATATTGGACCGCCGCAGATCCTTAACGCTCCATCACTGGACCGTCACACTTCCTGCTACACATTTTTAGCCCAATATCGTTCTGTCATGTCTGATGGTCTAGTCTATGACCGTCACCTGATTCTAACACTCCATCAGTGGACCGTCACATTTCCTGCTATACAATTTTCAGTCCACCCTCTGTCGTCTCTGACGGCCTGATCTTGGTGCGTTACATGGATCTGACGCTCCTACACCAGACCGTCACACCTTCTGCTGCAGGTTTCTATTCTTTCCCTTCTCCCTTTGGTCTGACCTGCCGGTCTTACACTTTATCCCCATTCATTTACATTCCCATCCACACATTTATTTTCATCCATTCACATCCATTTCATTACATTCATTCATACTCACATTCATCCATTCATTCATACACATAAAAAAAATGAAACACAAAAAGATTTTCATTTCATTTTTATCATTCCATTTCATCCACATAAGTCATGTACAAGTGTGGGTGTCGAAGAAGAAAGAAAAATATACATCACTCTGCCGGTCTATCCCCCGGGCCCTCACTATCAACGGCACCCTCTTGCCGCTTGGCTGACGGCCCCATGGCACTGTGCTCCTCCTCTCGTGATCGTCTCCGATCCGCCTCCTCGTTCCTCCGCCGATCGGAAGAACTAGCCAGGAAGTTTCCTACCGATCCGCTCGGTGCTCCGCTCCGTGTGCCTCCTGCTGCAGCACTCCGGGATGCACTCAGCACAGGCCCTCGGCTGATCGTCCGGACTGTCCGCTCCACGGCCCGAAGTTCTATCTTTAAGTCATGCACCTGGAGTCACGCCGCCCGAACCTCGGTCTGATATCTATCAAGGTCTGCAGTCTGGGTGGCTACCCACTCCAATTCTCCACTCAGCCGGGTCACCTCTGCCTGAAGACGCCCTGCTTCAGCTTGGGAACGGTCCAGTTCTGCTCGGGTCCGCTCGGTCTCTGCTCGAGCTCGCTCTGTCTCGGCCAATGCCGCGGTCAGTTCTCTCGCCTGCATTTTGCATTTTATCATGGTTAATCCATTAGGCATTTAAGTCTAAAAGAAGTCTAAAGGTTTAGATTCTTACCCGCTCTGCGAGGGTAGCCTCGGCTTCCTCGGCTCGCGCTACAGCTCGGGTAAAATCTGCATCTCGCTCAGCCCGTCCCCCGACAGGCTGTGAAGAGGAGGACGGTGCATCTGGTCCGGTCCTCTGGGCTCCCTCGGCCGGCTGCATTTAGAAGTCAAAGTTAGCCATTTGCATCATAAGCATTTAAGTCTTAAGTGTAGAAACTCACCAAAAGCTCCAAGGCAGCCCGATACTCGTCCCGCTGCTGGATGGTGGCATGAAGGAGTCCCTCGAGCTCGGCTATTCTTCCCTATGGGTCTAGCTGCATTTAGAAAGCATATGTCAGTGCATATAGAAGTATTAATTTAAATAGACAGAGTTTTGAGTTTAGAAGTTCTTACCGGCCATCGAGTGCCTCTGAACACCTGGTCGCCATACCGGTGGGAGTAAGCCTTGAGGTAGGTCTCGTCGCTATCCGCCTGATCTTTCACCACCCGGCCTCTTTTGTTCCAATCATGCACATATTTGGCCTTCCGGGCGCACCAGTCGACGTCTCCGCTAATGCCCTTTGAAGATTTGCCCTGGCGCTCATCATTTCTACGGGGGAACGTCACCTCTGGCAGATGACGTCCCCGGGTCCTCAGGATCAACCGGTAGTGCAGGGGCTCGATCACGTTGATGTAGTGAAGCCATATGTCTCACCCGCTGTAGGCCAGGGACGCCTTCACCCAAGGCTGTCCCTCGTAGTCCTCATCCTGGTATGGGGTCCATCTCACCTGAAAAGGTCATGTTGATCCATTCAGAAGCATTCATGAGCATTTAGAAAGCATTTTTTGTAGCATTTAAGAGCATATAGAAAGTTTAAGTTCGGAGCTTACCGATGTGTGTGGGAATGAGTCAAGATCATCCTGGATGGCCCGGGTCAGCCTGTTGATCGATCCCGTGTCCCTCGCTACCACCCATCGCCTCGCGATCGGGATCCGCTCGGGATGTAGCTGACTACCTCGCCCAATCCCCGGGAGGTACACAAAGCTCCAGATCTGCATTTAAAGTCGAGTGTCAGTAAATTTGCATCATTTGCATTTGCAGAATCATAATCATATAGAAAGCATCTAGAGTTCAGCATTTACCTGTAGGAAAGGCGAGAAGTCGCCCAGCATCGTCCGTCGGTCTGTGGTGTTGAGCGACTCAAAGAGGAAGGTAAGCGCTGCCACTCCCCATGCGTACTTCCCCACTCTGCCCAAATCCTCTAGCAGTGGCAGTAGCCTGCAGCTGATCACGTCGGCTCGGGTCGGAAAAAGCAGCTTTCTGAAGAACAGCATCAGAAATCATCTTAGGACTCGATCTCCCTCCTGTCCTGCCTCTGCCGCCACTCGCGGGCGTATCTGCTCTATCACTCGGTCTATATGCTGCTCGGGGAGCTCACCGACTGCTATAGCCGCTCCTCTCAGTCCCAAGCTGTCCTGTAGTCTCGACCTCGAGAGCTGGGATGATGTGTGCCCCGGCCTGATCAGATCTAAGCCCAGTAGCTCTTGGGCCATCTTCCGATAATCTCCATATGTCCACCCGGTCACTGTTGCCCCGTGGACTCGCAATCCGGTGATCCTCGCCATGTCTTCTAATGTAAGGATCATGTGGCCCCATGGGAAGATGAAAGCCCGGCTCACGGGATCCCACCTCTCGTGCAGTGCGTACAAGAGCGGGGTATCAGTCCTGGTCACCTCAATGCTAAGCACCTCGGCGAATCCCATCTCGGCCAATCTCTCCCGTTGGTACTCGGGCAATGCCTGGTATACCGCCCGGATCTGGAGCCAAGAGATCATGGTTCTTCTTTTCCCCTGCACATGTAGAGCACAAGTCAGTCACTTAATCATAATTTCATTGCATTTGCATTTCATATGAACAACAAAAGACAAAAAATTAAATTAGAAAACTGAAAAATCCCAAAAACTGCTTCTGCTTCTGGTTTCTCTGATAGCCCTAGGGTGATGCGTCACAGTCCTCTGACGCACCAGGGGTGGTGCGTCAGGCCTGTGACGGTCGCTGCAACGACCGTCACGTTCTCTGCAATAGGGCGTTGTCCCTTTTGTTTTCCTTGGCTACTGAAATGGCCATGGAGGCCTACAATCATTCCTAAGGGGTCCCCAGACCCATTTCTACCCTCCAAACACACATGCATGCACGTAAAAAAATTAAAAATTGGAATTTTAGGGAAATCGGCCTACCTCGGGGTCTTGGCTCCTTTTCTTCTTCTTCTCCCTCACCGTCGCTTCTTCCTCGCCAATGGTCTTCCCCATGGCTTCCTCATCTTTTTCCACGGTCATTGGAGGGACTTCCTCCGTTGGTTCGTTCGTCGGGGGGCTCGCCGCCGGTGGGGTTCCTTCTCGGTCCACCCGTGCTCGAAACCGCCGGATGGCCATCTTCTTCTTCCCTTTTTCCCTCTTCTTCGGTGGCTGGGATGGCTAGCCGCCGGCCATGGTTCGTCGGACAGAGGAGGAATGGTGGGGTTTTTGGAGTGTTGAGGTTTTGGTGTGGTTGCGTTTTGGCATTTGTGAGCGAATGCGGGTGTGTGACCGTTCGGTTTGTTTTTTTTTTGAACGCTCAAGAAATGTGATGGTTTATCGTGATACCGTCACACTACTCTGACGCGTCCTCTATGGACCGTTAGGTCATTTGAAATGATGTCTTGAAGGATGTGAACCGCCAGACTCTGACGGCCCGAGGTGGATCCGTCAGGGACTTCTAACGCACCCTTACTGGACCGTTACATGCTTCAGAGTGTTTGATGAATGATGATGCTTTATTTATCAGAAATTTCATGCCTATATGATTATCTTGTCTATGCAATTCATGCTTATTGGTTATGCCTGATTCTATGCTTTGTTTATATTATTGTTGTTGGCTAATCCTTTCTTGTTGCAAAATTTAAGCCATCATACATTAACCCGCCAGGAAGGTAAGTCAGGTATTGTATCTCGATTCGTTATCCCTTAATGCATCACTATATGTTATGTATGATATACTATCTCGAGAACCGGCTGGTCATTCATGTGTTCTAGGATCTGATGTTCCCCTTAAACAAAAATGATGATGATCTAAGTACACGTGATTAATCATTGGATAGGCCGTTAGGTTGGAAAAGTTTGGGGATGATGGTTCTGTCTTGCACGCCGTGGTTGCAGATGGTGTCCTGACCCTGGTTTCTCCGGTCTAGCAATAATATTCTCGAGTATCTTGTTATTCTATTTTTCTTTTGCATTCGTTTTAAATAATTTCTTTTTCCTTTAGCCCATCATGCATCATACGCATCTTTTGAGCATTCACAAACCTTCATCTGTCCAGGTGTCTCAGTAATGATGAATAACTATATGTTTAATGATCTCGAATAAGGAGAGTCATTCCTCTCTGAATTGGAAGGTTTCCTTCGGTCTACTCGCTTGATTTTGTTAGCTGAAGATTCCTGTCTGGAGTTTAGTTAATCGTCTCTTTCCTTTCCGTTGCTCTGGCCGCTGGCCGTGTTTTCCTTTCCTTAGTTGTTAGTTCCTCTAGACATGTGTCCTTTGGTTGCCTTTCCTTGTGATTAGTTCAAAGCTTCTGGAAATTCATGCCGCTTGTTGGTTGAGAACGGGTGTCGTTTGCCTTAACGCCCGCTTTTTAGTCCACTCCGCTTCATCTTCACTTCATCTCCATGTTCCATTTTCGCTTTCGCTTCACCTCCGCTCGCTCCCCTGCAAAGAGGATGTCAAGGAGGGACATCTGTGGACACCCGTTTTATGACCAATAAGTTGGGTCATCTCCTTGTTCATTCTATATGATGCTCCGAGTTGTTCACCTTTATTGGGCCTTCTTGGTCAATCTGAGGTCCATTTCATGAGTCATATCTTCTTAGTTGGGTCTGGTTCCTTGTCTCATTCCGCTGGACGAAGCTTAGCAAACTCTCATCTCATTTGAACTCTATTATCTCTAATGGTCCATTATAGGGGCGTTACAGTCCTCTAACGCATCTACCATGGTGCGTTACATCCTTGCAGAGTCCTTAAGCTTAAGGCTTCTTTCAAGCTTATCTTTTGTCTATCTGTTGAGTGTGACGGTTTATCGTGCAGCCGTTACATGCATTGTGACGCGTCTATCTATGACCATTACATTCATCTAGAGTCCAACGTTCGTGAACTTCTCCCGTTGGTCTTATCTTATAGTGGATAGGGTTGTGTGACGGTCTAAGACTGGAGCGTTACAATAGTGTGGCGGTCTATCGTGCGGCCGTTACATCCAACAGAGAGTCCTGACAAGCCTGGCCTTTGCTATGCTATTCCGTTATCGAACTAAGAGTTTGGTTTGAGAGTTTCTCTCTCGATACTCATCCTAAGAAGCTTCCGTTTGATTCTGTGGACTCTGGGGAGTATTATCTTCAAGAGTTTGCTAAGAAACGTCCTACTTTCTAGCTGGATTATCCTCAACTCGAACCTAGACTTTGAGGGTCTATAAATAAAACTCTTGACTTCATGACTTGAGGGGGAGACATCTGGAGTTTGCGTCGAAGTGCTGCTGCATCCTGGAGCTAGAACCAACCAAGGAGAGCCGCTTCCCACGTCCATCTACTTCCAAAGTTTAGGGAGTATCATTTCCAAGGGTTTAGTTCAGTCAAGTTGTGTTCTTAGTGTCTTTTCTCTCTTTCAAACATCATAGCATTGTCCCTCTCCATCTCCCACGTTCTTGCACTTGCTGCATTCATTCAAAACATCCTCCCATCATTTAAAACGCCCCAGAGGGGTTAAAAAAACCAACCTCCCCGATATTTCCCTTTCCTTTTGCATGTTCTTAAGTTTCTTGGATTTATTGATACTACTTTGTCTAAGGGCTAATTTGGGTTATTTTTCTTGTGTTCTACACTCTTTTGCAGGTTTATAGGGTCCATAGAACGAGGCCCAAGCTCTCTGGCCGGCTGGAAAGCTTGGAGATCAAAAGATTCCCAACTTCTTATTCTGCAGAAGCTATGACGGTCTGTCACACGCGCGTTAGAGTCTTGTAGCGGTCTATCGTGAGACCGTCACACTTGCTGAGGCGCATCTTCCTTCGACCGTTACATCTGACGGAGCTGCAGTTTCCTGGTTGTTTTCTCTCTCCCGTGGGCGGGTGCATCATCCTCCTATTCTAAGGTATTTATCAGGTCTTTGACTTTTTTCTACCTTGGTGGCGATCACATCTTTCCTTAGTTTGGACATTAGCTTTCTCTTTCATCATATCTCCTCTTTACTTTGTTTGTTCCACCTATACGGTGTGTTTTCCTTTATTCCTTATTCCACGCCCCGGCGTGTGTTTTTTTTCTTTATTTGCTTAGCTTAGTCTTGATTGAGATAGCATGCCCATGCTAGAGCTTGTTAGCGCAGCAAGAGTGATATAGAAGGGGGGGGATGAATAGATCACTCCCAATTTGTAGAAACTTAGGCGGAAAATAATTTCTACTGCTAACGCACCTCCTTAAACCGTACACAGAGAAATGTAAATGAGAATGAGGAACTGATCACATGGAAGCAAGGAGACGAGCAGATGAAGAGCGTAGATAACAGTAGCAAACCACAGAGGAGGCACTCGGTTTTTAGGTGGTTCGATTGCAGTCCGCAATCTACATCCACCCCTCACTCCAACTAGAGTGAGGATTCCACTAGACGATGCTAGATCAATGCAGACTCAGTCTGCGAACAACATGCTGCCACACAGCTTGAACACCAAGGGAAACAAATCCCTCAACCAAGTTCTGCTACGCACAGAACTTGAAACCTGTTCTAGCTCCCAGCTAGAACACAAACGGAGAATCCTCTCCCTTCCTCCACACACCGGAGGGAAACTGTTAATGACAACCAATCACTAACACCACCAGAGATCACCGATCTCTCTTCCTCTGCAACACAGAGGGAAACTGGAGTGATACTCCCTTCCTCCACACACCGGAGGGAAAACAATTCAAATCAGAAGGATGAACGAAATGAAGCGAAAGCAAAGTAGAAACAAAAACCAATGAAGAAGAAATCGGTTCTGAAACCCAATACAAATGTAGCTTCAAGTGAAGCAATTCATCAATCCACACACACTGCTCTCTCTCTCTCGAACAAACTCCTCTCAGATCTGGAACTCTATGCTCTTTTTCTTTTCTGGATCGTGCAAACTCTCACCAATGGCTTCTGCTTTCTCTATTCACGATCGAGCTTCAACTGAAGGATGAAGCTCTATATTTATAGCAGATATTGGCGTGTGGCTGCCAGGTTCCTGCCCATGCACTTTTTTGGCCAGATCATTTGAATTTCGACCACATGGCAGCATCCTGACCAGGTTGCCATCCACGTGTCATGCGCCTGTTGTCTTGGATCACGTGCCAGGTGCCAACCTCGATTCACGTGCCCAATCATCAGCCTGAATCACCTGCAGACAGACAGATGGAATGTATAGACTTAGTTAGTTCAGGCTATTAACATGACTGTGTATACTTCAGACACTTCAACTGATTAAGTGTGTACAACGTGAGAGAGTGTACAGACTTAGTGAAAGAAGCGCATGTGTGAAGGCAGTGTATAGACATATGAGCAATGCGCATGAATGGCAGTGTATAGACTTATGAACAATACAGACGGATGGTAGTGTATAGACTATGAACAATGCAGACGGATGGCAGTGTATAGACATATGAGCAATGCGCATGAATGGCAGTGTATAGACTTATGAACAATACAGACGGATGGCAGTGTATAGACTATGAACAATGCAGACGGATGGCAGTGTATAGACTATGAACAATCGCATGTGAAGGCATTGTATAGACTAAAGAAGAACAAAGCAAACAAGCCTTACTAATGTGTACACTTAACAAAGCTTCTGCCACTGTATAGACTTCACGAAGCCTAACCAGTGAACAGACTTGGAACCTGTGTAATAATCTTAATAAGACTGTGAGCAGTGTGTAGACTTGAACCCCATCGGTGTTGTATAGACTTCGACAGCCTTAGCCAGTGTATAGACTCTGCCAGGGTGAGACGATGCATTAGACACTCGGCTGTACAGACTTGGAGATTTCTGAATGAAACGATCGGCTGATGAACCGATGTACAGACTCTGAATGTAAAGGCAGTCTGTATAGACTTGAATTGCTTGAAGCGATGTATAGGCTTTGTGAAGCTCAAGCACTATACAGACTTGTGAAGACTTCAGCGTTGTACAGACTTGGTGAAGCTCAAGTGAATGTATAGACTTGATAAACCACTGTGGATGTGTGGACTTGAGCGAATGAAGCCGATGTACAGACTTGGTAAATCGAAGCCTCTGTACAGACTTTCCTAAGACGCAGTTCAATGTATAGACTTGAACGAATGAGGCCGATGTACAGACTTGCCTAAGACGCAGCATGAGACGCTGGCTAAGACGGACGCTGTACAGACTTTGAAGATCAGTTCAATGTATAGACTTGAACGACTGAGGCCGATATACAGACTTGCCTAAGACGCAGCATGAGACGCTGGCTAAGACGGACGCTGTACAGACTTTGAAGACATTGAACGTTTGAGCAGCATGCAATGTACACACTTAGTGATGTACAGACTTGGCCAGGAAAGCGTAGGGAAATGTTGAGTGTATGGACTTGGCCAATGCGTAGGAAAAGATATCGAATGTACAGAGTTGGTGAATCACAGACCAGTGTATAGACTTAGAGAAAATGAAGTCTAGTGTATAGACTTGGAGAACTGTTCAATGTGTTGGGTTGGGGTTGTATAGACTTGGCTTTGAGCACTTGGGCTGAAGGCAATGTGCAGACTAAGCGATGTATAGACTTTGCCCAAGGAACCGAATGTATAGACTTTGCTGAAGCTATCTCTGAAGCAATGTTCAGACTTTGCAAACAAGACTCTGGGCGATGTATAGACTTACACTATCGGATGTGTAGACTTCATGACAATGCAACAGCCAGTGTATAGACATGAAGTGTGACAATCCAATGTATAGAGTTGAAGCTTGGAAGGATGTATAGGGTTGAGCTGAACTAACTATGAGTATTGAGACCAATGTATGGACTTCAGTTAGAAAGTTCCTGATGTACAGACTAGCAGAGGATATGCCAATGTACAGACTAAATGGATCAAGCTGGTGTATAGACTTTGTGCCCAACTATAAATGCTCTGATGCGTCGACCCACCCTTGCTGATGAGTCGACCCACTGCTGTTGATATTAACCAAACAATGTAGATAGATGAAATAATGGAACAGCATATGAACTGAACTCACTTAGGTGATGAACCAGCATGAATCTAGAGATAGGAGGTTGATTTATAGTGTGAGACATCATCAAAACCATAGGGATGCAACAGAGCTTTTGTTGGTTGCCTAGGTTCATGATTCGCATGTTCATAGGTTGATTGATTTCATTACTTGGCTCATTTGCTCAAAGTTGGCATCATAGCCCATCTTGCAAAAGAAGGGACACATTAAAACCAACAGCGAGGATCGAGGCGATGGAGGCGCGACGAGCTCGGAGGCACGTTCGGGTGCCCGGCGAGGGTTTCGCGGCGTTTTCTTCATGGATCGGCGTCCACGGCTCGTGAAATCTTCGGTGGAGGTAGGGGGACGGATCCTTAACCCTTGTACTTCCATTCCCGTGATTTTGGTAGGCCGTGGTGAGCCGAGCGGGCTTATTTGAGCATTTTGGGAAAAAGAGCGTGTTTTGGGGTGTGAGCCCGATCTAGTGTTTTAATCGCATTTTTGGGGTTTAAAAGAGTCCTCTCAGTGCTACAGAGGCTGGGGAATGATTTCCCCCTATTTTCCCCTTCACATGGGTGTGAATAGAGAGTGGAATGGAGTTTCCCGCCGTTCCCACCTTTTTCGGGTTTCCAGAATAGAGGCGGTCGTACCAGGAACCACCTTACCCATGAGGTGGTACGCTGAGGACCGCTATCTAGCTACTATTTTGTCGACAGGTTTTGCAGTATGGAGGAGACCGCCTGGCCCTGTTGTAGTCTAACGACTGACCGCTACCCTGTGGGTAGCGGCCGGCAGCTTGCCGCTACTTTGGGCGAGTCAACGCGCCCTTGGGGCGCAGGTTTTGTAGCCGTTGGGTAGCCCCATGGTTTTGCGATCAGGGCATGACCGTTTTTATGGTGTTGCGGCCGAGGGATGGCCACCTTTTGTCAGTTGCGGCCCAGGAATGGCCGCCTTGGTCCAGGTGCCCCTGGGAGGTTGCGGCCCAGGGTGGACCGCCATTCGGTGGGTTGCGATCCAGGGTGGATCGCTTCTTGATTTGACGGTCCTGGGAAGACCGTTTCCCTACCTGGTGTCCCTCGCGGGTAGCGGTCTAGACTCTAGAGTGGACCGCTAAGCTGGGTTTGCAGTCCATGGTGGACCACCAAGAGATCTAACGGTCCAAGGAGGACCGCCACCCTATTTTCTGTACTAGTTGTGTTCCGATTGCGTTGTATTGACCCCCGGCCGACCCGGTTGTGACCCAGTGGTCGACCTTTGGTCTCATGGATGTCTCGGACACCACGGGGGTTTTGTGTTCATGTTTTAGGGGTGTCTAGAGGTATCATGTTATCTCGATTAGCATGCCCGTAGGTTTGGTGGGTCCGGGTGACCCCACGTGTTCTGGGCTTTCGTGTTCTCGCTAGATCGAGTCGTCGTGAGTCGGCATGAGTGCGGTGGGCCTTCCCTCACGACCTGGGTTTCTCCAGAAGGTGGTTTCCGAGTGGGCCACGTGTATTGCCTTGGGCTGTGAGCCTAGTCAACCAGCTTGGGCCTAGAGGTTTCCCGTGTGTCCCTTGCATGAGAGATCAACTCGGCGGCTCATGAGTTGCCTCGGTATTTGTATTACCGTGGTTTTAGACCTAGGGATTAGGCTAGATTGACGGCGCTGTGCCGACACGTGCGACGGTCTTGACCCGAGTCTCGTGACTCAAGGACCATTGGGTTAGTAGGTCTAGTGGACTGTCCAAAGTCTGGTGGCCTCAAGCCACCTATTACTCCGCGTTACTCGTGATAGGTGCGTGCGTGGTTTTCCGTGTTCACGTTTAGTAACCTCCCACTAGTCGTAGCCTTCTTACGACACACGTGTGCTGACCCACCTGGGAGTGGTGGAGCGGCTTACCCGAGAGAGACGATTTTTAGGTTGGTTACCATAGGGCCCCCACGCGCAGCCGAGTCCGGGCTTCGGGGGAAGAACCAGGTAGAGGGTCAGACCTAGGGCGCATGGTCTGTGTCTGCACACATGGTTGGGGGCGGCGGACCCACGCTAACGAGCGCGACCCCAGATAGTCCTTGTTTAGAGTTCCTGGTTACTATACGGTGTCTCGGTCTCCACCTGGGGCGTCGTAGAGAGACACCTGAGGCTATAGACTAAGTCGTCAGTGGACGCATCTGGCATTGCTTCTGGTGGGCAGTGCTCCTATCACGTGACGTGAGTTTCTCGTGAGTCGAGTTCCGCTTCACGTCTGTGAGACGTGATTTTACGTGGAGTTCCAGGTGTTTCCCGATGCCGAGGTCTAGGGGTTTCGGTGAGCATCACCGAGGGCTTTCTCCTAGACAGCGTCGAGTTCCCGACGGCATGGTCATTTTCCTAGTAGCGTGACTAGGGTGGTTCGTAGTCTGGTGGTCCCCCGACTGTGAGATCGGGGTGCGTGTTTTCCAATACTGTAGGAGTAGCTGTAGCGCTGAGATTTTACCGGCCACCGTGTTTACTGTTCCTGTGGTTGTTGTTGTTCTAGCTGTAGTTGCTGCTTTTCGTACCATCGTTGTTTTCGGTTGGGGTTTCGCGGGACCCTTACTGAGCCAGTGATAGGAGGCTCACCCCTGGTTTTCAGGTGCAGAGGTTCTTCCTCGAGGTTCGAGGGCGCTGCGTGGAGGTTCTTAGTTGCCAGCTCGTCAGGCCGAGTGTTCACTCGGTGTTCGGTGCGTTCTCTGCTTTAAACTATACTTTTGTTGGATTGGACTGTTGTAGTTAGTTGTTTATTTCTGTTATTATATATGTTGTCCTGCTTTATTTCCTATTTCTGTGTACACCAAACCTATCCTTTTAGCCCTTCCGAGCCCTCCGGTTCGTGGGCGGCGGTCCAGAGTTCGAATGGTGTCGAGTTATCCCCGATATCCGGATCTTGGGTCGTTACAGTTGGTATCAGAGCGTGGTTGTGGTCGTACATGGGAATTCAAGATATTGTAGTGATCAGAGTCCGTAAGGTCCAGTACAGTTGGCAGATGGCATAGCATTTTGTGCTTATTTTTCGCTTCGTTTCTCGCGTAAGAGCTTGAGTGCGCTGCATTGGCACTGTGTTGGTGGTTACTATTTTTGTTGGAGTGTCGGTGTGGGGCCAAAGGGATGTGATAGAGAGATTTCTTCCCGATGGGTGGTGGCTCCAGTCGCACTGCGTTAGGTAGGGTGTTGCCAGTAGGCGTGGTGCTGCGGTGCTGCGTTCGAGGTATTTGCAGCAAGGTCAGGTGGCTGTGAGTGTGCTCTGAGGGAGCTGTTATAGAGTTTGACCACTCCAGCTCGAGGTTTATCCAGTCGCTGAGGTTTGAGGTCGTGGTTTGAGGTGTCGGAGCGTGTACTCTGATCAAGAGGTGTGCTCAGATGAGCAGAGGATCTTCTGTTGGGCTACTATTGGTCGAGCCAATGTTCTTGTCATGCTCTGTGGCATCAGAAATGACGTGTCGGTCCTGGTTATTTTTACGGATTTCGAGGCAGGATCGGGCAGAGATGTCCCAGTAAGTTCTTGCTCCTGCGCTTCTGCGTGTGAATGGGTTGTGTTGCCCTGGAATTGGCTTGATATGTGAAGGTTCCGTGGTGAGTTCGGGACTCGAGGATAAGCGTTGGCGGTTGCCGATTATGGCTCGTGTTGCGGCTCTTGGTGTAGAGTATTGCGGTTCGAGGAATTGCAGTGGTGGTGCATCGCGAGATGCTGTGAATATCGTCCGATGAGACACTGGGCGAGTGTTGTCGGAGGTGCTGGCCTGATGGAAGTGATGGTTTTTCTGGTGCTAGAAGGTGCTGTTCCCAGCGTGTGCAAGGTTTGTGGTCGGGTCGAGCGTGGAGACCTTCCGTTTGGTCGGAGGTATGCTGGTTTCTCCTTGGTTGGAAAGATCATGTTTTGCCAAGGTTCATCGTCTTGCATCGCGTGTCTGGATCAGTTGGCCTTCGTGTGCCATGAAGTCCGTGCGAGACACGTCCTGTGTTTTGGCAAGGTGGTTGCCTGTGAGAAGTCGTGCCCATTTTACTGGTATGTAAGGGTGTGTTGGCACTGTTCCGGAAGGACGAGTGCCGGTTGGGGTCGTGTTCGTAAAGAATTTGTGGCCGGTGTTGTGATTTCTGATGCGTTGATGATTGGAGTCTGTGGAGTTGCAGAGGATTGTTGGGATGGATCATCCCGAGTTGTCATTGTGATTGCTGTGTGTGTGGATCAGAGTGCAAGGATTGTAGCGTTGGATGCTACGGGCGGATTCCTGAGGATGTGTTGGGCATCGGACGATTAGTTCCTCGGTGTGAGACGTGTTGTTGCCGTGCCGTTGCTAGAGGTATTGTGGTTCGTGGCACTAGCAGGATGGAGAGTTGGGGAAATATGTTGGCGAGTGTGTCGCATGAGTACCCTATTTTTGTGTTGGAAGCTGTGTCCTCGGATGAGGTTGTGTTTTGGAGAAGTGATATCAGATGTGTATTGTCTGGGGACCCGTGTGTATTGGTCGTGGCGCTGTTGACCAGGTTACTGCGATAGCAAGTGGCACTTGGCTGCCTTGGAGTTGTGTGCCATGAATTGCTCAGGTTGTGTCCCATGGCTCTGTGATGAGAGCGGAACCGGGAATGGTAGGCGTCCAGTTGGAGTAATTGAGATGAGATAGAATTTGATGAGACAGGACAGTGGTCGAAGCTTGTGTATCGTGGTCTCTAAAGAGACGTTGGCGTTGGAATGGTGGTCTTTGGTCTGGTGACGAGCATGGGATGGTTCCCCTGTAAGTCTGAGTCGAGTGAGGTGAGGACCACAGATTCCGGATCTTGTCAACTAGTTTCGCCATGCTCCCCTGAGAGGGTAGAGTTGGCATGAGGTTCGGATCAGATGTGGTGTCCGAGTGAGATTTGGCTCGAGGATGGTGAGAAGTTTGTCTTCTGGCAGAGTTGGCCATGTTGCTGAGGGCGTACGGCTTGCCGGGTGTGAGCTGGTGGAAGCTCAGTGCTGGTTGTCCCTGGTGCAGGGTGTGAGATCGGTCAGCGGGTTGTGAAGCTGACGTTTGGTTGGTTCGCCGAGCATAGGCATTGACCGGTGGTTGGTTTTCGCACTGTCTGAGGTGACGCCAGACTTGTACTTTCTATATGTGCCAGCTCTGATGATCGATGTGTCTTGGATTGTGAGCGAGGCATTGTCTGTGATCATTATCTGGTCCCGTCCCTCAAGATCATGGTTTTTGCGAGTATCGAGGTTTGGTTGGGGCCCTGACGGCATTGTCAGTTGGTCCTTGGTGTTCTGCCCTTGTGGCTTGGTGCTTGTCCTGAATTTCGAGGATGAAATTCTTATAAGGGGGGAGGGCTGTAATGTCCCGAATTTTTTGGATATTTTTCGGATCATTTTCGTGGGTCCCGGAGTGTGTTTTGTGCTTTACGCGTGTTTTTCCTTGATGTACCTTCGGAACTCTGTGCAGGGTGAACCGTTGCATTCTCCGACTCCGGAATAGTACCGACGCGTTGTGCTCTTCCCGAGGATCGTGGAGGTAATTTTTTTCGTATTTTTTCTGAATTTCTAGAATTTTGGGGTTTTTCTATTAATAGCCCCCCACCCCCTCTCTTTCTCTCATTCTCTCATTCTCACTCTCTCTTCTCTTTCTCTCCCCCTCTGCTCTGGGCGACTGACGGGGGCAATGGTGGGAAAGGCAGAGACGGCGTGAGGGTGAGGAGCGTGAGGATGGGGCGAGGATTGAGGCGGTGGAGGCGCAGCGAGCTCGGACGCGCGTTCGGGTGCCCGGCGAGGGTTTTGCGGTGTTTTTTTCATGGATCGGCGTCCACGGCGCGTGAAATCTTCGGTGGAGGTAGGGGGACGGATCCCTAACCCTTGTACTTCCATTCCCGTGATTTTGGTAGGCCGTGGTGAGCCGAGCGGGCTTATTTGAGCATTTTGGGAAAAAGAGCGTGTTTTGAGGTGTGTGCCTGATCTAGTGTTTTAATCGCGTTTTTGGGGTTTAAAAGGGTCCTCTCGGTGCTAGAGAAGTTGAGGAATGATTTCCCCTTGTTTTCCCCTTCACATGGGTGTGAACGGGGTGTGGAATGGAGTTTCCCTCCGTTCTCGCTATTTTTGGGTTTCTGGAATAGAGGCGGTCGTACCAGGAACCGCCTTACCCATGAGGCGGTACGCTGAGGACCGCTATCTAGCTACTGTTTTGTCGACAGGTTTTGCGGTCTGGAGGAGACCGCCTAGCCCTGTTGCGGTCTCATGACTGACCGCTACCCTGTGGGTAGTGGTCGGCCACTGGTCGCTACTTTGGGCGAGTCAACGCTCCCTTGGGGCGTAGGTTTTGTAGCCGTTGGGTAGCCCCGTGGTTTTGCGGTCAGGGCATGACCATTTTTATGGTGTTGCGGCCCAGGGACGGCCGCCTTTTGTCAGTTGCGGCCCAGGAATGGCCGCCTTGGTCCAGGTGCCCCTGGGAGGTTGCGGCCCAGGGTGGACTGCCATTCGGTGGGTTGCGGTCTAGGGCGGACCGCTTCTTGATTTGATGGTCCAGAGAAGACCGTTTCCCTACCTGGTGTCCCTCACGGGTAGCGGTCTAGAGTGGACCGCTAAGCTGGGTTTGCAGTCTAGGGTTGACCGCCAAGCAATCTGACGGTCCAGGGAGGACAGCCACCCTATTTTCTGTGCTAGTTGTGTTCTGATTGCGTTGTGTTGACCCCCGGTCGACCCGGTTGTGACCCAGTGGTCGACCTTTGGTCTCGTGGATGTCCAGGACACCACGGGGGTTTTGTGTTCGTGTTTTTGGGGGTGTCTGGAAGTACTGTGCTACATCGATTAGCATGCCCATGGGTTTGAGGGTATGGGTGACCCCATGTGTTCCGGGCTTTCGTGTTCTTGCTAGATCGAGTCACTGTGTATCGGTATGAGTGCGGAGGGCTATCCCCGCACGACGTGTGTTTCTTCGGGAAGTGATTTCCGAGTGGGTCATGTGTATGGCCTTAGACTGTGAGTTCAGTCACCCAGCCTGTAGTTGGAGGTCTCTTAAGTTCCCTTTTCGAGGGAGTGGTCTCAGCAGTCGTGAACTACCTCGTGAGTCATTATGCCGAGGTTTCTGACCTTAGTATTAGGGCAGATTGACGGCGTGGAGCTGTCCCTGTACGACGGTCTTGACCTCGAGTCTTGTGACTCAAGGACCATTGGGTTAGTAGGTCTAGTGGACTGTCCAAAGTCTGGTGGCCTCGAGCCACCTGTTACTCCGCGTTACTCACGATGGGTGCGTGCGTGGTTTTTCGTGTTCACATTTAGTGACCTCCTACTAGTCGTAGCCTTCTTACGGCACGCGTGTGCTGACCCACCCAGGAGTGGTGGAGCGGCTTACCCGAGATAGATGATTTGTTGGCTAGTTACTGTGGTGCCCCCACGCGCAGTAGAGTCCGGGCTTCGGGGGAAGAACCAGCTAGAGGGTCAGACCTAGGGCGCATGGTCTGTGTCTGCACACGTGGTTGGGGGGGGCGGACCTGCGCTGACGAGCGTGACCCCAGCTAGTCCTTGTTTAGAGTTCCTGGTTACTGTACGGTGTCTCGGTCTCCGCCTGGGGCATCATAGAGAGACACCTGAGGCTGTGGACTAAGCCGTCAGTGGACGCATCTGGCCTTGCTTCTGGTGGGCAGTGCTCATGTCACGTGACGTGAGTTTCTCGTGAGTCGAGTTCCACTTCACGTCTACGAGATGCGGTTTCACGTGGAGTTCCGGGTGTTTCCCGATGCCGAGGTCTAGGGGTTCTAGTGAGCGTCACCGAGGCCTTTCCCCTAGACATCATTAAGTTCTCGATGGCGTGGTCATTTTCCTAATAGCGTGACTAGGGTGGTTCGTAGTCTGGTGGTCCCCCGACTGTGAGATCGGGGTGCGTGTTTTCCGGTACAGTAGGAGTAGCTATAGAGCCAAGGTTTTACCAGCCACCGTGTTTACTATTCCTGTTGTTGTTGTTGTTCTAGCTGTAGTTGCTGCTTTTCGTACCACCGTTGTTTTCGATTGGGGTTACGTGGGACCCATACTGAGCCAGTGATAAGAGACTCACCCCTAGTTTTCAGGTGCAGGGGTTCTTCCTCAAGGTTCGAGGGCGCTACGTGGAGGTTCTTAGTTGCCAGCTTGTCAGGCCGAGTGTTCACTCGGTGTTCGGTGCGTTCTCTGCCTTAAACTGTACTTTTGTCGGACTGGACTCTGTTGTAGTTAGTTGTTTATTTCTGTTATTATATCTATTGTCCTGCTTTATTTCCTATTTCTGTGTACACCACACCTATCCTATTAGCCCTTCCGAGCCCTCCAGCTCATGGGCGGCGGTCCAGGGTTCGAATGGTATCGAGTTATCCTCGGTATCCAGATCTTGGGTCGTTACACCGATTCTCAATGCGGATAGGGTACTCCGAAAGAGACAAGTCTGGGGTCACCTCGGGCTAGACGACGTCCTCCAAGACATGAGAATCATCGGGCATATACCTCTGCAGCATAGACACATGAAACACATCATGCACATCAGCTAGCTCTGGGGGTAACTGCAACCGATAAGCAACTTCACCAATACGCTCGACAATAGGAAAAGGACCAATATAGCGGGGACTCAACTTCCCACGGTTGCCGAAGCGCATCACACCCTTCATGGGAGAAACCCTCAAAAACACCCGATCTCCTACCGCAGAACTGAGGGGTTGCCTTCTTTGATCGACATAACTCTTCTGCCGACTCTGAGCTGCCAATATCTTCTGCCGGACAAAATGCACCACTTTAGTAACTACACCAAATCCGATCTTGTCAGGACACGCTCGCCCACCTCGAACCAATCAAGCGGAGTCCGACAAGGTCGCCCATACAATGCCTCATATGGAGCCATACCAATGCTCGAATGATAGCTGTTGTTATAGGCAAACTCCACTAACGGTAAATGGTAGGTCGAACTCCCTTGCAACTCTAGGCAACACGACCTCAACATATCCTCCAAAGTATGGATGGTCCTCTCAGACTGACCGTCCGACTGAGGTGTTTGTCTAGTTTTGATAATGACAACTTATGAATCATGTTCAGACTATTGTGTTTGTGTAGTTTGCCTTGTACTACCTTAGATTGTCGCAATACGTGTTCAAATTATAGTTGCGTTGGTGCAACTCTGTTTCTGATCCTCAGCATAGTCCTTGCATGTATTCATCTAGTCGGTGCAACTCTTACTGTTGCACACACACACGACCAAGTCGCTCATGTTCATCAGGTGAGTCGGTGCTATCCCACTTCTGCGTATAAGGTTAGTCATTTCCATCACATTAGTTCGGTGCATATATGTTTAAGACACACTCAGGGTTGGTGCATGTGTGTATATGCCTAAGACATTCGCAAGGTATGTGCAATATAGGTTTGTGTAGTCTGTGCAAGTCTAGTGCATAGAGTGAAGTCTGTGCATTTCTTATGCCTTGCACGCATGCTATCGATATAGTCGTTGCATCTCGCACATACTCAGTCCGCGCAACACTTGATGTGTGCACAGCTTGACTCCGTGCATACGAGATCTTATACTGAGTGAGTCGGTGCATACTATGTTTATTGTTTTATCAACTTCGTGCAATCTCATTATTTCTTGACCTGTGTTCAATTGTCATAAGGCTGACTTCGAGCTAAGTATGGTTGTCAGGATGCTAGCTCGACGATACTAAAGCTGGCACGTGTCTTCTGAAGACTCAGATCCAGACTGAAATCTGAGCGAGAAAGTTGGTTGCTCCACACGCTTTTCTTCTGCTAGACTTATATATATATATAGGGAGCAGGCTTCGAAAGAAGGAAGGGATTTGCTGAAGAATCTAAAGCAGGGGGATCGAGCACCTGAAAAGAAAGAAGAGAGGAAAAGAGAGAGACAAGGCGAAGGGAAGCAAGAGCAGAACTCTGAAGATCAGTTTTTCTATTGTGTTCCCTGGATCAGATCCGAGACACTTGGCTCCTGTGTGAGCAATTTATTCCGGATTTATCGACAGCTTTTCTGTTGCTGTGTTTGGCCCTTTTATCTTTTCTTTTATCCAAGCTATGTGTCAGCAGAGCAAGCTGTGAAGCTCAGCTGTTTACAGAGGTGGATTCCTCTGGTCGGGTAAAGCTGTAAGTCCCCAGCGGTTTGCAGAGGAGGATTCCTCTGGATAGCATAAGCTGTAATGCCCAGCTGCCTGTAGGGTTTTGACCCCGAAGCTGTGGATCAACGAAGCTGTATATCAACAGTGGAAGCCACATTCCTGTTTGGAGTGTGGGGTGGACGTAGATCTCGGGTTTGAGATCTAACCACCTTAAAAATCCTTGTCTACTGTGTGAATTACCTTGTTAGGTGTTCAACGCTAGATGCATGCTTAGGATTTCAATTTAAATTCTTATCTGTTGACTCATCTTGAGAGCACAAACGCTCTGCCTTCGCTGGAAGTGCAAGTCAAGTGTTCATCTGTATGCATCAATAGAGTATTTCGTTGTTTAGTCAAGTCTTGCATCTTTTCAGGGAGTTCTATTCCGGTGTGTTTTTGTCTAAGGTTGTAAAATTGGTTGAGATTTTCACTGAGGGATTCATTCACCCCCCTCTGAATCCATCGCACCAGCTCTAACAAGACTGACCGTCCGACTGAGGATGCTACGTCGAGCTAAAAGCTAACTCCGTGCCCAAAGCTCTCTAGAAGCTCCTCCAGAATCCCGAAGTGAAGCGAGGATCACGGTTGGACACAATGGAGATGGGAACTCCATGCAATAGAACGATCCGCTCCACATACAATCGGGCCAACTTATGCACACTCCAACTGACTTTGATCGGCAACAACCGAGCTGTCTTCATTAGTCTATCCACCAGTAACCAAATACTATCATGCCCACTGGATGTCCTCGGTAACCCAACCACGAAATCAGTGGTCACATGGTCCCACTTCCATGCGGGAATCTCCAAGGGATGAAGTGTACCACCCGGTCGCTGGTGCTCCGCCTTCACTTGCTGGCAAATCAGACACTTGGCCACAAACTCTGCAACATCTCTCTTCATCCTAGGCCACCAGAACTGCCTCTTCAAACTCTGGTACATCTTCGCCGATCCGGGGTGCACAGTATACCGGCTCTCGTGAGCCTCTCGTAACGTCGCGCGCCTCACCTGCTCCTCGACTGGGATGTACAGCCTACCTCTGAACCTCACAGCTCCATCTTCACCAAACTCCACTTCGGCCATCGGCAGAATTCGAGTTAGCTTGGGGTCCGCACGCTGAGCCTCTGTCACCTGGCGACGAATAGCTGGCGTGACTGTCAGGCTTGCAAGAATAGCCCAACCTTGATCCCATGGGATATTGAGCCTAAAAGTCATGGCCGACACTTGCTCCCATAACCTCCACTTCCGTAACAACATCCGACTGACCACCACCTTCCTACTCAAGGCATCAGCCACGACATTCATCCTGCCAGGCTGATAGGACAGAGTGAAATCATAATTCTTCATGTACTCCATCCACCTCTTCTGCCTGAGGTTAAGATCCTTCTAAGTAAACACATACCTCAAACTCTGATGATCAGTAAAAATCTCAAACTTCTCACCGTAAAGATAAAGCCTCCAGATCTTTAGAGTGAAAATCACCGCCGCTAACTTGAGATCATGAGTAGGGTAGTTCTCCTCATGTGGCTTCAATTAACGAGATGCATACGCCACAACTCTACCATGCTGCATCAGCACGGCACCCAAACCTACCCTGGAAGCGTCTGTACACATCACGAAACCTCCTGATCCAGAAGGTAACACCAACACCGGAGTAGTAGTGAGCAATCTCTTCAGCTCCATAAAGCTCTGCTTACACTCCTCCGCCGAGACAAATAGCACAACCTTCCACGTAAGCCTGGTCTTCGGAGCCACAATGCAGGAAAAGTGCTGGATAAATATCTTATAATTAGCCTGTGAGCCCCAGAAAGCTCCGAATCTCTGTGACAGAGCTCGGCCTTGGCCACTGCATCACAGCCTTGACCTTGGCCGGATCCACGGAAACATCATCACCAGAAATCACGTGCCCCAAAAAGTGCACCTCATGAAGCCAGAACTCGCACTTACTGAGCTTGGCATACAACTGGTGATCTCGCAAGGTCTGCAACACGACCCTCAAATGATGCACATGCTCCTCAGCAGACCGCGAATACACTAGGATGTCGTCCAAAAATACGACCACGAACTGGTCCAGATACTGATGAAACACCCTATGCATCAGATCCATAAACGCTGCGGGGGCATTGGTGAGCCCAAACGGCATCACCAAGAACTCATAATGCCCGTATATCGAGCGGAACGCAGTCTTCTCAATGTCAGACTCTCGGATCCGCAGCTGATACTAACCCGACCTCAAATGAATCCGTAAAAACACCTGGGCCGACTGAAGCTGATCGAACAAGTCATCAATCCGAGGCAATGGATACTTGTTCTTAACAGTCACCTGGTTCAACTGTTGGTAGTTGATACACAACCTCAGACTACCATCCTTCTTCTTCACAAACAACACGGGCGCACCCCAAGGGGAAAAGCTAGGGCGAATATCTCACTTGGCAAGCAACTCATGCAACTGTGCCTTCAACTCTCTCAACTCCGCCGGCGCCATACGATACGGGGCCTTCGACCTAGGCGCCGTACAGGGCACCACCTCGATCACGAAATCAATCTCCCGCCGTGGTGGCAACCCAGGCAACTCCTCAGGAAAAATATGGGAAAACTCACACACAACCGGAATATCCTCCACTTCTTGACACTGCTGATCAACCACAACCACCGAAGTGAGAAAACCCTAGCACCCCGCATCAAGCAATCTACGGGCCTTAATGGCCGAAATAAGAAAATGGGGAGAGGAAGACTGGATACTTTGGAAATAGAAGGTGGGTCTACTAGGATGCTGGAAGTAGACCCTCTTCGAGCTGCAATACATGACAGCACGATGGGCCTCGAGCCAATCCATGCCCAAAATCACATCAAAGTCTTGAAGCGACAATGCATAAAGTCTGGCCGGTAAGTTCTGCCCATCAACCCATACAGGCACCTTCTCAAGGCAATATGGGGTGATCATGAAATCACCGGTAGGCAACTCCACTGCTAGGTCACAAGACACCTCAGTCACCGACTCCTCGGCACTTTGAGCGAAATCCTCTGAAATGAATGAATGGAACATGCCAGAATCAAACAAAACTCGAGCCGCACAACCCATAATCAGAAAAGTACCTTCCACTAACTGCGATGCCTCAGCCTCCGCCCTGGTCATATGTGTAACCCTGCCTCGGGATCTCGGCCTCCCTATAGTAGCTGACCGTGTCAACTGCGGAAACTGACCCTGTTGATGGTACTGCTGCTGCTGTGGTGGTAACTGCTGTGGCTGAAACTGCTGCTGCTGCTGAAACTCGTGTGGCTGACGCGGTCTCTGAGGATAGTCACGTGCCATGTGCCCCTACTGGTCACACCTGAAGCATATCACGGGCACCGAGCACTGTCTGCCTGGATGAGAATCGCTGCAACGAGGACACGCGCCCCGAGAACCACTCACTGAGCCCTAACGCTGGTAGGTTGTGGGCTGCTGAACACTACCCACCGATGCCTGCCCCTGATCTCTGTGATCCCGGTGCCTCCTGCCAAAACCAGCATCCTTGAACAGCTTCTTAAGCTTCGATCCAAGGGATGATGAATCTACTGCTGAAGCTACGGACGGAGATGCCCCTGAACTGCCTGCTGAGGGCTGGACAATACTCTACTGCTGCACGGTCGTCGGCTGACTAAGCCCCATCTGCGTCTGACCGACACTGCCCTATCCTTGAGTCGTCTGCAAATCTCCCTCTAACGCCGTTGCTACTATGCAAGCTGTATCCAGGTTGGCCACACCCGATGCAAGCAGGAGATGCCTCAGCTCTAGCCTCAAACCCTGACAAACTGCTCGGTCTTCAGCTCCTCATCTGCCATAATGTGCGGCGCATAACGCCCCAGCTCAATGAACCTGGATCAGTACTACATCACTGTCATCTCCTCCTGGGTCAACTCTAAGAACTGACACATCTTCTACGATCGGATAAAGGACGGACAGAAAGCACGCTCAAATGCCGCGACAAACTCCCGCCACGTGATCTATCGAAGTGGACGGGACTGGAACGCTGCCCCCCACTCTGACGTCCACCAGGTCCGAGCTGATCCCTGCAACTGATGGCTAGCCAACATCACCTTCTCTTCCTCAGCGCACTCCATAGAGCTAAATATTCTCTCCATATCATCCAGCCACTCTTGAGCTACCTCAGGATCTGACTGCCCGTTGAAAAGAGGCGGTTGGAACTGCAAGAACTCCTTCAGCACACGGCCACGGCCACTCCGAGATGACGAACCCTCGCCAGCATCACCCCCTTGTTGCTAAAGAACATACTGATGCATGCCCCTGAAGAACTCCTCTGGTCTAGGAACTCTTGCCTCTCTAGCTGCGTCTCCCGGAAATGTTGCTCTACTCTGCCCTTCCTGACCCTCACCTGACTCTCCTTGCTGGGAACGGGTCCTCCTTCTCAGCGCCATAACCCTCTATTAACAGGAAAACAACCAGCGGAATTAATAAAACACACAGTGCCCTACCCCAGTCGTCGACTGTATAGGACATTCGTGGACCTTCTGGACCACTGCAATCATTTCAGATTCTTATGTATCTCCACAACATGGCTCTGATACCAACTGTAACGACCCAAGATCCGAGTACCGGAAAGGAACCAGCCACCTACGAGCCCGAAGACTCGGAAGGGTTAAAGGATGGTGTGAGGGTACAAGAGAATCTAAAATAACTACCGCGCTAGCATAATGAACTAATAAAATTCATGAAATTAAATAAATACTCGTAAAATAGCTACAAGGTCTAGAGTATCTCATGTCTACAAATAAGTATAGTCAACAGAAAGAAAAGTACAAGTATGCGAGGCATACCCCGGCTCTGGCAACTGGCACTAACCCTGGCTACTGGAACCACGATGAGCCTCAGTCACGCCTCTCGACGACCCCGCCTCACCTGAAAACACTGGGGTGAGTCTCATCTCATTGGCTCAGTAGGGATCCCGAGGACCTCCACCTCACAATGAGGAAAACAAGACTGCTAGCTAACTAATAGAAGTACGGCAGTAACAACAATAAATAAACAGAAAATCTCACTATAACTAGTCGTACTCTACCAAACAAACCGATTGCGGTCCGACGGGAAAACAAATCCGTACTTGCCAGAAGATAGGAGCACCACCTACTAGAAGAAAAGCCGGATGCATCCCCTGACGTCTTACATCGCGCCTCAGTGTCTCCCTACATGCCCCAGGAGGAGACTGAGACATACAACAAGTACCACGAACAAGGACTAGTTGGGGTCGCGCTCATCAGCGCGGGTCCGATGCCTCCAACCACGTGTGCACACACAGACCATGCGCCCTAGGTCAGATCCTCTAGCTGGTTCTTCCCCAAAGCCCAGACTCAGGCTGCGCGAAGGGGCCCTATGGCAACCAATCTAACAATCGTCTCTCTCGAGTAAGCCGCTCCACCACTCCCGGGTGGGTCAACACACGCGTGCTATAAGAAAGCTACGATTAGTGGACGTGTCACCGGAGGTAAGACTCAACTCACGGAAATCATCATTCGAAAGGAAACAGAGTGGCGGTCCTCTCAGCACCGTCTCTTAGCTGACGGCCATCCCTGGACCGCAAAACAGGCCTAGCGGTCTTCCCTGAGACCGCCAAGCCCAGCCAAGCAGCCATGCCATGGCCGCCACCAAGAAAGCCAAGGGGTTGGCTAGCGGTCAACCGCCAGGCCACTACCCCCACCAGGCGGTCATCTACTGACCGCAAAGCACCAGGAAACGGTCCAGCCCATACAACAACCTGGCAAACGACTCCCAACGGTCAAAAACACGCACCCCGATGGTGCTGACCAGACGAAGGAAAACGGTCTACGGCCGACCGTTACCCCAGGGGTAGCGATCTATCGCGAGACCGCAACCCTGGCCTGGCAGTCCCAGGCAGACCGCTAAGCCCAACCGACATTCAAAACCTCCTGGCGGCCCCCTATGGGCGTCAAGGGAACCAAGCGGTCCCTGGAAGGACCGTAACCCCGACCCGAGCATGAAAACGGCAGGAACGGCCAAAAAACCCGATCCACGCCCCGATCATCCCCCGATGATGGGGGAAAAAAGGGGAATTCATCCCCAACCCTCCTAGCATGATTCTATACCTATAGATCGATCAAAAATCCTGAGAAACGTGAGATCTGGTGCTCGAACCCCAAACATGGATTTTCACCCTCCCGGCACAAATACATCCCTCTCGACCTCTCCTCGGCCTAGAAATCGTGAGAAATGCGGGAAAGAGGGCAAGGATCCTTACCCCTACCTCAAGGAAGCTCAAAAACCGCCGGATCGTCGCCGATCTTCAAATCACGGTCAATCACGAACACCACGTCCCGCACCACAAAATCACCACCGCCACGATCACCACGCCGCTGCCGTCGTCGCCACGCCACCACCTCGGCTCGCTGTCAATAGCTGGAGAGGGAGGAAGCCACGGTCGCTCGGGCGGTGGAGAAGCAACGGTCGGGAAGGGGGAGTGGGGTTTCAACAGGAAGAAGAAGAGAAAAGAAGAAGAAAGGAAAAAGAGTAAAGAAAAGTGGTTATTTATAAAAAATCCAAAAAATACCAAAAATACTAAAAATTAGGAAAAATCATTTTCCCGATCCTCGGAACATGCCCAACGCACTGGTAACGTCCCGGAGTAGGAGAATACAATAATTTACCCAGAACAGGGTTCCGAAGGCTCGATAGGGAAAAACACGCGTAAACCACAAAACGCGCTTCGAGACCCCTGAAAGTGATCCGAAACCCACGGATCCGGATCCAAAAAATGTCCAAAAAACTTGAGACAATACAAATTACCCTTGGCTTTACCGAGCCTGGTCTTTATGCCTTTGAGGATGATTTTGTTGGCATTTTTGACCAGCCCGTTAGCCTGGGGGTGGGCTACCGAAGTGAAGTGGTTGCGAATATGACAACGGCAAACGCACCCGCATTCTGTGTCCGCCCGCGTATGACAACCCACGGTGGCTACGCATACGCCATGATTGATGCGGGATGACAACGGGACTCGACTCGGACTGGACGCGAACCTTGGACTCTATTAGACGACGCGACTAAAAGGATGATGCGACCAGCAACAACACAACAACGCGGCACCTAAAGAGCTCCAGAAGAGGCGAACATGCCCCAAACAAGAAGCGCTAAACTCACGGTCGTCCCCGACGAGGGAAACGTGACGATCTGCATGGTTGAGTAACCGGCTTTGAGTCTCGGGTGGTCGGCTCACTCTCGTGCTCGGAACGAGTCACGGGATGGGTCTCGCACTCACAACTCACAACGGTGATTAAGTACGAACTAGCTAGGAAAATAGCCTACTCACATGTAGCGACATCTAGAAAGCATACTAAATAAGCAAATACGACGAAGAGAGTGGCGAATGTACCTCCACGCTCGGGGCGTAGGGAAGACGTCCCGGCCATGTTTCGTGACTCCCGGTACAGTAAATAAAGTTAATTACAGTAATGGTCTTCTTGCCCACTCCACGCAGGGAGGTAAAGGGCTACACAAAAATGCCGGGAGCACCGAATTTGGGTTGACGGGCAGCAAGGCGGTGGGTTCCGGGTGGTGGCGGGCAGCGGCTTCGATTCGGCGAGTTGCTAGCCGACAGGATAGCGAACACGGACGTCCAAAGGGACATCAACCTCCTGGGATATTCAGAAGGTGGCGGTGCACCGGGACGGTGGCGGAGGGTCCATGGTCGACCCTCGGGAGTGGCAGTCACTGAAGCTACCCCGACGTATTTTTGCTGGAATTATCCGGTGACCCCATTTGTAGGCCTGCCTCGGAGCCGAAATGCGCGCTCCCACGGTTTTGAGGCAGACTGTGAGAAGGGAAAACAAATGACTAGGAGGGGACCTAAAAAGACTCTTATTTGCATGAAAATTAAACTAGGAATGGTGGACGATGGGAGGAACCTACCCTCAAAACCTCATCACGATCAGACGGTTGGATCTCCCGTACCAATCTTTTTAACGAGATGCTATCCAGAAATCCCGAAATTCATGATAACAGGTGGAAGCCGAGTTGTGGTAGCTTGATGGCGGCACGAACGGAGGCGACGGCGGTGGTGATCGATTGCAGCAGATAGAGGAAGAGAAGGAGAGGAAGATCACTCAGAAATAATAGGGTTTCAGCCTTAGATCTGAGGCAGCAAGGGAGAGGAAGAAGAAGAACTAGCAAGAGAGGGAGAGGGGGAGGTGCGCCCAAGGCATCTTTGCAATATATTTCTTCATTAAATTTTTTGATTAAAATGCAACAAGAGACATTAAATACTAAACCCTAGACCTAGGACAAATGACCTCTAATGCCCTTGGTCAAAGGGGCATAAAGGGGAAGGGAGAATAAAAAAGACTAAACAATTCCCCACATGGGGACAAACAAGAGGGCGCCCCCTCCTTGGTCAACAATGGCAACCCATGGTCAATATTCCATCCTTGACCATGGGCCATCATATTGGGCCCTCTAGGAAGGGAGGCCCACAAGGGAGGGAGGCCCAATTGGGCTTCTAAAGGTCTTGAGACCCATTTTGAAAATTGGACCCCTTACATGAAGTTTAGCCCATATTACACTCTTGACCCATATTAAAGCTGAAAATACAAGTACACACCAATACACTCAAAATAAATACAGAAAAATATCAAAACTCCGATGGAGGCTCCATACTCTCACCCAACCACAAGGATGTTAGCGTGCTGCACGTCTGGTACCATCGGCTAGCTCTGGTGTCCCCACCAATTCTCCCCGGGTGGGAGAAGCTCGACCCCGTCGAGTAGGGGTCAGGGTCACTCTGATATCGCTCCAGCAGATCAGGATCTATCCTCTGTAGCTCCACCCGGGTGATCCACGTGTCATCGGACCCGGGCCGTCCCCTCCAATGCACCAAATAGCGCTGGTACGCTCCGCCTCGAGTAGTCGTTACCTGCTCATCCAGTATACATTCTATCTGCTCTCGCTGCTGAGGTAACAAGGCTGGTGGTGGACACTCTAGGGTGGTGTCACTCACAATGGGTGGAGACGGCTCAAAGGGGTCACTGGGTATCACCGCTGGGTCCCTATAAGCGACTAGATCCAAAATGTTGAAAGTGGAGCTGATCCCATAATCCTATGGCAAGTCTACAACATATGCATTTGATCCGAATCGCCTCACTACCCGAAAGGGACCGACACCGCGAGCATGCAACTTCTTCACGGCTCTCAAGGGAAACCGTTCAGGTCTGACCCTGATCATGACATAATCGCCCTCCTGAAAATCACGGTGGTGCCTATGGGCGTCAGCCAATTCTTTGTATCGTGCGTTACTGGACTCATTGTGACGATACACATGCTCATGCAACTATCTAATATGATCGGCAAAAGACTCGGCTGACTCGGACACACGGGACTGGATGGGAGATGGGACTAGGTGTAATATCCCGGACCTTTCAGATCCTTCTTCTTGGGTCTCGGATCTACTTTCTCAGAGTGTTCAGCTCCGTTGTGTTTGAAATTTTGTTTCGGACATCTTTTGTGTTCGGATCGGCGCGATCCGGAGTTGTTTCGGAGGCCCGGAGCGTGTCCGCGGATTTTTCGCACGTGTTTTCCGATTACCGGTGTGTGTTTTAGTAATTCCTTTGGAATCTCGTTGCGGGTGAACTGGGTTGTTCACCTAGGCGAGAGTGGTACCGTTGCGATCGGTGCATTTCGAGGATCGTGGAAATGTAATTTTTAATTTACTGGTATTTTTTGGAATTTCCAAAATTTCTATAAATACTGGACACGAACCTTGGACTCTATTAGACGACGTGACTAAAAGGATGATGCGACCAGTAACAACACAACAACGCGGCACCTAAAGAGCTCCAGAAGAGGCGAACATGCCCCAAACAAGAAGCGCTAAACTCACGGTCGTCCCCGACGAGGGAAACATGACGATTTGCATGGTTGAGTAATCGGCTTTGAGTCTCGGGTGGTCGGCTCACTCTCGTGCTCGGAACGAGTCACGGGATGGGTCTCGCACTCACAACTCACAGTGGTGATTAAGTACGAACTAGCTAGAAAAATAGCCTACTCACATGCAGCGGCATCTAGAACGCATACTAAATAAGCAAATACGACGAAGAGAGTGGCGAATGTACCTCCACGCTCGGGGCGTGGGGAAGACGTCCCGGCCATGTTTCGTGACTCCCGATACAGTAAATAAAGTTAATTACAGCAATGGTTTTCTTGCCCACTCCACGCAGGGAGGTAAAGGGCTACACAAAAATGCCGGGAGCACCGAATTTGGGTTGACGGGCAGCAAGGCGGCGGGTTCCGGGCGGTGGCGGGCAGCGGCTCCGATTCGGCGAGTTGCTAGCCAACAGGATAGCGAACACGAACATCCAAAGGGACATCAACCTCCTGGGATATTCTGAAGGTGGCGGTGCACCGGGACGGTGGCGGAGGGTCCCTGGTCGACCCTCGGGAGTGGCAGTCGCTGAAGATACCCCGACGTATTTTTGCTGGAATTATCCGGTGACCCCCTTTGTAGGCCTGCCTCGGAGCCGAAATGTGCGCTCCCACGGTTTTGAGGTAGACTGTGAGAAGGGAAAACAAATGACTGGGAGGGGACCTAAACAGACTCTTATTTGCATGAAAATTAAACTGGGAATGGTGGACGATGGGAGGAACCTACCCTCAAAACCTCATCACGATCAGATGGTTAGATCTCTCGTACCAACCTTTTTAACGAGCTGTTGTCCAGAAATCCCAAAATTCAGGACAACAGGTGGAAGCCGGGTTGTGGTGGCTTGATGGCGGCACGAACGGAGGCGACGGCAGTGGTGATCGATTGCAGCAGACAGAGGAAGAGAAGGAGAGGAAGATCACTCAGAAATAATAGGGTTTCAGCCCTAGATCTGAGGCAGCAAGGGAGAGGAAGAAGAAGAACTAGCAAGAGAGGGAGAGGGGGAGGTGCGCCCAAGGCATCTTTGCAATATATTTCTTCATTAAATTTTTTGATTAAAATGCAACAAGAGACATTAAATACTAAACCCTAGACCTAGGACAAATGACCTCTAATGCCCTTGGTCAAAGGGGCATAAAGGGGAAGGGAGAATAAAAAAGACTAAACAATTCCCCATATGGGGACAAACAAGGGGGCGCCCCCCTCCTTGGTCAACAATGGCAACCCATGGTCAATATTCCATCCTTGACCATGGGCCATCATATTGGGCCCTCTAGGAAGGGAGGCCCACAAGGGAGGGAAGGCCCAATTGGGCTTCTAAAGGTCTTGATGCCCATTTTAAAAATTGGACCCCTTACATGAAGTTTAGCCCATATTATACTCTTGACCCATATTAAAGCTGAAAATACAAATACACACCAATACGCTCAAAATAAATACATAAAAATATCAAAACTCCGATGGAGGCTCCATACTCTCACCCAACCACAAGGATGTCGGCGTGCTACGCATCTGGTACCGGCGGCTAGCTCTGGTGTCCCCACCAACGATGTCGTACCTACCTCTGTCACGGAACCGTGTGCCTAACGCTCGCCCCTAGCTGGCCACCGACCGCTCTGACCAATGACTCGAGTTAGCAGGACCCTGGCTTGGAAGTAACATTCCCGCGACCGGCCCAGACTCCCCAGCATGAAGATACTCGTCTCTCAAGACCCGTACCCGACTGCTCATCTCGAGCCACGTCCGGCCCTCCTCCAGGCGACGACCAATATCTCTCCATGCCATCCAGTCTAGCCCTCCCTCAGCGAATCGGGCACGCCCCTAGCCTTGTGGAGAGTCTCTGTAAAAACACGCGGATATCTGCCTTGTCCAGCATTGACCCGGGAACCGACCCACGTGTCGGAATTGTCCCGTGGCTTGCGCCAGTTGTACTTTGGCCACCTCGGCCCATTTGTAAAGCCCACGTGGCTATTATAATAAAACTAGTTGAATACACATACCCATACCCGGGTCTCAGCCTCACCTCCACACCACCCCATGTGTGTCCGGTGCCTCCGCTCCCAGTTAATTAACCCTCCCATTCAAGTGTAATGGTCCCCCTATAGCTGCAGGGTACCCCCGGTCCTCTATCCATGCCTTCAGGCATATCCAAGCTTCTCTTCAGCACGGAACAAAGGTATTTGGATTCAATCTGATGAAAATAAGCACCGACTGCTTGCGGTCGGTGGGGAAAGACGTCCAGTACACGATTCCCCACAATCACCTGTGCACTCGCACCCATGGAACCTTCTCTCTCTACGTGTCGCCCGACTTCTCGAGCCCACGTGCCGCATCCTGGCGATGCTTTCCCAGTCAACCTTCGGTTCCTCGGGTGATTGTCGAGAAATCGACTGGCACGTCCAAACCCCGGTCTAGTTACCTTAACCCCCGAAACTTCTCGTGCCATTCAACCCCCTCTCGACCTTCCGTTAAAGGTGAGTGTCCAGTACCGTCGTGAGAGGCATACGGCTATGAAGGAGAATACCCGAGATACATCAAACTCCTGTATTTTCCTTTCCCGCTCTATCCCTTCCCTTATCCCTGTCACCGATCCCTGATGACGCAAACAAGGATGGCATGCCCGGTGGGATGTCTCCCGCCTTTCTTCTTTCTACTGAAGAGAAGCCTGTGCCAGCCCTGAAGTCGTGGTGCCCTTTTTTTGGTCCTTGCAAGAGAGGTAGAGGGGGGACACACGCGCGCGTTTTCCGGTAGCTTCCAGTTCGCATTCCGACAGTCGGACCGCTCCCGACGACCGTCTCTGACCGTTGCCTCTCCAGCAGCCAGCATTCCAGCAATTATGGCGGCCGTGACTTATGGCCCCATTGTCATCGCCACCCATGCACGGGTGGGCTACTTGGCGATGCCGATTGCTTTCCGTAGCTTCGCCCCCATCGTCGGATCACCCTATTTCCTGAGTGTGGTCCTAGTGGCTGCTCCGCAACGGCTCCCGGTGCCTGCGCTCGTTTGTGCGGTCGATGCGCTGCACCTGTCTCCAGTATCGGCAGCCCATCCGAGCGTCAGGCTCAGGGCTTTCACTGCCGACCCCCTTAGGAGTCCCAAATCATCTCCTGCCCGGGCAAGCGTCAACCCCCCGGGTCCAGCACCGGCCAACCTCTAATGCAGGACTTGCGCCCTGGGTTTCGGCCACCACCCCAGTATTTTGCTCGGGTCTCCAACCCTGAGTTCTAGCAAAGTCAACACCTGTAACGACCCGAGAATCCAATTACCGGGAAGGCCCGATAACCCGAGACTCAAACCGCCGCCCACGAGCCGGGAGGGCTCGGAAGGGCTAAAAGGAGTGTGGAGGCACAAAGAAATAGGAAATAAGGTAGGATAATTCAATAATTAATAGAAATAAATAAATAACTGCAGCTACAACAGAGTCCAGTCCAACAGAAAGTACAGTCTAAAGTAGTAAAAACGTACCACATGCCGAGTGAACACTCGGCCCGGCGAGCTGGCAACTGAGAACCTCCGCACCGCGCCCTCGAACCTCGAGGAAGAAGAACCGCCACACCTGAAAAATAGGGAATGAGTCTCCAAAATAGAGACTCAACAGGGATCCCGCGGAACCCCAACCGGAAACAACGGCGATAGCGAAAAGGAGAGCTACAACTACAGTAGGAACAGCGAACCGGTGGCCGGTCAAAACTCGGCACTACAGCTACTCCTACTGTACCAGAAACACACCCCGATCTCACGGTCGGGGGCTACCGAACCACACTAGTACCACTTATCAAAGTAAAAACCCACGGCAACCATGCCGTAGAGGCCTGTACCCCAGGACATGGCCAACCTGGACACACTGTCTAAAGTGCAACCCCGACCATCCGGTCGCAGGTACTGCACAACAAGACGCAACCTCGATAAAGCCACTAGCACTAGTCTCACTGCGCAAAAACCGACACACGCGCCACTGCGAAACAACCGAAACTCAACAGTCAACACGACCGAAAACCCGCAGGTCAAAGTCACGGAAACAGACAGTCTGTCACTCTCGACTCGACAGGAGTACCTCCCACTAGAAGCAAGGCCGAATGCGTCCACTGACGTCTTAGTCCGCACCTCAGGTGTCTCCCTCCGGCCCAGCGGGAACTGAGACACCGTACAAGTAACCACAAACAAGTGACTAGCTAGGGTCACGCCCATCGACATGGGTCTAACCGCCCCCAACCACGTGTGCACACACAGACCATCCGTCCCTGGTCTGGCCCTCTGACCAGTTTTCCCCTCAGCCGGACTCTGGCTGCTAGACGCGGGGCCCGACGGAAACCGGTCAACAAACCGTCTCTAAGGGTAGCCTCTCCACCACTCCCTGGTGGGACCACACGCGTGTAAGCAGGCTACGACTAGTGGAGGGTCACTGAGAGAGTAGACTCTCAAGACAACGAAAAACAACGTCCGAACCTGATGAAGTACGGGGACCGTCCCACGTACCAGCACTGTCGCACAGTGACCACAGTCGGAGAAGAAACGTGACTCACAGTCCACGGGCCGCATGCTCGGCCACGCAGAAATGCCAAAACACGGTTCCCAAGGTAACTCACATGCCACCAAATCAAATCCCACTCTCAGGGAAAGGCGGGAACCCTTCAGCCCCAGGCTGACAACTGGACTCGCAGTCCAAGGCCACACACATGGCCCACGCGGAAAGCACAGAAGCATGATTCCCAGGGCAACGCACAAGCTGCCACGCCGATAACTGGACTCATAGTCCAAGGCCAAACGCATGGCCCACTCGGGAATCATCTTCCAGGAAAACTCACGGCATGCGGGGGAGACCCCACCGCACCCCCACCGACACACGGTGACTCAATCTAGCGTAACACGAAAGTCTGACACGCGAGAAGTCACCCGGACTCTCAAACCCATGGGCACGCTAAACGAGGTAGCACGGTCCTCCCAACACCCTCAAAACACGGACACAGAATCCCACGGGTGTCTGGGGCACTCACGAGACCGCAGGTCGACCACTGGGTCCCAACCTGGTCGACCGGGGATCCACACATCGCGGAACAAGGCGGAGAACACGAAAACTCACCTCGGCGCAACACAGAGCCTGACGGTCTAACCTTGGGCCGTCACAGTCTGTGACGGTCCAAGCCTCGACCGTCACAACCACTCTGACACACCAACAAAGGCCCGTCAGACGGTCGGTGCAAACCGGTTGTGACGCGCCTACCCTGGTGCGTCACGGACTCTGACGCGCCAGCCCTAGTGCGTTACAGTCTGTGACGCGCCAGCCCTGATGTGTCACAAGACAAAATGAAACCAACTATGACGCGTCCCGCTCGGTGCCTCACAGACTGTAACGGACCAACTCTGGTGCGTTACAAGGTGGGAACGCGTCCGCTCTGACGCACCCACACAGGGGCGTTACAAGGCTGTGACGCGCCAGCTTTGGTGCGTCACAGGCCTTGACCCCGAACGGTCAAAACCAACAAACGGAAGCCAACGGTTAGATCGTCCCTGACGGTCCAACCCAGGCGCGTCACAGCGCCATGACGGTCTATCGTGGGACCGTCACACCCACAGACCACCAGTTGGCTAAACGGGCCCTGTGACGCACCCACCCTGGGGCGTCACAGGCTGTGACGGTCACTGGAAGGACCGTCACACCCGTCCGAGAGCAAAACGGCGGGAAACAACCCAAAAATCCGATCCACGCCCCGATCACCCCTGGGTAATTGGGAAACAAAGGGGAATCCATCCCCAAGCCTCTAGGCATGCATCTAAACCCCTGGATCGGCCAAAAATGCCGTAAAACGAGAGATCCGGCTCACTCCCCCAAAACATGGATTTTCCCCAAAATGTGAAAATAAACCCGCTCGGCTCACCACGGCCTACAAAACTCGCGGGAAAGGGAAAGCATGAGCTGGGGGTCCATCTCCCTACCTCCACCGAAGATTTTGCGCCCCGAGCTCTCCGATCCACGAAGAAAACGCCGTGAAACCCTCGCCGCTTCACGAACCCGCGGCCGAGCTTCCACGCGCCACCGGCCCTCGATCCTCGACCCGTTCCCCGTTCCTCGCCTCCTGCCATCGCCGCCTCGCCCTCCTCCGCCACCGTCGGTCGCCCGGGGAGAGGGGGAGAGAAAGAGATGAGAGAGAGTGAGAAAGAGAGAATGAGAGGGGGAGAGAGAAAATGGTTAATATATATAGAAAAACCCAAAAATTACAGAAATTCAGAAAATTACGAAAAATTACCTCCGCGATCCTCGGAAGGAACACAACGCAGTGGTACAATTCGGAGTCGAAGAACACCACGGTTCGCCATGCACAGAGTTCTGAAGGCACATCAGGGAAAAACACGTGTAAAGCACAAAATACACTCCGAGACCCACTAAAAGATCCGAAAAAAAACATGGGGCATTACAGCCCTCCCCCCTTAAAGGAATTTCATCCTCAAAATTCAGGACCTAGCACGAAGTCACATGGGAAGAACACTGAACAAACTAACAACGCTGTCAGAGCCCCAGCACAGAAAATCTCGATTCTCACGAAAACACCGATCCTGAGGGACACAGCCAGACTTACAATCACAAACAACACCTCGCTCCACGCGCCATGCACACCGGCCATCAGAGTAGGCATATTCCAGAGGACACAGTCTGTCATCACCTCAGACACCACGAAAACCAACATGGCACCGCTACCACCATCTCGCCCACCGAGGAAACACACCCTCGACACGAGAAACAGCTACCGATCCATCATATGGTCGGCAGACAAAATACACATCAGCTTCACAACCAGCTGACAAGTCACACACCCTTCGCAAGGGAACAACCAACACAGAGCCTCCATCGGCTCACGCAGCCATCTCGACAGATCGCAACCAGGACATCGGCTCAGCACCAAGAAACACCCCACACATGGCAAGCTGAAAGCCAGACATATCACTGAGCCAACTCTTGTCAGAAGACAAACTTTGACAAAGCCCAGATCCTGTCCGGAAAGGCACATCACAGAAACGACCACCAAAGGTCTCGCTGGCACACGGCTGTCGCCACGCTCGAGCCTCGACAACCAGCATCTTCTGTCTGTGACAAGACCATCCACTGGTCGCCAGATACACGTCAACGGGAAACCTCCACCGGCCCAACAGGCACGATCCAACTCACAGCAGACCATCCGCTGACTCACACACAGATCGATGTCACATCTCGAGCTACACTCCTCTCGGACTCTGCATCCGAGCTCGAACATCGCGCCGACTCGACCCTCTCAGGGAGCACGACGAAACTAGATGACAAGATCCTGGTGTCCTCAGTCATTACCTCACTCAACTCAGGCTCACAAGGGAACCATCCCATGCTGGTCACCAAACCAGGGATAACCATTGAGACACCAACGTCCCATCAAGGACCACCCTCCAATGCCAATATCACAAAAAGGCCTCCGCCCACATGCGTCACTCTTCCATCTAGTCTCATCAAATCCTTCGATCAATCCAAGTGGACACCTGCCAATCCCGATTCCGCCCTTACCACAGATCCACGGGACACCACCTGAATAGTGCTCACGGGTCCCCAAGCAACATACATCTCACTGTGGTCGGCTACGAGACTAGCCTTACCAGTCACTTGCAGCCACCAATAGGAACCCACAGCCTGCCAGAGATCACTTCTCCAAAAATGATCTCATCCGAGGACACGACTGAGAACACAAGTCGGGCACCAATCCACCAACTCTGACCAACACGTCCTCGACCATCATCAGGCAACATCCTCAACAACCCCATCCGGGTCCAACACCGACGCCTGACACGGCTTCCATCACAGGAACAGGGTACTCATGCGGCGCACGAGCCAACACTTTTCCCAACACTCCATCCTGCCGGTGCCAAGAATCACGATACCTCAAGCAACGGCACAGCAACAACACGTTTCACATAGAGGAACCAATCCTCCAATGCTCAACGCAAACTCAGGAATCCACCCGTAGCATCCAATGCTACGATCCTGAACCAGTGGGTCACAAGCCCACAACGCCTCTGCTGCGCACTCTGATTCACGCGCACAGCCACAAATTCTTGGGAACACCGCCCAACCAGCACTCGTCCTTTCGGAACAGCACCAGTACACCCTCACACGACAAGGGAATGGGCACAGCTTCTCACAGGCAACCACCTTGCCAAGACAAGGAGCACGTCTCGCACGGACTTCATGGCACACAAGGCCAACCAATCCGGGCACATGATGCAAGATGGCAATCCTAGCCAAACACAATACTCTCCAGCCAAAGGAGAAACCAAACGCACTTCCGACCAACGGAAGAACTCCGCGCTCGACCTGACCTCGAATCTCGCGTACGCTGGAAACATCACCATCCAGCACCAAGGAAAACCATCACTTCCATCAGGTCAGCGCCTTCGACACACTCGACGAGTGTCACGTCGGACCACGATCACAACATATCTCGGTGCACCACCACTGTAATTCCTCAAACTGCAACACACCACGCCAAGAGCCGCAACACGAGCCATAACCGACAACCGTCAACGCTCATCCTCAAGTCCCGAACTCGCCGTGGAGCCTTCACATCTCAACACAACTCCAGGGCGAACACAACCCATCCACTGACAGAAACGCAGGAGCAAAGACTTACCGGGACATCTCTGCCAAATTCTGCCTCGAAATCCACAGAACAATCGGGACCGACACGTCATTCTAACGCCACAGAGCATGACAAGAACATCAGGCTTGACGAAATAGCAGCTCACCGAGAAGATATTCCGCTCACCCGAGCACACTTCTCGATCAGAACACCCGCTCTGCCACCTTAAACTATGACCTGAATACCTCAGGGGCTGGACAAACCTCAAGCTGGAGTGGCCAAAACCGATAGCAGCTCCCTCAGAGCACGCTCATGGCCACTTAACCACGAACAATCCTCTCCACCCACCTGACCACGCTGTAGATTCCTTGAACGCAGCACCACGAGCTCACGCCTGCCAGCAACCTCTGCCCAACGCAGCACGACCAGGACCACCACCGATGAGGGAGAAGGCTCTCGGCCTCGATCCTTAGACCCCATGCTAGCACGAAAGCCGTGAACAACAACCACCTTCACAGCGCCGCACAGCGCACTCAAGCTCTCAAGCGAGAAATTAGGTGGAAAGCAAACACAAAACCCTAAGCCAGCTGCCGACTGTACTGGACATTATGGACTCTGATCACTGCAATATTTCGAATTCCTATGTACATCCACAACCACCACTCTGATACCATCTGTAATGACCCAAGAATCTGATTACCGGGAAGGCCCGATAACCCGAGACTCGAACCGCCGCCCACGAGCCGGGAGGGCTCGGAAGGGCTAAAAGGAGTGTGGAGGCACAAAGAAATAGGAAATAAGGCAGGGCAATTCAACAATTAACAGAAATAAATAAACAACTACAGCTATAACAGAGTCAAGTCCAACATAAAGTACAATCTAAAGCAGTAAAAACGTACCACATGCCGAGTGAACACTCGGCCCGGCGAGCTGGCAACTGAGAACCTCCGCACCGCGCCCTCGAACCTTAAGGAAGAAGAACTGCCACACCTGAAAAGCAGGGAATGAGTCTCCAAAACAGAGACTCAGCAAGGATCCCGCGAAACCCCAACCGGAAACAACGGCGGTAGCGGAAAGGAGAGCTACAACTACAGCAGGAACAGCGAACCGGTGGCCGGTCAAAACTCGGCACTATAGCTACTCCTACTGTACCAGAAACACACCCCGATCTTACGGTCGGGGGCTACCGAACCACACTAGTACCACTTACCGAAATAAAAACCCACGGCAACCACGCCGTAGAGGCCTGTCCCCCAGGACACTGCCAACCTGGACACACTGTCCAAAGTGCAACCCCGACCATCCGTTCGTTGGTACCGCACAACAAGATGCAACCTCGATAAAGTCACTATCACTAGTCTCACTGCACGAAAACCGACACACGCGCCACTGCGAAACAACCGAAACTCAATGGTCAACACGACCGAAAACCCGAAGGTCAAAGTCACGGAAACTAACAGTCTGTCACTCTCGACTCGACAGGAGTACCTCCCACTAGAAGCAAGGCCGAATGCGTCCACTGACGTCTTAGTGATGGGAATCAACTCCGAGCATGTAGATTTTATTTTTGTATTTGTGTCCTTTTATTTATTTTTATATCATGGGGGAAGTACATTCACAAATATAAGGCTTCATGAGCCTATTTGTTCTTCCTTAGGATTGTGTGGGTTTATGTGCAAAATGCCAGTAGGACCTGCAAGGGGGCCCCCACTCCTTCCCCAGTGGTCCACCTCATCCATGTGGGGCTGGTCAAAGGCCAAGGTGGCATCTAGAAGGTTGGACTAGTCAATTAGACACATGGGGGGACAAATGGGTTAAATTGTCACGGGTAGGCCACCTACCCTTACCCCTTGGTCAAGGGCCCCCCCTTTTTTATCCATTTTAATTTTTGAAAAATTAGTCTATTAGAACTAATTAGTTCTATACCTTGTATACCCCTCCCTCAATTTAGATCTGAGGGTATATGTGGTCATTTTTATTTTATTATATAAGGCTTGTATTTCCTTTTTTCATGAATTAATGAGAAGAAAAAAAAGTTGATTGCTTGGAGCAAACCTGCGCCCCTCCCCTCTCTCCCTGGTGTTCTTTCTCCTCCTTCTGCATTTTAGGGTGGAAACCCCTTCTATCTTAGCCCCTCTATCTCTAGACTCATCTCTGGTGTCGCCGCCGCCGTTCGTGCCGCCATCGAGCCGCCGCGAAGCCGCTTCTGAAGTTCTATCCAAGGGTCTGTTTGGCTAGATAGAGTCCCACTCCGGGATTTTTAACTCCCAACTCCGAGATCATCTAGAGTTGAGATTTTCAGAGTTGGTTCCTCTCTTGATTCCCAACCTCCAGTAAATAAAATCACATCATTTAGACTTCTTTTTATATTTTTCTTTTTTCGTGTCTTTCTATCTTCCTGATATGTCCCTTTTCAGATATGTGTAGTAGAAGCTTAGTTCTTCCCCCTTTCGACCCTCTTTTTGATTTTTTTTGGAATCCCCAAATTTATTGGAGATTCTGTCCACCATCCCCATCCTCCAAAATTTTTCTTTGAATTTTATAAAGCCTCTATCTATTTTTATAAATTGAGTCTTTTCCCCAAATTCAGATCTATTTCTGTTGTCCAGATCCGACCCTGAGTCAGTAAAAAATCCACAACAATTCGAAACGTCCACCAACTCTTTTATAAAGCATATCCCTGTTTTCCTCTCTTCTACCTCCACAACTTTCATGAAGAACTCATCTTCTGATTCGAGGTCTACATAGCGGTCAATGCCAACTCTCAGGAAAACTTAGGTCTGTCCTGAGATTTCAGGTCCTGTCAACCAGCAGCTTGGAAATTCGATAAAGGCCATCAACAGGAAATTCAATTTTCTTTCTCTGGCCTTAGATCGAAGGATTTGAAGTCAACTTTCCAACGGTACCTCTTGAGTGTCGATCCGACACCAGGAGTGATCGCAGCATCCATTCTCGCCGAGTCACGCGCCTGAAAATAGAACTGCAGATCCGTGGCCAGTAACTCCGGTGAGTGAAGATCGGAGCCGCCCGGCCTCCGACCAGCGAACCAGCGTACCGCCATCTCAGGGAGCGCCACTCCAGGAGCCGTCGTCACAGCGGTGTCGCTCCGGGCCCACACGGCCCCACTGACCAGCACGTGGGTCCCACGGTCGTGAGTACGAGTGCCACCGAAGTAACACAAGAAGCCGCCCGTCAACCCGAAATCGCTACTCTCGGGTCCCGATGTGTCGCCCTTTACCTTCCTGTGTGGAGTGGACAGTAATTTGTCTTACTATAATTATTATGTATTTACTGTTCCGGGAGTACGAGTTCGGCCGGGATCGTCTTCCCCACGCCCGGTAGCGTGGAGGTACTTGATGTGGCACAACCCAAGGATGACTAAGCATGTAATGAACCACCTAGGACCTAGGCCCGCAAGCATACAAGCACTCAATGATTCTCACAATAACGTCTTACTCACACGGCACACGCGATCACCCAGCGGGGCCGGGGGATGATGGCAAGGGTCCGAGGCGGGACCCAATGAGTCTAATGGACTTAGTTGGCTTAGGCTGACCCCGAAGAGTCCAGGATTCCCAACTTAGTGGGCGGCTGGCCCGCAGGGCGGGGTTTTTGGTGGCACTCTCTCTCGGCCCGCGGTGGGCACCAACAAATGAGCATACAAGTACGGGCCCTCTTCTCACCGTCCGACGAGCAATCAAAGCAATACTAAACTTGCAGAAGTAAGGCTATCAAGGTTAGTATCAGAGGCTCACCTGATCGGTGTGAAGACACCGATCCCGCTCGGAGACGTGGGCGCGCCGGGAGGCGAGGGTATACACCCGATCGCCGCGGCGATGTAGCTTGACCTGAAAGTGCAAAGAGTACAACACTACGCCTCTCGCAGGAGGGGTGATCTTGGGGTGGGGATTAAGCTTATTACATTCAAAACTACCTCCACGCAGGGAGGGGCCTTCAGCCGGCCAAGCGGGGTGGGGAATTAAGCAAAGGAAACCCGACTTGCCGAACTCCGCCGATTCTGCCAATCTGCAGGTTCGCTGGACAGTGGGGCGGTGATGATGCTGCCAAAAATTCCACAGAGCTCAGATCTTGATCAGACTTGCGCCAAAAGCTTGCCAACGGACCAAGGATGATCTCTGAATTTTTTCTGAGCTTGGTAAGGTCTTTGCTGGCCGGGGCAGAGTCTGGAACCGGACTGATTGGTTCTGCCTCTGTCTAGTGCAGAACAATGTGGCTGATTGCAGAGGGTGCCACGATCTCCACCAAGCTCTGATTGAGACGAGACCTGAACCATTGGAACCATTGTCGAGTCTTCTTTCTGTCGGCACCAACGGCGTGGTCGGCAGATGTCGGAGAAGACCGGGACGATCAGATGAGTAGAGGGGTGTCGGTTCTGGCTCCTGTAAACTGACCTGACACACTTGGAGTAGAAAATTCTTAACTTTAGATGCCGGTGTCCAAATGCAGCTCTGCTTCTTGAGGATGAAAGAGGACTTGAGAGGGAAGATGTTTTATGAAGAACACTTGATCTGGATCCCAAAGGGTTCGTCGTGGTCGAGCTTCCACTCTCGCTCTAGTTTCCTGCCTGAGAGGTCCTGCACAGTCGAGGGAGAATCGCTCCTACCAGCAGCTCGGAACTCGGATGTCGATGAAACCACCTCGCCTTGAAAGCTCTCTGGATGACCTTTCCAGATATGTAGGCCTTGACACCTGGAGGATCAGGGAGAGGCTGGAGATGATGCGACTTTCAGGACCAGCACCTGCAGCCTGCGACCTGCTACCTAGAACTGCAACCTTTCGAGAATCAAAGGAGTGGAAGGGGGTTAGCAAAGCTTGTGAATGATGGCTGAAGGTTTAGGGAGAGGGGGAGGACGTGGCTAGGGCTCCAGGAGGGTCTGGAGTGGCAGGGATAGATGGAGAGGGGGGCTGGAGCAGCTAGAGGTGGAGATGGGGGGGTGGGGGTGCACTAGAGAGAGGGTGAGTGTGAGAGGAGGATGGGGGCGAACTTGGCTATGGGAGGGAAGGGGAGGTCGACCTGGAGCTGGTATGGGGGTGGAGGGATGGGAGGGAGATTCAAAAATGGCCTTGGGAGGGACCCCTTCAGCCTTGGGAAGATGGAGAGGTGCCTAGGGAAGTGATTGGGGTAGGTGGTGGTTGGGAAGTAGGGCTTAGATTGGTGGAGGGTTGTTGGGACTAGATGAAGAGTAAAGGAGAGTTGTGGGAAGTTGTGGGGTATTAATGGAGGTAGGTGGGGGTTGGAAGTGGTTGGGAGGAGGGAGGAGAGAGGAGAGGTTCGCCCCTTTCCTTGGGAAGAGAGAAGGAGAGATAGAGAGAGAGATAATGAGAGAGTAAGAGAAGAGAAAGAGATGTGGAAATATTGCTAGTCAAATAGATTCATCAAAAGTTGTTACAATGAGAGGGAGGGGAGGCCTATTTATAGGCTCCATACTTTCATATGACCATAATGACCCTGACAAGCTAACTAATGACCAAAGCAGTCCAAGGGAGGGGTGTCCCTGGGCCTAGCCCACTAGTTGGGCCCAATAGCTTAACAAACCAACATAATGACACATGACTTTGGTAGATAACCTACTAACCTAGGTACATGACTCAAATAATAGGAAAATTACATGGTTTAAGACTCAAATAAAATATAAAAATTACATGACTAGACTCACAAACACATGATGAACATAATGGCATAAGTCGACGACGATTCGAGCCTCAAAAAAGTGGAGGGGCAAGGGATGCCCCCATCATAATGTATTCGCACCCATCTCGACATTTACTTTATTTCGTATATATTTATTTATGCCACTGCTAGAGAGCATGCTAGGATCATAGCTCGCTATACTTTTTATATCACCGCTACTGCGAGAGAGAGCGATACCGTCCTGTGACCCGATCCGGGCACGAAAACGTGAGTTGACCACCCTAGCTCTTGCCGATTTCTCAACTGCGCACGTCCGACGCTTCCCTCGATAAGGGATGATCACGAGCTTGCTTAGAGTCCGAGGATTGCATATCCATTTGGAGTCGAGTCGCATGTCCATCCCGCATCAATTTGGTATCAGAGCCAGGTTGAGTCTAGGGTAGTATTTGGTCAAAAATAAAAAAAGGTGTCATTTACGTCTAGTCATCGTCTAAGTCGGTCTAGGTTGCATTTCATCCCAATAACCCGGTATATCAAAAGGTGTTGTCCGAACGTTAGGCTACGCCTATCGGGAAGGCCGCACACTTGCGCGAGTGATCTTCGGATCGATTAACTCCACCACGTACCGAGTCTTGATTAAGTCTAGGTGCATCACTTGTTTGCATTGGTCTGTGTCTCCTAGTCCTTGTGTCCTTTGCATGCCCACTCGGCGAGGTACCCAATACCATCGCCCTACACCTATGGCCAACCCACAGGATATCATCTCGGGAGACCTTCAGTCCTTGCGCGAGGCGATCATGACCCTCGTAGACCGGATGGACCAAACCGAGCCAACCTTTAAGAGCTTCTCGGACCACATAGATGGCCGTTTTACGCCATGGAGAAACGGATGGAGTCATCCGACAGATCCGTCCAAGGTCTGGTCGGACGGTTGGATAAGATGTCGCACGGAGACCCTCCTATAGTGGCCCAAGGCCCACTCACACCCGCTCAGGCGGCTGCCCAAGGCCAAGCCATTCCCATAGCCCAAGCCCAGCCCGTCCATGTGGCCCAGGACCCGCCCGCACATGCTCCTCAGCCACCACGGGCTCCTCCACCTGCCCCTCCTCGGGTCCCCGAACTACCGCGCCGTGACTTTGGTCTCGAGGACTATGGGTCCGATAACGCCTATGAGGGGTATGGCTAACGCCGTCGTGGCCTCCAGCCACAAAGAGATGAGGAGGACGATAGGGTCCTTAAGACCGTGCGAGCGGATCCTCCCATTTTTTACGGGTCTTTAGATCCGAAAGTCTATTTAGATTGAGAGTTCGGCATGGACCGATACTTCGATTGGTACGACATGTCGAAACGTCGAAGGATCCGATTTGCTACCATGAAGCTCATGGGACAGGCACACACATATTGGAAGAATGTAGAGAGCATGTTATTTTAGCGGCTAGAGCCCCCGATTGACACATGGGGCGAAATGAAGCTTAAGCTTCGGCAAAAGTACCTTCCTCCCACGTACCGTCAGCGACTCATCGATAGGTGGCAAAGTCTTAGCCAGGGAGACCGATCCATCTCCGAATATATTGCTGAATTTGATGAGTACTTTCTACGATGTGGTGTCACGGAGGAGAGTACCATGCCCGTTTCCCGCTTTCGACGTGGTTTGCGGCCCCACTATCAGTATGAGCTTTTCTGCCACAATGCCAAGACGTTGGAAGAAGCATATCAAGTTGCTCTCGAGTTGGAGCAATTTGAGGGAGAGTTCGAGCCTAGCCATCGGTCGGGTCCCACCCCTCTTCATAGCACCGAGCCCTGCCACTCTTTAGGCCCACCTCAGCGGGCCCCCATGGCTCGATCTCAGGAGCCCACCCGTAAGGAGCATTTCGCTCCACGGCCTCGCCCTCCCCCACCCCGGGATCTACCTCCATCCCAACCCCTGGCACCCATTGCCCGCCCTCAGGCACCAGCACCCCCACCCCTATTGCCCACGGCACCTACAGCTCCGCCCCTGTTGCCTACACCCCCTGTCCGTCGGGAAGATAAGGGTAAGGGCCCTCTCATCGGAGAGAGTAGTAGGTCCCGTCTACAGTGTTTCCATTGTCATGGGTTTGGCCACTTTGCCAACCAATGTCCCACTCGTACCACACTAGCCCTATGGGTTGGAGAACCCTCGCCTTCTGGGCTTGTGTCCGCCAGTTACAAGGCCGATCAGGAACTCATTGATGAGTACGAAGCTCAGGAGGAGCATACCGATGCTCAGGATGCGGCCGCTTAGTGGGATTGATGTTACCACCACCTTAAGTCTAGGGTCATGCATGAGTCAGTGTGTTTCTTCTTTGTGTGGTTTGTTTGTGTGGCTTGTTTGTGTGGTTTGCATACGTGTGTTTGATGGAATCCTCGGTTCAAGATTCAAAATTTAAAAATTTGACGGGGATCGGCAATCAACTTCATCAACACAATCAAATGGCCAATCTATTTGTCTCATGATAAATGGGCCTCTTTATGGGCCTTATGGGTTATGTCCGTAGCAATTATGTAATAGTCCTTTCATATTTTTGTCTTTAAGTCTTCCAATAGAGTGTCTTTTAGTCTCCCCAAGAGAACTATAATGAGTAGACATTAAGTGTTTAGGATAGTGTCTTTTGGTCTCCCCAAGAGAACTATAATAAGTAGACATTAAGTGTTTAGGATAGTGTCTTTTGGTCTTCTTTGAGAGTCTATAAAAGAGTCATGTATCTTTCATTTGAAAAACAGTGAATGAAATCTTATTTTTGGAACCCCCATGTGATGCCCACGTAGGAGGGGCCTTCCCCTCCTTTGTCTTCTTCCCCCCCCCCTCTTTTAATTCCCATGGCCGTGAGTGCCTGTTCTTCCTTCCCTCTCCACGGGTGAGATGCCCAGTTCTTCCCTCCTTGCCACGGGTGTTGATGCCCTTCATTCCTCCCTTCTCCTCCAGCCACCAGCATCTTCCGCTCACCCCCACAGCTTGGCCGAACTTCCCGTTCCCCAGTTCCTCCTGTCTTCTAACCCAATCTTTCACTGCTGCGGCAGTCTACCTTCCTTGCCTCACCCTCTAAGCTTCTTCCTCCCGGCCACGCTATTACCTCATACGCCCACGCTACCTCCGTTCCCGTCATACACGCACTGCACCCCTTTCCACAGCCTCAAGACAACCCCCTGCAACCCCAACCACGTCCACCCACTATCCCCATAGCTTACACCCACAAACACCACCACTAAACTTAGCCCCCACTCCACAAGCCCATCCCAAACCCGCAGGCAGTTTCTGGCCCAATTTGCAGAGTAACTTCCAGCTCGTTCCAGGTGGAGTCTGCATCCAAGGTCTTCAGCAAAGTTGATCGTCCACAAGTCCTCTTCGCAAGCGAGTTGGAATCGTGTCGATCCGAGTTCGTGGCCGCCCACAAGGGACTTTCTTCCCCGACTGCGCAGAGAAGGCCTGACAGCGACCTGAAGCGGTTTGGGGCAGCAACCACGACCTCTTCTTGAAGGATTCAGGCTCCAGGATCTTCATCAAAGTTCTCCATCCTCAAGTCAGCTACCGGGATCAGAAGACGGAACCGCAATCAGAGGTCGGTGGCCAGAGTTACAAATTTTATACCCCGACGACCCCATTCTGCCTCCTGTCTGTCTCCTCCGACCAGTCCCCACTCAACGGGACCTGCACATCCACACCGACATCCGACTGAGGCGAGACCAGTGCCGCTGGAAAGTAGTCGTCCCCACGATTCCAACGCCACCTGCCGCGCACCAAACGGAGTTCGGGGTTGCTCGTGGTGTCCCTGTCAAGCCGCTGTTCAGAAGCTGCCCCTGCACAGAACCAGAACGGGGTCCCCGCTCAGTCGTCCGTGGCGACCAGGTTCGGGCGGAACCAAAATTCAGAAAAATTGTGCTGTATCCCTACCCTGTTACGAAGCCAACGGCACCAACCGCGCCTCCGGCAAAATTCCAGAGTGCGATCCACAGCCACTTCAACAGCTGCTGGTCACAGATTCCAGAACCGGACAGAATCGACTTCGGCATTTGTTTCACATCAAGTGGTATCAGAGCTTAGGGAATCGGGCCGTCCCATCGGACCGAGATCCTGAGCTTTGAGGTTCGAGGTCGAACCTCCTCCAAGCGGAGGAGTATGATGGAATCCTCGGTTCAAGATTCAAAATTTAAAAATTTGACGGGGATCGGCAATCAACTTCATCAACACAATCAAATGGCCAATCTATTTGTCTCATGATAAATGGGCCTCTTTATGGGCCTTATGGGTTATGTCCGTAGCAATTATGTAATAGTCCTTTCATATTTTTGTCTTTAAGTCTTCCAATAGAGTGTCTTTTAGTCTCCCCAAGAGAACTATAATGAGTAGACATTAAGTGTTTAGGATAGTGTCTTTTGGTCTCCCCAAGAGAACTATAATAAGTAGACATTAAGTGTTTAGGATAGTGTCTTTTGGTCTTCTTTGAGAGTCTATAAAAGAGTCATGTATCTTTCATTTGAAAAACAGTGAATGAAATCTTATTTTTGGAACCCCCATGTGATGCCCACGTAGGAGGGGCCTTCCCCTCCTTTGTCTTCTTCCCCCCCCCCTCTTTTAATTCCCATGGCCGTGAGTGCCTGTTCTTCCTTCCCTCTCCACGGGTGAGATGCCCAGTTCTTCCCTCCTTGCCACGGGTGTTGATGCCCTTCATTCCTCCCTTCTCCTCCAGCCACCAGCATCTTCCGCTCACCCCCACAGCTTGGCCGAACTTCCCGTTCCCCAGTTCCTCCTGTCTTCTAACCCAATCTTTCACTGCTGCGGCAGTCTACCTTCCTTGCCTCACCCTCTAAGCTTCTTCCTCCCGGCCACGCTATTACCTCATACGCCCACGCTACCTCCGTTCCCGTCATACACGCACTGCACCCCTTTCCACAGCCTCAAGACAACCCCCTGCAACCCCAACCACGTCCACCCACTATCCCCATAGCTTACACCCACAAACACCACCACTAAACTTAGCCCCCACTCCACAAGCCCATCCCAAACCCGCAGGCAGTTTCTGGCCCAATTTGCAGAGTAACTTCCAGCTCGTTCCAGGTGGAGTCTGCATCCAAGGTCTTCAGCAAAGTTGATCGTCCACAAGTCCTCTTCGCAAGCGAGTTGGAATCGTGTCGATCCGAGTTCGTGGCCGCCCACAAGGGACTTTCTTCCCCGACTGCGCAGAGAAGGCCTGACAGCGACCTGAAGCGGTTTGGGGCAGCAACCACGACCTCTTCTTGAAGGATTCAGGCTCCAGGATCTTCATCAAAGTTCTCCATCCTCAAGTCAGCTACCGGGATCAGAAGACGGAACCGCAATCAGAGGTCGGTGGCCAGAGTTACAAATTTTATACCCCGACGACCCCATTCTGCCTCCTGTCTGTCTCCTCCGACCAGTCCCCACTCAACGGGACCTGCACGTCCACACCGACATCCGACTGAGGCGAGACCAGTGCCGCTGGAAAGTAGTCGTCCCCACGATTCCAACGCCACCTGCCGCGCACCAAACGGAGTTCGGGGTTGCTCGTGGTGTCCCTGTCAAGCCGCTGTTCAGAAGCTGCCCCTGCACAGAACCAGAACGGGGTCCCCGCTCAGTCGTCCGTGGCGACCAGGTTCGGGCGGAACCAAAATTCAGAAAAATTGTGCTGTATCCCTACCCTGTTACGAAGCCAACGGCACCAACCGCGCCTCCGGCAAAATTCCAGAGTGCGATCCACAGCCACTTCAACAGCTGCTGGTCACAGATTCCAGAACCGGACAGAATCGACTTCGGCATTTGTTTCACATCAGTGTTAGTGAATGGTAAGTCTGCATGTGTCTTGTGCAAGCTCGTTGTCGGTCTCCTATGAGTGTGAGGCAAGTGGACTCGCTCGAGGAGTATGGGATCAGCTCTACATCTATAACCCGGATCCAGTCACCTATAGGGACCCAGCGGTGATTCCTAGTGAGTCTTCGAGCCGCCTCCTCCCCTTGAGAGTGACCCCACCCCGGAGTGTTCCACCACTAGCCTCGTGCCTATAGCAGCATGCGCATATCGAGTATATACGGAATGAGCAGGTGACGATCACTTAGAGTGGAGCGTACCCACGTTACTTGGTACGGTGGCGGATCCGTCGGAGCGACTCGAGCAGCCGTACCCGTACTCGACGGGGTCGAGTTCTTCCCACCCGAGGAGTATTGATGGGAATCAACTCCGAGCATGTACATTTTATTTTTATATTTGTGTCCTTTTATTTATTTTTATATCATGGGGGAAGTAGATTCACAAATGTAAGGCTTCATGAGCCTATTTGTTCTTCCTTAGGATTGTGTGGGTTTATGTGAAAAATGCCAGTAGGACCTGCAAGGGGGCCCCCACTCCTTCCCCATTGGTCCACTTCATCCATGTGGGGCTGGTCAAAGGCCAAGGTGGCATCTAGAAGGTTGGACTAGTCAATTAGACACATGGGGGGACAAATGGGTTAAATTGTCAAGGTAGGCCACCTACCCTTACCCCTTGGTCAAGAGCCCCCCCTTTTTTATCCATTTTAATTTTTGAAAAATTAGTCCATTAGAACTAATTAGTTCTATACCTTGTATACCCCGCCCCAATTTAGATCTGAGGGTATATGTGATCATTTTTATTTTATTATATAAGGCTTGTATTTCCTTTTTTCATGAATTAATGAGAAGAAAAAAAGTTGATTGCTTGGAGCAAACCTGCGCCCCTCCCCTCTCTCCCTAGTGTTCTTCCTCCTCCTTCTACATCTTAGGGTGGAAACCCCTTCTATCTTAGCCCCTCTATCTCTAGATTCATCTCTGGTGCCGCCCCCGCCGTTCGTGCCGCCATCGAGCCGCCGCGAAACCGCTTCTGAAGTTCTGTCCAAGGGTCTGTTTGGCTAGATAGAGTCCCACTCTGGGATTTTTAACTCCCAACTCCGAGATCATCTGGAGTTGAGATTTTTAGGGTTGGTTCCTCTCTTAATTCCCAACCTCCAGTAAACAAAATCACATAATTTATACTTCTTTTTATATTTTTCTATTTTTGTGTCTTTCTATCTTCATGATCTGTCCCTTTTCAGATATGTGTAGCAGAAGCTTAGTTCTTCCCCCTTTCGACCCTCTTTTTGATTTTTTTTGGAATCCCCAAATTTATTGGAGATTCTTTCCACCATCCCCATCCTCCAAAAATTTTCTTCCAATTTCAAAAATACTCTACCTATTTTTAGAAATTGAGTTTTTTCTCCAAATTCAGATCTGTTTCTGTTGTCCAGATCCGACCCTGAGTCAGTATAAAATCCACAAAAATTCAAAACATTCACCAAATCTTTTATAAAGCATATCCCCATTTTCCTCTCTTCGGCCTCCACAACTTTCATGAAGAACTCATCTTCTGATTCGGAGGTCTACATCACGGTCAACGCCAACTCTCAGGAAAACTTAGTTCTGTCATGAGATTTCAGGTCCTATCAACCAGCAGCTTGAAAATTCGATAAAGACCATCAACGAGAAGTTAAATTTTCTTTCTCTGGCCTTAGATCGAAGGATTTGAAGTTAGCTTTCCAACGGTACCTCTTATGTGTCGATCCAACACCGGGAGTGATCGCAGCATCCATTCTCGTCGAGTCGCGCGCCTAAAAATAGAACTACAGATCCGTGGCCAGCAACTCCGGTGAGTGAAGATCGGAGCCGCTCGGCCTCCGACCAGTGAACCAGCATACCGCCATCTCAGGGAGTGCCACTCCATGAGCCGTCGTCACAGCGGTGTCGCTCCGGGCCCACACGGCCCCAATGACCGCACGTGGTTCCCATGATCGTGAGTACGAGTGCCGCTGAAGCAACACAAGAAGCCGCCCGTCAACCCGAAACCGCTACTCCCGGGTCCCGCTGTGTCGCCCTTTACCTCCCTGCGTGGAGTGGACAGTAATTTGTCCTGCTATAATTATTATGTATTTACTGTTCCGGGAGTACGAGTTCTGCCGGGATCGTCTTCCCTACGCCCGGTAGCGTGGAGGTATCGTATTCGCACCCATCTCGGCATTTGCTTTATTTCGTATATATTTCTTTATGCCGCTGCTAGAGAGCATGCTAGGATCGTAGCTCACTATACTTTTTATATCACCGCTGCTGCGAGAGAGAGTGATACCGTCCCGTGACCCGATCTGGGCACAAAAACGTGAGTTGACCACCCTAGCTCTTGTCGGTTTCTCAACCGCGCACGTTCGACGCTTCCCTCGATAAGGGACGATCGTGAGCTTGCTTACAGTCCGAGGATTGCATATCCATTTGGAGTCAAGTCGCGTGTCCGTCCCGCATCACTTAGTCTGCACCTCAGGTGTCTCCCTCCGGCCCAGCGGGAACTGAGACACCGTACAAGTAACCACAAACAAGTGACTAGCTGGGGTCATGCCCGTCGATGTGGGTCCAACCGCCCCCAACCACGTGTGCACACACAGACCGTCCGTCCCTGGTCTGGCCCTCTGACCAGTTTTCCCCTCAGCCGGACTCTGGCTGCTAGACGTGGGCCCGACGGAAACCGGTCCACAAACCGTCTCTAAGGGTAGCATCCCCACCACTCTCTGGTGGGACCACCCGCGTGTAAGCAGGCTACAACTAGTGGAGGGTCACTGAGAGAGTAGACTCTCAAGACAACAGAAAACAACGTCCGAACCCGACGAAGTACGGGGACCGTCCCACGTACCAGCACCGTCGCACGGTGACCACAATCGTAGAAGAAACGGGACTCACAGTCCACGGGCCGCACGCTCGGCCACGCAGAAACGTGGAAACACGGTTCCCAAGGTAGCTCACAGGCCGCCAAACCAAATCCAACTCTCAGGGAAAGGCGGGAACCCTCCAGCCCCAGGCTGGCAACTGGACTTGCAGTCCAAGGCCACACACATGGCCCACGCGGAAAGCACATAAGCATGATTCCTAGGGCAACGCACAAGCTGCCACGCCGATAACTGGACTCACAGTCCAAGGCCAAACTCATGGCCCACTCGGGAATCATCTTCCAGGAAAACTCACGACATGCGGGGGAGACCCCACCGCACCCCCACCGACACACGGTGACTCGGTCTAGTGTAACACGAAAGTCCGACACGCGAGAAGTCACCCGGACTCTCAAACTCACGGGCATGCTAAACCAGGTAGCATGGTCCTCCCAACACCCTCAAAACACAAACATAGAATCCCACGGGTGTCTGGGGCACTCACGAGACCGCAGGTCGACCACTGGGTCCCAACCGGGTCGACCGGAGATCCACACATCGCGGAACAAGGCGGAGAACATGAAAACTCACCTCGGCGCAACACAGAGCCTGACGGTCTAACCTTGGGCTGTCACAGTCTGTGACAGTCCAAGCCTCGACCGTCACAACCACTCTGACGCACCAACAAAGGGCCGTCAGACGCTCGGTGCAAATCGGTTGTGACGCGCCTACCCTGGTGCGTCACGGTCTCTGACGCGCCAGCCCTAGTGCGTCACAGTCTCTGACGCGCCAGCCCTGTTGCGTCACAAGACAAAATGAAACCAACTGTGACGGGTCCTGCTCGGTGCGTCACACGCTGTAATGGACCAACTTTGGTGTGTTACTTGGTGGGAACGCGTCCGCTCTGACGCACCCACACAGGGGCGTTACAAGGCTGTGACGCGCCAGCCTTGGTGCGTCACAGGCCTTGACCCCGAACGGTCAAAACCAACGAACGGAAGCCAACGGTCAGATCATCCCTGACGGTCCAACCCAGGCGCGCCACAGCGTCGTGGCGGTCTATCGTGGGACCGTCACACCCACAGACCACCAGTTGGCTAAACGGGCCCTCTGACGCACCCACCCTGGGGCGTCACAGGCTGTGACGATCACTGGAAGGACCGTTACACCCGTCCAAGAGCAAAACGGCGGGAAACAACCCAAAAATCCGATCCACGCCCCGATCACCCCCGGGTGATGTGGAAACAAAGGGGAATCCATCCCCAAGCCCCTAGGCATGTATATAAACCCCTGGATCGGCCAAAAACTCCGTAAAACGAGAGATCCGGCTCACTCCCCCAAAACATGGATTTTCCCCAAAATGTGAAAATAAACCCGCTCGGCTCACCACGGCCTACAAAACTCGAGGGAAAGGGAAAGCACGAGCTGGGGGTCCATCTCCCTACCTCCACCGAAGATTTCGCGCCCCGAGCTCGCCGATCCACGAAGAAAATGCCATGAAACCCTCGCCGCTTCACGAACCCGCGGCCGAGCTTCCACACGCCACCGGCCCTCGATCCTCGACCCGTTCCCCGTTCCTCGCCTCCCGCCATCGCCGCCTCGCCCTCCTCCGCCACCGTCGGCCGCCTGGGGAGAGGGGGAGAGAAAGAGATGAGAGAGAGTGAGAAGGAGAGAATGAGAGGGGGAGAGAGAAAAGGGTTAATATATATAGAAAAACCCCAAAATTATTGAAATTTAGAAAATTACGAAAAATTACCTCCGCGATCCTCGGAAGGAACACAACGCAGTGGTACTGTCCCAGAGTCGAAGAACGCCACGGTTCACCCTACATAGAGTTCTGAAGGCACATCAGGGAAAAACACGTTTAAAGCACAAAATACACTCCGAGACCCACTAAAAGATCCGAAAAAAAACCTGGGGCATTACAGCACCCGACGTCGGCTCCTTGCCCCAGGTCCCCGACTTCCCAGCATCTTACTCGGGTTCTCAGCCCCGAGTCCCATTCGAGCAATCCCTCCACATGGGTCTTCCACCCTGAGGCCATGGTTTCTCAGCTTTCCACTCGGGTTCCCAGTCCTGAGTCTTGGTCGAGCCAACACCTTATACAGGCTTTCAGCCCCAGGTTCGCAACTCCTCAGCATCTCACTCGGGCTCTCAGCTCCGAGTCATAGCCGAGCCTACTCCTAGCACGGGTTTCATACCCCGGGGGAGAGGCTCCCTAGCACTCTACTCGGGTCTTCCGACCCGAACCCGGAAAGGGCCGTCCCTCAATACGGGTCCCTAATCCCGAGTTCGAGGCTCCCCAGCATCCAGCCCGGGCACACAACCCTGGGTCTTTCCAAGGTCGGTTCTTGGTACGGATTCTCCGCATCGGGCCCCTGGCCTCCTAGCTCTAACACGGGATCTTTCCCTCTACCATCTAGCAACGCCAACTCCCAGCACAGGTCTCCCTCTTTGGGATGTGACAATCTCAGTGCCAACTATGGGCCCTTTATCTCACCCTCCAGCCACGCCAACCCTCGATGTAGGTTTACAACCTTGGGTTGCTGACACTCCAGTATCTTCTGCGACGTTGGTTCTCGATGCAAGAGCGCCATTTCGAGCATCAATGACACTTCTGTCGGCTCGGGCAAGAGCTTACACCCGAGTCACTCAGCCATTGGCTCCCGATACGGGCCTCGTGCCCCGGAGGCCGATCCCAGTGCTTTCAACTGATGGTCTCGCGCTGCCAGCAACGGGAGATTGGGTTTTCTCGATTTACCACCTCGGAGCAGGATCCTCCTCGGCTCCCCGGAAGAAGCGTCGCCACGGCCGTAAAGATAGGCGACTCGCCGCTGCAACCAGCAATTCCGGTAAGGCCATCCTTGTCGGTGATCTACGGATTCATCTTAATGGAGGCGAACCAATCATACCTCGGGAACAGACCGTCCCTATGGTCCCCACCACCAACCGCTTTACCCTCTTGTGACAGACGCGAGAGGATAAAGTAGAGCTCAGAGAAGCGGGCGCCACGGCAACAGTTCAGGGGCACCCGCACCAGCCCGATACCCAGGCTCCCAAGTCTCGTCGAAGGAATGATGACAAGGGAGATCAACAACTTAGCCTAAGAAAAATCTGGGTTACCCCAGAAGAGGCTCAAGCTATTCAGAGGGCGCGTACCAAGAACCCCTTCCGAGCACTCAGGCGCGATGTCGGGCGAGACGCAGTCGCGTCAACATCGGCATAGCCCGACGACCCCCAGCCACTCAGCACCCCCCGCTTAAATAAGCAGAAACAAAGAAGGGCTCGTTCCGGGCCCCGCCAGCACTCGGGCCCGAATTCTCCTTGGGTCGACACTGCGGTGGAGGATCAACCACCACGGACCTCGGTCTTTGACAGGCCGGGGACACCAGTCCGCTCTAAGAAGCACTCCTAGAAAAAGCGGACAGTTCAGCTCATCAACGACGTAGTTTGGGTGTTTGCGTGTTATACCACCAGACACCAGCCTGATACTCAGTCTGATGACATGAACCAGCCTCTTATCAAGCTTATAAGGCCTCGCCATCAAACTCAACCTCCGGCGACGCCGGGCCACATCGTCACTTCTGCCTAACCTCAAGCATCGGAATGTGTAGAAGAAGTTCCAGCCGAGGACCATGGCGTGCCTATCAACGCAGACCCATCCAATAATGATCCTCCGGTAAATGAAGTTCAAGAGGTGACCCTCGAGACTCTCGTGAAGGAGAACCAACATTTGAAGGCCCTCCTGCAAGACCTCCTTCAGGAACGAGACCTTCACCCTCAGTAACCTGCTAGGGCACAGCCAGTGGGGCACAATGGTGCCAACACCTCAGCGACAGCTAACCGAACCCCGACATTAGCCGGGTTCGACACACCCCCAGTCAAAGCTCATCTACGAGCATTCAAAATGCCAGTACCCGAAAATCTCATGGCACAACGCCAGATGATCGAGCGGATTGTCGAGACGAAGCTCGTCCAGTATGGGGAAGGGGTCGCCACTATAGATGTCTATAGCGTACCCTACCCACTCCATCACCAGTTGAAAAAGCTCCCTCTAGAGTACGCCAAGCCCCCGAAGCTACAGAAGTTCGACGGGCAAGGGTCTCCACGGGAGCACTTGGCCTACTATATTACGGCCATGGGCGAGCTAGCGTTAGATGAGTAACATCTCCTCCGGTTCTTCGCCACCTCACTCATGGGAATGGCCTTTTATTGGTATTCCTGCTTGAAGCCCAACTCAGTGATCGATTGGGCAGATCTCCAGAAGAAATTCCTTGACCATTTTCAGACGGCCGAGCGCAAGGTCTCCCTGGCCAAGCTCTGCTCCCTCCGACAGAAGAAGGGCGAGAGCGCCCTCTACTTCATCAAGAAATGGTGAGACCTCAGCATGAGGTGTATCAACCTGCCAGTCCAAGAGGACGCCATCACCATATGCCGTAGAGACTTGGCAGCTGAGGTTAGCAAAAAGCTCCTCGGTACCAATATCAAAGGTGTTGGGTCCCCTAGTTGATTCTGGTATTTGGTTTCAATGATAACAAACAATGTGTGCTTGCTTGAATAACTTGATTGACACCACATGGTTTCATGTGTGAATGATTTTCTTGTATATGGTTTTTATGAAGAAACCATGATTGGGATTTCATGAATGATGCTTTATACAAAAATTATTTACTTGGTGAAATTGGGGTATTTGATGTTCACATGTATTGCTTACATACATGTCTAAGTGATTTCACGTTAAGCTAAAGTTCTGGGTGGTTTTCATGCACATCTTCCATGAGGTCTTAATGCATTGATAGTGTTTTGCATTTTCCAAATGAGGTTTTTTTTGGGGCTTTCAATGTGTTTAATCTATTCACATAAGACTTGGTGGAATATGGTTTGAATGGTGGTAATACTTTGTTTAATGCATGGTTAATTGATCTGGATTTTTGGGTGTGGTTTTAATGCCTTAAAGAGGCTTAATATGCTATTTTTAGACCCTACAGGGAAGGGGTCGACCCCTGGGGTCGACCCTCCCTTAGTTGTGGTCGACCCCCTTTAGCCAGTGTTCTGGCTGGGTCATTGTTATGTGCAGAATCTGTGGGGGTCGACCCCCAGCCCCTTTCCGACACGGGAGTTGCAAAACTCATTGAAACCCATTGTTTTGAGATGGAAACTTTACCAAACTACCCCCAATTGTTTCCTAGACATATGAGGGTGTTTTTAATACATTTTGGGAGGGTCTTATGAGTCTTTTAGAAGAAGTGATGAGAATAATAAGAAGCAGGGGAAAAATTCAAACAGTAAAGATATAGTTGTTGTCAAGCAACTTATAGGCTCCTATACCAGTGGCATTGGAGATTTGTCGGTGGCAGTTCAATCCCAGGCTGAAAACATTTACATGTTTAATGCAATTCGGGAAAGAAATCAACCGTCTCAGGAATCAATAGGGGTGAAGACTAAATCTGACAATGACAAGATGAGGCAACCGATGACAAGGTCTAAAGCTAAATCTCTTGATTGCTATTCTCAACCTTTCTCTCAATCCCAATGATTAGTCCCATACTGATATGGAACATCCGAGGGATTGGCAATGATAGGTCAATCCGCAGCCTTAAAAATTACATTAGAAGCAACAAAGTGCAAATGGTCTGCATTTTTGAACCTAAAATATCTTCTGATAAACTGGATAGGATTTAACTGAGGCTAAAATTTGATTGTGCATGTGCTAACATGGAGGATAATTCTAAAATTTGGGTCTTCTGGAAATCTTATGTACCAGCAATGGTTGTTCAGCGGAATGCTCAATATATCACATTCAAAATTCAGAATGGAGGCAATATGGATTACTATGTGACCTGTGTGTATGCTTCATGTGAGCCGACTGTCAGGAGAGAAATGTATGATAACTTTTTTCTCTTTGGAGGTGAAGTGAATAAACCTTGGATCCTGGGGGGAGACTTCAATGCTATTTTATCTCCAGAGGAAAAGCAGGGTGGAACTATGGGCTTTGTGAACTCCATGATTGAATTTCAAGGTTTTGTTGCAGCTGCATGCCTAATGGATGCTGGGTATACAGGTCACCCTTTTACCTGGTCGAACAATCAGGTTGGGACTAGCAGCATTCGTGCACAGTTAGATAGAGTATTATATAATGATTGCTTGGCCGAGCATGATACAATGCTTACAGTTAAACACCTATTAAGGGAACCGTCAGATCATTCACCTCTGCGCCTTTACTATCCTCAAACTATTTCTAGCCCGAGCCGCTTTGTCTTCCAACACATGTGGCTGGAAGATGCTTCCTTTAAATCTATGGTGAAGAAGGCTTGGGACTCTGACCATTTCACTCATCACAATGCTTTTTTCACTTTGAAGCATAAACTGAAAACTCTCAAATGTTGTATTAGACAATGGAATAAGGAACAATTTGGTAATATCTTTGAATGAAAAGCTCGAGCTGAAGAAGCTATCTTCCTGGCTGAATCAGCATTTGACTCTGATCCCAGTGAGGTCAATAGAGTTGCACTGCAAGCGTCTCAAGCAGATTTGCGTAGATGTCTTCACAGGGAGGAGCTTTTCTGGAGTCAAAAAGCTAAAGCCAATTTGTTGCATCAGGGAGATCGAAACACCAAATTTTTATATGTAAAGCAAAGGCATGCGAGATTGACCATCCATAGACTTAAAATGGAAAATGGTGATTGGTGTAAGGAGGAAAATACCTTAAAAGAGAAGGTGGTGGATTATTTCAAGCAACATTTTTCTTCTATTGATCACCAAATTCAGGCAGAAGTGATTGGTCATATTCCATCTCTTATCTCTGAAGATGATAACAATGCTCTTGTTGAGATTCCTTCCATGGAAGATATTAAAAATGCTATCCAATCCTTGGATTCTAACAGTGCTCCTGGCCCGGATGGATACACGGGCATGTTTTATACATCTTGTTGGGGTATTATCTCAGATAATGTTACTAAAGCTGTGCAAGGATTCTTCCAAGGTATGCCTCTGCCCCAAGGTACCACTTCATCCTTGATTGCCCTTATCCCCAAGGTGGCTTCACCAATCACCTTCTCTGACTTGAGGCCGATTAGTCTATGTAATTTCTCTTACAAAATTATCTCCAGAATCATAAGCAACAGGTTGGCTGCCATTCTCCCTAAGATAATTTCTGAGAACCAAGGAGCATTTATCCAAGGCCGCAACATTGTGGAAACTATCTCCATAGCTTCGGAGCTTATGAAGGATATTGGAAGGAAGGTTAGAGGCAATAACATCATCCTAAAATTAGACATGGCTAAAGCCTATGACAGGCTAGAATGGGATTTTCTGATAATAGTTATGAAAGCCTTTGGTTTTTCCAACCGGTTTTGCTCCCTTATCGCCATGATGCTTAATAACTGCTAGTTTTTTGTCATCTTTAATGGCACGCTGACGGGGTATTTCAAATCCACTAGAGGAGTTCGAAAGGGAGACCCATTAGCCCCGGCCCTTTTCATCATTGCAGAGGAGGCTCTTAGCCGTGGCATTTCCCATCTTTTTAACAGTGGGCAGATACAACATTATCATGTCCCTCGTGGTTGTTGGCAAGTATCACACTTACTATATGCAGATGATACCTTAATATTCATTAATGGCATGGCAAATAATATAAAGAAACTACTTTCTTTCATCAGTCTTTATGAGGAATCCTCTGGCCAGAAGCTGAATGCAAGCAAAAGCAATTTTATTATCTCACAAAAAGCCAAACCTGCAACCATTAGAAGAATGATGGAGCTGACCGGATTTCAGCACAAAACCGGTCTCATTTCATACCTTGGTGTTCCTCTATTTGAAGGTAGGAAAAGGGTTTCCCATTATAAATACTTACTGGATAAAATCTACAAACGAATTGGGAATTGGCAATCTAAATACCTTTCTCAGGCGGGCCGCAAATGCTTAATTATTTCTATTTTACAGTCCATTCCTATGAACACTGCAAGTGCTTCCTGTTTACCTTCCACTCTTATTGATTTGATCAACAAAATGTGTGCAAACTTCTTTTGGGGTGGCAAGGATGGTGTAAAGTGCCAATGGATCTCTTGGAACCAAATCACCAAACCTATTGATGAAGGTGGATTGGGCATAAGAAATCTGCATAATCTCCAGGTTGCTATGGTAGCCAAACAAATATGGGGGATTATTCATGGCTCCTCCCTATGGTCCAACTATGCAAAATCAAAATTCATTAAGGGTCACCTCAGCTTTATTGAGAAGCCTTTTCCTACTGGTGTTCGAAGGGATATATTTAACAAAGCTAGGAGGATGGTATTATTTAACACCCGGTGGATCCCTATGAATGGGGAATCTATAGATTTTCTGAAGGACAACTGGTGCGGTGCTGTTTTGGCCCCTCAAGTCCATAGCCCGAAGGTCACTTTAAGGGAAGCCATGTCAAACTTTGGACATCCTGTGTGGTCTACAATTCCGGATTATCTTTGCACTAATATTAGATCCACTCAGCTGCAGGACAGGCCATATCGATGTGTATGGGCAGCAACATCTGATGGCAAATTCTCCATCAAGTCTGCTTATAATTCTGCTAGATTGCCAGAGATTCAGTGCAGCCAACTCAAGAAAATCTGGGCCAATAACATCTCTCCACGTGCATCTCTATTTTGTTGGCGCCTCCTTCACATTGCTGTGCCGGTGGACATCACTATTAAAAATTGTGGGATATGCATCCCATCCAAATGTGTTTGCTGCAGTGATAATCATCAGGAAGAAAGTCTGAACCACCTCTTCCTGACCAGCCAATTAGCTGAACATATATGGAAGTATTTTGAACCTTTGTTTCATCCCCGGTGTAGAATCACAGACTCTATCACTATTACCTGTTGGGACATTATTTATCATGCTGATATAAAAACCCCATATGGGAATGCTACAATCCTCACAATGGTGCATATTGTCTGGGAAATATGGAAGGCTCGCTGCAAAAATAAATTTGAAGGCAAGAAACCATCCATCCGTTTGATCCAACAACAAATAATGGATCAGGTATTCTACTCCCTGTAGCAGATAACATTCAAAAAAATTCCCTCAAACTTTGAAATATTTGCTTTGGCACAATATAGGCTCTGTTATAATCTCACTACAAAGTCTCCAAAGATGATCAAATGGTGCTGCCTAGCCGATGGTTATGCCCTCAATGTCGATGGGGCGTCCAAAGGCAACTCGGGACCATCTGGTGGAGGGGGCTGCTTGAGGAGTTGTAGAGGGGAACTCACATATGGCTTCTCATATTTTTATGGAGTGGGAACTAATCTGGTGGCCGAGGCCCGCGCCTTGCTGGATGGTATGCGCATTGCGATGAAGAGTGGTCTCCCGATTACCGTCATTTACTCTGACTCTAAGTCTCTGATTTCTATGATTCAGTCTAGAGAGCCTCCTCCTTGGAGAATATGTAAATGGTGGGATGAAATCATAGCTATTTTGGACAGCACTAAGTGGAACATACATCACATTTACAGGGAAGGTAACTCAGTTGCGGATGCCCTTGCTTATTATGCATGCACTACTTGTCGTAATATGGACTTTAAGAGATGGAAGGATCTTCCTACTCAGGCTCGTGGATGTGTTACAGTTGATGCTACTGGTATGCCTAGTTGGCAGATGTAGGAGTTGCTCTCCGTTTGGAGGCTCTTCCTTTTGTGCTATTTTATTTAGGGGTATGCCCCGAAGATTCTATGTACAAGACTCATTCATTAATCAATAAAAATAGGGTCAAGGCGCTTTTGGCAGAGTTAGCACATACTGTGCTTTCCTCCAACTGTTAACCTCGACCTCTTTATTAAAAAAAATAACATGAGCTCCGAATTTGCAAGCAAGAACCCTAATGTGCTATCTTTCTATCTTGTAGGGGAAGAAAAGAAGAGGAGTGCGGTCAGAGCTGTGGATAAGTTTGACCAGAGCCAAGATTCCAAAATCCACATCCAATCTCAAGCCTCCAAAGTCATATTCGTGGCCCGATCTTCAAGGAGAAGCACCGACGGCTCTGTTTAGTTCGAGATCGACCTTCCTCCCGTGTGGATCTAGTTGAAGCATCTTCTATCGGCCTCCAACCTAAGAGGAGATATCTCAGATCCCATTTCTATTGATGATTCATGATGTCTTTCATGTTTAATCCTTTATGTTGAGCATTCTTGATGTATTTCCATTCATTTCAGAACATGATAATGCTGTGGGTGTGTGACCGTATGTGTACGGTCGTGTGTGTGTGTTGATCCGTGAGTCAGATCGTTGTGGAGACGACGTCTCCGTGTGTGTTGGAGATTTTCTCCGTGTGCTTCATTGTGAAGCGAGTGAAGCCTCACCGGTTGGGTGAGGGGTGGACATAGGGAGCCCGTCGTGGTCCTGAACCACCTTAAAAATCTCTCTCGCACTGTGTGTTTATGTGGTTTGCATGATATATCTGTTTGCGTGATCGTGTGAGATCGGAAAGGTTGAGAGAAATATTTCTACATAGGTTTCAATTTCACTCCATCATAGTTTAAATTTTATAATCATTTTAATTCTGTAACATTAGTTTTAAAATCTGCCATTTTGTTTGGGGGACAATTCAACCCCCCTTCTTGTCTGCGCATATTTCTGGGCCAACAATTGGTATCAGAGCGAGGCCTCTGATTTTATTCAACCTCACGGTTGTAGAGGATTGATCATTAGCGATGGAAAGTCGGGGAATGCTTCCTGAGGGACATTCTATACACAGGCCACCATTTTTTGATGGCACAAATTACCCATATCGGAAAAATAGAATGATAGTGTTTTTGCATGCTCAGGATTATGATAGCTGGAGAGTCGTTAGTAAAGGTCCTTATCAATTACCCGATGATGAGGATAGTTGGACTGAAGAACACATTAGAAAATCATGTGCAAATTTTAGAGCTATGAATATTGTTCAATGTGCTATACATCTGAATGAATATTCACGTATATCTATGTGTTCCTCTGCGTAGGAAATGTGGGTGAAGCTCCGACTCATATACGAAGGAACGTCGGAGGTAAAGGAGACAAAGGCAAATTTATTGGTCCGAGAATATGAGCTCTTCATGATGAAGCCACATGAGACCATCTCGGAGATGTTTCCGAGGTTAAGTGAGATCACCAATAGTCTGAAAGCACTGGGAAAGGAGTACACAAATCAAGACCTTGTGAGGAAGGTCCTTCGATCTCTGTCATCTCAATGGCACACGAAGGCAACGGTAATTGAAGATTCAAAAGATCTCAGTACTTTGACAACTGATGAGTTAATAGGTTCCTTGATGACCTATGAAATCAACAGTAAATGGACCGAGGAGTAGAAAAGTAAGATGAAATCAATTGCACTTAAGGCTAACCCAAAGCCTTCTGAAGAAAGTGATGAAGAGCCAAGTCTTGATAGTAGTGAGGAAGAACTTGTGGATGTCATCACTAGAAGAGCTACAAAAATTCTCAGGAAGGCAAGAAGGGATGGGACTTCCTTTAGAAAAGTTCAGAAAAAGCCACTGCAGAAGAAAAGAGCGATTATATACTATGAATGTAACAAGGTCGAACACATGAGAAATGAATGTCCAGATCTTGAGAGAAATGTGAAGAAAGGAAAAGCTAGCAAGCAAAAGGCGATGAAAACTGTTTGGAGCGATGAGGACGAGAGTGAGTTCAAATCCGAGAAGGAGGATGAACTGGACGAGTAGGTCCAGAATCTATGTCTAATGGCTGATGAGGAAAACGACATTGAGGTAAATTCTGATAACGAAAATCTCACTTGCGAAGAATGGCAAATTGCTTATGCTGGAATGTATGAAAAGTGCAAGAAGTTGAAACATGAAAATAAAAATCTGAAAAAGAAGTTTCATGATATTACGCATTCTAGTTCATCTTCATGTATTAAATGTAGTTTGCTTGAGTTGGAACTTGAAAAAATGAAAGATGAAAATGAAATGTTGTTATCCAAAGTTTCTCTATTTGTGGATGAAATTTCATGCTTAGAAATTGAAAAATAACATGTTTATGAGAATGTGGAAAAACTAAAAATTGAAAATGAAAAATTGGTAAAGGAGTTGGATGGAATCAAAGAAAAATTGATCGAATGTGAGAAATCCAAAATAGAAATAAAAACAAACTGCGATACCATGCATGATGAATTAATAAAATTGAAAGACGTTGTTCAAACGGAATTGAAAGGAAAATAAAAAATTGGTGAAACTAGCAATGAAAATGTTAGGAATGAGAAGAGAGATGTGGGACACTCATCCACAAGGAAAAATTCATTTGTGAGAAATCAATTTTAGAAATCATTTGACTCATGTTGTTATTCTCCTGTCGATCCATGCATGATCTCGTGTGCTAATCGATCAAACATGCATAGGAGAAGTAATTTTAGGAGACCAGGTGTTACTTGCTTTTATTGTGGTATGTTCGGCCATTCCATGTATATATGTGATTTAATGAGGGCCGATGATGAGTGGTTTGAGAGGAAAAATAGAATGTATTTTGATCATACTGGAACTAACTCTAAGGGACCCAAGAAAACTTAGATACCCAAAACTATAAAATGAGAATTTTGTCTTGCAGGGATGCCTTGAGGCCGATGAAGGAATGTTGATAAATAAAGGTAACTCAAGGAAAGAAAATGAATGTTCATCTGATAAGAATCTTCCTTTAAGGCACCGGTTGATTTTGGTACACACTCCAAGAGTAAGGATTTGAAGTTTGAGAAAAACTTGGTGTTTCCTATTGCAATTTTTTTAAAGCCATGTGGTGCGAATCTGAGCTGTTGCAATTGCACCTCCAAATCCTGTGTTTGATGAAATATGAAAGTCTGGTTTGGTGAGAAAATACTTGCTACTTTGCACTTTTTGTTGAGAAAATGTTGATACTCATCTGCATCTTACACTCCCTTTTTGTTGATTTTGCCAGTTCATACACTTAACTGCACATGCTATAAATAAACATATTTTAAATGCCTGACACTGCATATAGAGTCTCTCATACTTTCCCTTATCCTTTGCAAATAACAATTCAGCTTTGCATATATAGAAAACACACTAAACTTCATGATGCATAGTGCACATGTCCTTGCATACTTTATATCTTTGCGTGCTTTAATGCCATGATCTTACGGTATCTAAAATGGTGTTTGTGGAAGGTTAGATTATATCTAGCCGGAAGTTTTCACTACGCTTGAGGTGGTCTTCAGACCTACGTTCTCCACCACGTATCGAAAATCATCTTGCATGAATTTAATTCCAAATCTTTGCTTGATTGCATGTATATACTTAAAAAAACCTTTTTCTTGAAATCTTCTAAGACCTTACCTCCTTGATAGATAAAATACAGTGATTTTGATCAGTTGTGAATCGTGACATATACAAAGGAGGAGGATTTATTTCCAAATGTGCATACATTTAGGGGGAGTCATAGCTATGGTTTGGCAAATTCATTTTCAACATACAAAGCAATTACCCACACACTTTGCACAAAATGATACATATGACTTTGATCGATAAGGATTTCAAAAATTCTTCTCAACACTTTAAAGGGAAACAAATTTCTACATGAAAATGAAGAGTAATCATGACGAAAAAGCTGCCTACCCCACAACAATTAATAAGTGGAATGTGGAACTGAGTAGCCGAGAATCCCCACTGAAATAAATGAGGAAACTCGCGTCGAAAAGTGAAGTTAAAATCCACAAGAATCAAAATTGTGATGAATCCTAGTAGTCGGAAAATCCCATTGAGACACATGAGGTGACTCGCGCCGAATGGTGATGTCCAATAAAAAGAAACAAAAACAAAGGGTTGTGTGAAGCTATCGATAGTCGAGATCTAAATGAAATTATAGAAAGGAAATAACCCTCCAGTGTTCTTTAGAAATTCTGATTAAATCCATATATTTTGAAGTTCATTGTTCATTGCCGCACATTTCACTCTTGGGTATGATTGTGATGAATGTGTATCTTGAATTTGTTCTTATCATAGTTCTATGTAGTGCCTCTAGCTTATGCATGCACTACCTTTTTTTATTATGCTTCATGTCTCACACTTTGGTTTTACATCTACTGTTCATTTGCTATCATTCTACCCCATTGAGGGGGAGTTATAGTATTACATGCTTGCTTGACTTTCATGCTTGCTTGCTTGTCTGCTTGCATGAATAATTTCATACACATCTCTAGATCATACTTGTTCATAACAGGTTAATAACCCTGTTGTTAGTCAGTTTTTGTTGTTGATAAAAAGGGGGAGAATATGATGGTGTGCTTAAATATCTCTTTCAGATAAGGGAAGATTTTGCTCATTCTCATATTTCAAAAGTGATTCACTCTGTTCACTAACTTTAACACAAAGGGGGAGAAAGGCTCAATGATGTTTTTGAAACTGAATGAATTGCTTCTATTCAATCGTGTGAAATTCACGCACACATCATTTTGTCATCATCAAAAAGGGGGAAATTGTTGGGTCCCCTAGTTGATTCTGGTATTTGATTTTAATGATAACAAACAATGTGTGCTTGCTTGAAGAACTTGATTGACATCACATGGTTTCATGTGTGAATTATTTTCTTGTATATGGTTTTTATGAAGAAACCATGATTGGGATTTCATGAATGATGCTTTATACAAAAATTGTTTACTTGGTGAAATTGGGGTATTTGATGTTCACATGTATTTCTTACATACATGTCTAAGTGATTTCACCTTAAGCTAAAGTTCTGGGTGGTTTTCATGCACATATTTCATGAGGTCTTAATGCATTGATAGTGTTTTGCATTTTCCAAATGAGATTTTTTTTGGGCTTTCAATGTGTTTAATACTTTAATCTATTCACATAAGACTTGATGGAATATGGTTTGAATGGTGCTAATACTTTGTTTAATGCATGGTTAATTGATCTTGATTTTTGGGTGTGGTTTTAATGGCTTAAAGGGGCTTAACCTGCTGTTTTTAGACCCTGCAGGGAAGGGGTCGACCCCTGGGGTCAACCCTCCTTGGGTCAGACAGACCAGCCAGCTAAAGGGGTCGACCCCCTTTAGCCAGTGTTCGGGCTGGGTCATTTTTATGTGCAGAATCTGTGGGGGTCGACCCCCAAGGTCGACCCTTTCCGGCATGGGAGTTGCGAAACTCATTGAAACCCATTGTTTTGAGATGGAAACTTTACCAAACTACCCCCAATTGTTTCCTAACCATATGAGGGTGTTTTTAATACATTTTTGGAGGGTCTTATGAGTCTTTTGGCCACTCTACCTTATATATGAACATGAGCTTCGAATTTGCAAGCAAGAACCATAATGTGCTATCTTTCTATCTTGTAGGGGAAGAAAAGAAGGGGAGTGCGGCCAGAGCTATGGAGAAGTTCGACCAGAGCCAAGATTCCAAGATCTACATCCAATCTCAAGCCTCCAAAGTCATATTCATGGCCGGATCTTCAAGGAGAAGCACCGGCGGCTTTGTTTAGTTCGAGATCAACCTTCCTCCAGTGTGGATCCAGTTGAAGCATCTTCTATCGGCCTCCAACCTAAGAGGAGATATCTCAGATCCCATTTCTATTGATGATTCATGATGTATTTCATGTTTAATCCTTTATGTTGAGCATTCTTGATGTATTTCCCTTCATTTCAGAACATGATAATGCTGTGGGTGTGTGACCGTATGTGTACGGTCGTGTGTGTGTGTTGATCCACGAGTCGGATCGTTGTGGAGACGACGTCTCCGTGTGTGTTGGAGATTTTCTCCGTGTGCTTCATTGTGAAGCGAGTGAAGCCTCACCGGTTTGGTGAGGGGTGGACGTAGGGAGCCTGTCGTGGTCCCGAACCACCTTAAAAATCTCTCTCGCACTGTATGTTTATGTGGTTTGCATGATATATCTGTTTGCGTGATCGTGTGAGATCGGAAAGGTTGAGAGAAATATTTCTGGATAGGTTTTAGTTTCATTCCATCATAGTTTAAATTTTATAATCATTTTAATTCTGCAACATTAGTTTTAAAATCTGCCATTTCGTTTGGGGGACAATTCAACCCCCCTTCTTATCCGCGCGTATTTCTGGGCCAACAAAAGGCTTCGACCAGCTCAACTCGGCCGTCGCTGAAATAGAGATGTTCTTCACTGATAACCCAAGCTACACTTCAGCTAAGGGTAAGCAGACGTGAGAACGCCAGCCCGGTAAGGAGGTGAACATCATTGAATTTACCCCCGCCGCTAAAGCCAGTGAGGAGGCCAAGCCAAACGGCTCTGACAAAAAGCCAGCGGACAAGCCGGCCGCTCCTTCCTTTACTGAGCGTTTGAAGACACCCTTCTCCTTTAAAAAGGAACACATGAAGATGCTCTTTGACCTTTGCATGGCCCAGAAGATTATCGAGCTGCCAGAAGCTCGCAAGCCAGACGAGGCCCAGAAAACTGATGACCCTATCTATTGCCCATATCATCATATGCTAGGCCATCCACTTGAAGATTGCTACGTCTTCAAGACTTAGGCACATAAGCTGATTCGAGACGACCTCATCAAAATGAAGAGTGGTCTCGTCGATCCCCCAGAGCCACATGCGTGGTCCAGGCTAGCCAAGGCGGCACGTGTGATTCACTATATAGCTAACATGATTCACCTGATGGTCGCATTCTCTCTCTCTGACAACGAAGTAGAGGAGCCCAGTACTAGACAAGGCGAGAGTTCACTGTGGTATCTGGGGTGGAGACCCTGGCATTACCATATACCCCTCTCCTTTCCCAGAGAGAGAACCCGACGACTCTTCGATATCCTTGTCGAGAGGGGGCAAATCATGCCCCACGATCCGCTGGCAGACTACACCCAATGGGACTTCAGTCATCCCTAGTACTGCCCTTTTCACGCTAGAATTTACCACCCGATCGAATCCTATGAGGAAGTTCAACACCTAATCCAGGAACAGATCTAGTGAGAGCAAATTGATGTTGAGGGGAACTCTATGGCGGCTCTAAGACTTCGAGAAGCCATTGAAGAGACCATGATGTTGGAACCCTAGTTTTGATAATGACAATCTATGAATCATGTTTAGATTAAAGTGTTTAAATCTTTTAATTATATCTGTTATGTTTGGTTCACTTGGTGCATGTTATTTCATAGAAGAAATCATAGTCAGTGCATGTGTTGTCCTGCTAGAGATCTAGCTCGGTGCTAGTCTAGCTTAGTTCTGCATTTCATGTATAGGTACTTGTCTCGGTGCAAGTTTTCTGTTCCACACAAACACTGTCGTCCCATTCCTTCCTCGGTGCATTACTTGTCTCATACATAAACTGATCAGTGTATTTCAATGCAGCATGCGCATTTAGGTCGGTGCACATCTTGCCTTTGCATCTCACCTCTCGGGGTCGGTGCAAGTTTTAGGTCCGTGCAATACTTGAACAGCACACACTGTTTTGTTCTGTCATTTAGTGTCAGTGCATTCTTGTCCTCCATCTCGATGCAAGTTTCTAACTTAGATATGATATTTCCATCTCGATGCAAGGTTTCACTTAGATAGGATATCGCCATCTCGGTGCAAGTTCTGACTTGGACGCGATTTCTTGACTCGGCGCAAGCTTTGTCTTGCATCTTTCTTTGTCTGTGTATTCTTCTCCATCATCTCGGTGCAACTCTTGCTTGGACCGTAAATCCAACCCGGTGCATTTACTATCCTACACATTTTTTAGAGTTGGTGCAATCCATTGATCACCTTGTACTAAGTCAGTACAATGGTTGAATTGCATATTGCTACTCAGTGCATGTTATGTTTACTCTCTCATTACGTCTGTGCAAACTGTGCTAAGTGTTTGACTAATGTCTTGTATTTCTGACAGAGTTTTCTCTCCGAGGATGGGCACGTGATCCAAGGCGGATCGTCCTCCAAAAGAATGCCATGTGGAAGGGTGCAATGCTCAGATGGTGACACGTGGCTGAGAGCCTTATGGAAGCATATGGGCGGGAGTTCTTCCTCCACACGCCCAATAAGAGGATATAAGAAGTTGTAGATCGAAGGCAGAATAGATATCGAAAGAAGAAAGAGCAAAAGAGAAGGAAAAAGAAATAGAGAGCTTGTGAGAGAAGAAAAAGAGATAGAGAAAGAGTGAGTTCGTGAGAAGAGACTCTCTGATAGTCTGTCCACTGGTACTTGGATCAAATCCAGTCCAGTTCGCTCCTGCGTGAGCTATTTCATCAGTTTTCACTGTCAGCTTTCTGTAGCTATTTTCACCGTTTCATTTTGTTCTTTATCTTAATCTTCTGATCAAGCTATGTGGCAGCAGAGGTCAAACTGTAATCCTCAGCGGTCAGAGAAGGAATCCTCTGGATAGCAAGCTGTGTTGCTCAGCTGTTTGTAAGCAAGCTGTGAGGCTCAGCAAACGCAAGTTGTATTGCGCAACGTTTTCAAGCTGTAAGGCAGCGGGAAGCCTCACTCTGATTTGAGTGAGGGATGGACGTAGGTCTGCAGGCAGCAGACTGAACCATCTAAAAACTCATTGTGTTCTATGTGGTATGCTTGTCTCCTGTGAATTGATAGATGCATGAGTAGGCTCGAGTAGTTTTGTTTGGCTTTCAAAGTTCATTGGTGCACATCAGTTATTCGAGTCTATGATCTGACTCAATCAGGCCCTTGCGTTTGGGTTAATTGATTTTTATTCGGTCAAATTTTTTTGGGATTCATTCACCCCCCCTCTGAATCCTACACGCACCGTTGCAAGATCCCATCGCATGAGCATCGCCAAAAATGCACCCGATCAACCAAACCTTCCTCAAGCAAATGGGCACGGGTTGCCTTATCAACATACTCCAGAATGGCTCGAGTTTCGAACTGATAATCGAGAAGATCTCGAGCGATTGTGAAGGCGCAGGGAGCAGGACGCTGGTCAAGAGATTGGGCTGAGCGAGTGCCCATGGGAGTTTTTAATGATCGCGGTGTCTGGCATTGCACCGAAGTGCATGACTCGTTGGATCTTTGCCATTCCACACACTCTCTTTCTCTCGTGACTTACGTGCGTGACTTGACATGCGTGACTTTACTAGCGTGGCCCGAAACGGGCAAAGTACTTGCGTGAAATAGTCAATAATCTATAAATTCTCTCATGAATATCTCTTGATCGCTTGGAAGTTTTGCATACCGTCGTTAATCTTCTACTAATTTTGTTTCACTTGCTCAGTTAAATCTGCATGCATAGTCTTACTTGCATTTACATGTGAAAATGTAATTATTTTAACCAATTACTTGCTCTTGAGATATAATTCTTACTGAGCTTTCGCTCACCTAGTTTTATTCCAACATTTTTCAGATAATCAGGCGGCTAACGAGACCAAGACTCACATGGGAGGAACAAGTGTGCAAGCCAGCTCTGGAAATTAGTGAACCCGAGTCTTTTATCTTTCTTGAGTCTAGCATGATGTCTCTTATTTAGTTATCTTGTCTAAGTCTATTAGTGCGTCGTCTCCTCTTCTTTCATTGTGATGTAGTTGAGTCTTCAAGTTTTGGAATTGAAATTGTAAGAGACTTATATTTGAAATAAAAATTTTATTATTGTTCCAAATTATTTGGTCGCATGCCATTGCTCTTGATCGTTCACGACTATTTAACTGTCACGTTCCGAGCAAACGACACGTTCCGCTGCTATCGGTTCGGGGTGTGACAAATAGGGTCTGGTGACAACTGGAGACGTGTCGGGGCACTGCCACTCTGGGCAATTTCCATGACTTCGTGTGTCGAGCGGGCCTCAGAATGGAGGGCCCGACTTGTTGGCCGAAATCACTGAATGCTCCGAAGGTGTCCCCTTCGTAGTCTGGGCTAGGTTGCAAGGCATGCGAAAGGGACCCAATGGATTGCCAGGCAAACAAACATGACATGATCGTGCTGGAACCTCACCCTGCTTTTGCTTCCCCTTCCTATCTCCCAATGCCAGAGATGGAGGTAGGGTAGGAGGAGAGCGGGAGAAACTTGGGACGCCCATCGTCGCCTCATCCACCAGGACATCCTCTCGGCCGAGAAGGACTCGGAGTAGCCTGGCGGTATCCTCCTTGGAGAGTGGAAGAGATTCCAGCTCTTGCCAGGGCCGCCATTGCACGGCCGGCGCAGCAGGGGTTGGCTGGCTGGTTGTCGATGTCTGGGCATCTAGAGGAGCTGCGGTGGCAGAAGAATGGATGACATTAACCGAGAAGTACTTTCGGGTGCTCCTCCCAAGACCAAATCGGGCCCTATATGCACATCATTTAAAGATAGATCTAGACATCCACGATAGTTCATAACCAATAAGGAGTTCCAAGAACAAGCTTTAATAGAATGATAAGGTAAGATTTCCATGGAATTCAAGGGCAAGGCCCTTGAGCAAGGACAGACTTGCGATAAAATCTACGTGAAGCATAGAAACCATGACATGTCGATAAACTGGGTGGAGATCATGATATCAAGAATAAGCACTTATATAGCGTCGCTTGTTCTTTGTACATGATAAGGTAGATAGAATTAGTGTCCATAAGTATGGCACATAATTCTTTAAGAAACATTAATGACATGGTTTCCCATTCCATAAATTTAAGAATATTCTCATGACATCATGATTGCTATATGGATGTCATAAGGGCCGGTTTACCATGTTTCTTTAGAGTGACATGGAAATCAAGTAGTGTCATTATTTTTATGGTACAACCTGCTCGGCTACCTTGAGGGAATCCAAGGCTAGCGGAGTCTTACGGAGGTCTCTATGATAAAATCACCGGTCCGAAGGAACGGAGTGTCCCGCGGAGGGTTCATCTATCATCGAGAAATAGTGGGTAATCGATAAAACATCATGAAACGTGGGGCTATATTCACGGAATGGAATATAGTGCCAGTATACACAACCCATGGTCAAGGGTTAGAGAAAACCATGAAAATCAGGAAATCAGTAAATTGACGCCTGAGCTTAAGTCTTCATTTTCTGAATTGGCACCCTTGTCAGGGTCGTCAGTTCAGTAAATGACGACTGTCCACTCAGTCGTTACATCCAGATTATGTAAATATTAACATTTTCAAATTTTGATTATTATAAAAATGACGCTTTTCAAGAAGGCTTCAATTCCGTAAACAGCGTCCTAGTCAGGGGCGTCATATATCAAATTAAAGGGCAGGGTATATGTCGTCATTTCATTATCAAAACTTCACACTTTATCACTAATTGGCGCCCATGTAGAGGGGCATTCATTCAAATGATGACCTAATCCAGGTCGCTAATTATTTGTCATACGATTTGCACCCGACAGGTACAATCGTAGACACATGGATTTTGGAGTATGTCCAATCAAGAATCTAGAGACATGCATAGGTAGGGAAAAATAACAAAAATTTAACAGTATGGTCATGCATTAATTTACATGTAAGGGTTATCAGTTATTAAATTTTTAAACATGTGTATTCATTAATTAACTAATGAATTGACGACTATTTGAACAGTCGTTATATCAAATAGCGCCCTAGACTGTGTCGCTATTTACTGAAATTTAGCAAAACAAAACAGAAACCCGAGAAATCATCAGGCTATGGACTATATGCATGGTAGTTCTTAAGTTTTCATGTTTGGGCTTCGTTACTTGAGAACACCTACCTGATTGGGTGATCCTGGTTGACAGACGATGAAGAACGGTGATGACTTTAGGAATATCCGATACTCTATTTTGGCAGGATGGCAGCAACAGTATGAAGAAGAGAAAGAACGTATGCTTCAGCAAGAAGAAGATGGCAAGAGCCTCAACGCAGCTGCCCCTTCGAGAGAAAAATAGAGAAGCAGAGGCTTCCCACGGCAACACACCAAATTAGCAGAAGAAGAGGAGGATGATGAAGAACGTCCTATGTTCTTCACGTACTCCTCAACAGGATGAAGGGGATGCAGAGGAAGAAGAGTTGCGGCCGCTCCTTGTGGTTTGGACCGCAGGAGGAGGAAGAAGTAGCAGGATGCCTTTGGCAATTAGCGTTAACGTGAGTTCGATGGAAGGAGTTGGTATTTATAGGAGAAGGAATCCTAATGGGTTCTAGGAGTTTGATTAGAATGAGGATTTCCTATGTAGAATCCTGCTTAAACTGAGATATCCACGTATTGATCCCTTTCCTTAATCAAAACTTACCCAAATAACATCCCTGTTCGAACCCAACACTAACGGCTTGTTTGTAATTGACGCCTAAGGTTGGGGCGTTATTTTAAAATGATGCCTGTGTACGGGGTCTTTAATTTATAATATAGCACCCGTCAAGGGGGCGTTATTTACTATTATCCTCTCTTACCCTATTAACGTATGAAAATGGCGCCCATTTAAAGGGGCGTCATTTCTATAACTAGCGCCCAATATAGAGGCGTAAATTTATAAATTAGCGTCCACTTGAACGGTCTTTAATTAAATGACGACCTGATAGGAGGCGCTATTTGTTTTTGGCTCATTTGTCATACAGTTTAGGTTTGATGTGTATATGGGTGGCATAAATGGGTTGTATTGTTAAGGCTCCTTTACATAAGATATATGTGTGGGTTATTCTAGGCCAAGGCTCATGTATTCTATAATTACATATCCTTGCCATTCCATATGGCCCATTATATATATATGTTTATATACTTCTAGAAACATATTATGTACCCATGTATGTTTTCATACTAAACTAACCTCATATGCATGACCTATATCTATTGGTAGTTTACAAGTATATACGTATATAAGGCCTCACAGCTAAGTTCATATGCAAGGTCCTTACGACTATCAGGTTTACCATGAGTGTTTTAGATTTCAATAATTTGATGTGGCTGGTCACAACATATATTAAGATCATAGGGGTTTCAGTTCTTATAATTTCCTTCCCTTTTATTTCCTTCTTAATCATTATCTTGGGTATCAGAGACAGGTTCGATCCTAGGTAAAATACTTACTTCCATTCCAAAAAGGTAATTTTAACTAGCCTTTTATTTATTGTAGGAACAATATACCCAAATTCTTATTTATTCAACCTTATTAACTATTCATAAGAATATGTAGATATCATCATGTATAGGTTATTTTTTCTTTCGAACCGTAAATATATATATATATATATATATATATTGATATTACCTTATTCATGTTTAGCCTTCAAAATTGTCGGGCGTTACATCCTCCCTCACTTAAAAGAATTTGGTCCCCAAATTCACATCACCCCTTACTCAAGATGGGGAACTAGCTACAAGGCGAAAAAGAAGTCTAGATACATTGAGTGGAAAAAGAACTAATTTTAGGAAAAATTAATTTAGGCTTAAGGGTGAGGGGTACCTTCCGCAACCTTTTCTTTGGCAAGTTTGGTTAAAGCTTGAATTCCTCCTGGGAGCTTCTTGGTCAGAACAGGGCATTCAGCTATTTTATGATCTAAGCTCCCGCAACGAAGACACGCTCCAATTTTTCGATAACACTCCTTCGATTGATGGTTTCTTTTACCGCAATGCCAGCACTTTTCCTGAGTTTGACTTACAGGTGCTGCCCTAAATTTCCCTTTCTTGCATTTCTTACACTTTTATGAGCTACCACCCTCGTTTATCCTTTTCTTGGTAGTGGTGAACTTTCTAGAATTATTGACTTGGTCCTTTCCTTCTATTCTTTCTTTTTCTTCTACCGTCTTCTTTAACTCTTGGACTCTTCGGACAAGGTCCGCATAAGCATGAACATCTACTAAGACCATCTCAGGAACAAAGCTCGGCCTAGACGCTTCCAGTTTATCTAGGTTCCTGCAAAGATGAGTGGGGAGATAGTTTATTGACTCAAGAATTAATACTAATGAAACTTAAGTATTTTATCTTTCTTTTATAACTTTAATCCCAAGCTCTACCCAATTCTCACGGAACTCCTATAGGATGACCGACAAGGATGACTCAACCTATCTCTTGGACTTAATGCCCTAATGATTTGAAAGCCGAAGCTCTGATATGACTGACATGGATACTTGACCTATCATTGGAACCTAATAACTTGAGGATGTGAAAGCCAACGCTCTGATACCACCTTTGTCACATCCCGAACCGATAGCAGCAGAACGTGTCGTTTGCTTGGAACGTGACAGTTAAACAGTCGTGAACGATCAAGAGCAATGGCATGAGACCAAATAATTTGGAACAACAATAACAATTTTATTTCAAATATAAGTCTCTTACAATTTCAATTCCAAAACTTGAAGACTCAACTACATCACAATGAAAGAAGAGGAGACGACGCACTAATAGACTTAGACAAGATAACTAAATAAGAGACATCATGCTAGACTCAAGAAAGATAAAAGACTCGGGTTCACTAATTTTCAGAGCTCGCTTGTGTTGACACCCATTTTATGACCAATAAGTCGGGTCATCTCCTTGTTCATTCTACATGATGCTCCGAGTAATTCACTCTTCATTGAGTCTCCTCGATTGATTTGGAGCCTATTTCTTGGGTCTTTTCCTTGATTGGATGTGGCTTTTTGTGGCATTTCATTTGACTAAGGCTTAGCAAAACCTTCATTTCTTCTTTTGAACTCCATTGATAGTAACGGTCTGCTCCAGGAGCGTTGTTTCTTTATAACGGGTGGGTCCTGGGCCGTTACTCTTTGAAGAGTCCTAAGGCTTAAGGTCTCGCTTCAATCTTTATCTTTTGGCTTACACGTTGATAATAACGGTCTGTCGTGCAACCATTGTTTCATTATGACGCCCTATGCCTTGGCCGTTTCTTTCTTCACAGAGTCCTATTGCTTTGGCCTTCTCCCTGTTGATCTTATCTTTTTGGGATAAGGTTGAAAGTAACGGACGATCCTTGGTGCGTTATTTCCAAGTGGCGGTCTGTCGTGCAGCCGTTACTTCCTTCAGAGAGTCCTGGCAGTTCAGGCCTTTTCTCTGCTACTCCGTGGTCGAGATAAGAACTTGGATTGGCGATATCTCTTTCAAATCTGATCCTCAGGACCTTCTGTTTGATTCTATGGACTCTTGGTGATATTATCTTTAAGGATTTGCTAAGAGTTATCCCTTTCTCTTGCCGGATTATCCTCTGCTTGACCTGAGAGTTTGGGGGTCTATAAATAGAACCCTTAACTTCATGGCCAAGGGAGGAAGATCTGGAGTTTGCGTCGAAGTGCTGCCGCATTCTAGAGCCATGTTTGATCAAGGAGAAGTGCTTCTCACGTTCGTTTGCTGCCTGGTGAAGGGAGTATTTGTTCCTTTTGGTTCTAAAGCTCATAATTGCATATTGAGTTTCCATTCAATCTCCTTTTCATCATAAGCACTATTTCTCTCCTTTCTCCACGTTTTTCACTGGTTTTCATCATGTAAACATCCTCCTAATCTTTTAAAACGCCCAGAGAGATTAAAAAACCAAAACTCCCCGGTATTCCCCTCTCCTTTTGATGATATTTTGTTTATTGAAGAATTGATGCTATATTATTGAAAGGGCTAATTTGGGTTGTTTTGTTCTTGTCTTCCACTTCTTTGGCAGGTTTACAGGTTCACTAGGGCGAGGCCCAAGTCTTCTAGCCGACTGGAAGAGTTGGAGTTAAAAGGATCCACACTTTGCTACTGCAGGTAATACGACGGCCTTGTGCAGGCGCGTCAGAGTCTTCCAGCGGTCTAGAACTCCGTGCGTCACTTTCAAGTGACGCACGGAGTTCTGGCCGTTACTTCTAGCTGACCTGCAGGTTCTCTTTGGTTTTCTCTCCCGTGGGCGGGTGCTTCATCCACATATTTCCAAGGTATATTCAAGTCTTTGGCTTGTTTTTACTTTGGTGGCGATCACGACTTTCCTTGGTATTGGGCATTAGCTTTCTCCTTCATTGCATATCTTTTATTTCCTTACTTGTTCCACCCCTTGTGGTGTGTTTTCATTTACTCTTTGCTCCACGCCCCGGCGTGTGTTTTCCTTTTCCTTAGCTTAGTCTGATTGAGATAGCATGCCCATGCTGGAGCTAGCTTTGATTGCCTAGGTTCAAGATCACATGTTCATAGGTTAAGAGCAGATCTTTGATTACTTACTTGTCATCTCATCATTCACATAAAACCCCCCTAAGAAAAGAAGATAGAGAAGCAAAATAAAATCAACAGATAATTTTTTGGCGATCACGGTGGGACAACTTGTGCCAATCATGCTTTTGATTCCTGTTAAACCTGCCATCATCTCTTGTGTTGTCCCCTCCCATTTTCCCCTTATTTGTTGTTAATCCTGATTCTCTGAGTGCTCTGACGGCCCTGTGTCCCTGCGTTACAGTCCTCTGACGCAGGGGCATTAGACCGCCCCATCTGTTCTGCTGAGAGCTTTCACGGTTTTTCCTGTTACTTCTGGTTGATTTTGGTTTTCTGGCTCATTTGACGGTCCTAGCTCCCTGCGTTATATTATTTCTGGCAGTCTGGCATTCGACCGTTATTTTCTTCTGACGCAGGGTTCCTCGACCGTTATACTCCAGACAGGTACGCCCCCAGGTGCATTTATTTTCGTAGTTTCTGCTGTGACTTTTTTTTGCTTGGGTGATACTTGACTTCCTCCTTGCTTTGTTTCATATCTCCATATCATTGTGTGCATCATTGATTGCTAGATTTTAGGCTAGACTTTGCATGCACTCCGGTGCACATAGGACCATTCATCTTTTCATATCCTAGATTGCACTTTCCTACCTTGGTGTGTGGACCTCTCGTCTCCATATTCCTTGGGGCCGACTAGGAAATCACACCAGGGACCTCCATAAGTCCCCGCGAGCCGTGGATTCCCACACGGACGCCGGGCTGGTTGTACCTTTCCCACCCCGTGTCTAAGGTTGCATAAGTGAGGAGTGATTACACTTAGAGTCAAACCAAGTCCCATACCCATCTCCTATTAGGAACCCATTGTTGAGAGCACATTTCAATCAATTCACTAAGGTTCCAAAGGAGAAATCACAAGAATTGTGTTGCATCATCTTAAAACAACTTGGTTGACTTTGAGTGTCTTCACCTTTTATCACTTACATCTTTTTCTAAAAAACATTCGAGTTTGGTTACTCATTGTGTGATTGTTTGTGTTGTTTGTTTGCATTTTGTCAAGGTTGTCCGTTGCATGTGGAGTTATTTTCGTCCGTCCGACTCATCTCCTCAAGTCAATTCCTTCTTCAAGTCCTATTCCAATCCTCTTTTCGAGTCCACCATGGCATCCTTTGATCCTCCCCGTTCCCAAGAGGACTCCCTTCCTCAAGGGCTTCTTGAAAACCCTCCCAGGGTTACCTCCTTTTCTTCTGGAGAGGGGACTGCCCCTCTTCTATCCTCCACTTCCATGGAAGGTGGTCAAGCCACCCCTTCTTTCTCCACTCCTTCCGTGGGCTCCGTCCTTCAGATGATGGCCCAACTGGATCCGGCCCAACTCCAAGCTCTTTATCAGGCCATGCAAGGGTCCAACGCATCTCCTTCTACCATCATCCAAAATCAATCCAATCCTTCCATTGTTGGGCTTCCCATTCAGCCCACTCCAATTGATCTCACCCCGGTCCAACCACGGACCATCACTTTCGCGGGCATGGAAACAGGCCAGTCTTCCAATTTGGCCCAACAATCCTTCGATAAGGGAAAGTCGCCCATCCCCTCTTTTGTTCAAATGGATCATCACGTATCTACTCCGGTAGCTTCGCAAGTTCTCATGGGCCCTTCCGATTTCTTGCACCCTCGACAAGGGGTGGCTCAAGCCCATTCTAATCTGGGCCAATCTCAGGCCCAATATCCTTCTTATGGGCCCCCCATTTCCACTGTCTATCCTTCTGCTCCTGCCTATGGGCTCCCACCTTCTGCCACAATCATTCCATCTGCCCCCCAAATTCAAACAGCGTCCTTCACTACCCCTGCTCCCTCCCGAGAGCAGGACTTGCTTGATAAATGGGCCACCATGCAGCAACAACTCGATTTCCTCCAGAAGCGGGTGGGCCCACAATCTTTGGCAGATGTTCCTGTCCCGAGCTTCCAGAATATTCGGTTCCCCCCACAATAAGAACTCCCTAACTACCGCAAGTACGATGGGAACAGCAATCCCTTCATTCATGTGAGGGATTTTCTATACGAGTCGGCGCAGTTCCAATATGATGATCACCTTATGGCGTACTTATTCTGCCGATCTTTGGATGGTGTTGCTCTGGAGTGGTTCTACTCTTTGCCGCTAGAAGAAGCTGAAAGTTTCAAGGTAGTAAAGGACAAGTTTATCCAGCGGTTCCAAGATAGGGTCGGCCCGGAATACTCATTTACAGATCTAGTAGCCGAGAAGATGAAGCCAGATGAGGAGTTCGCCACTTATGCAGACAAATGGAGACAGATCCCTGCTAGAGTGCCTGGCCACATTCCGGAGGAAGAGAAGGTCAAGCTGCTCATTTCAAATGCTACCCCGACCTTCAGGAACATCCTGGCAATGAATGATATAGCTAACATGCATCAACTCTACAGCCGGGCGCGCTTCATACAAACCCAGTTCAAGGATTCTCCCATACACGCCCTATTTGAGAACCAAAAGCCCAAATATCACAAGAAACCACAAGGGCCGGTTACCGAGGGGGTCCAGACAAACGAACAGGTACAAGCCGTTGCCTTTCCATTCCAAGCCGCACCATTCCGCTTCCCCCAAAACCCCCGCACTCCACAAAATCCCGCTTCATAGAACTTTCAAGCCGCTCCACAAAACCCTCCGCCCGCCTTCACCGTTCCACAAAACGCCTTCGTCGCTCCGCAGCAACAACCACCACCTCCGTAATTCCATAATGTCCCTCCACCCAACGGCTATAACAATAATCCGAACAACAAGCGCCCGGCTTCCAAGAGGGCACAATATCCTCCACTGCCAGAGACCCTCACGGATATCTTCTCGGCTCTTATGTCGGTGAATGCAATTCAACTTCCTCCGGAACGGCCTAACTGGAACCCAGCCGTTGATCAGACGAAATATTGCATGTTCCATAGGCAGCCAGGCCACACTATCGAAGGATGTTATCAGTTCCGGGATCTGGTATACGATCTCCATGAGGGACAGAGAATCGATTGGGCCGCGATGCATCGGGCCATTGTTGAAATCAAGGAGAAAAGAGGGCAACAGCCGAGGCAGCAAGCACAGCACCAACAAGCACCGCAGCCGCAGCAGCCACTACCACAACAACAACTACAACAGGCTCAGGATATGGGGATCCATCAAAATCTGATGCCAAATCATCCGCCTGCTCTACAGCAACCTCAGCCGCCTGCACCGGCTCAAGTGAACGTAGTTCAACCTCCGGCCCCTAGTGCCGAGTGGTCTTTTGATGACGATGGCGCCACACCGCAAGTCATGGCCCTCCACCACAACCACCGCAATCCTCTTACCCCCTCCTTCATCCTTCCTTCACACCCAATATCCTCTCCACTGGTCCTCCCGTTTACGCCCGCTCCAACAAATTTACTACCACCCACCGCTCCATCATACCCCTCGCCATTTACCTCTGCTACCATCATCACGCCATCACCTAACCTATCACCCGTTTTGACACCTCCACCAACACTCCCTCCATCTGTACCACCCACCATCACCATCCCGCCTTCCATCAATCCTTCACCCATCATCCGCTCACCACCGCCCATTATCCCCGCTAACCTCACACCCCACCAAATCATCTCCCCTACACAGCCTACACCACTCATCCACCCCGCAGGGCCCATCATACTATCCACCGATGCCGCGGCCGCTACAAGTTGCGCCTTAAGGAGCGGGAAGATGTTCCATCGAAACTACCCTACTACTTCTAATCCCTAGTATTCTCAGCCGACGGTCGAGCAGGCAGAAACTGAACCTTTGCCGGGTACTCAATATGACTTGCTGCATCATCTGGATCGAGTGCCCGCTAAAATATCTGTGCTGGAGCTGATCAAAAGGTCTACCCTTCATCAGGATGCACTGAGAGATTTCTTACAGAAGGTAATGGTCAGTGAAGATATGGTAGTCGACAGCTTACCAATGGCCCTAGCAACTATTTCCAAAGGGCCGGCAATCACATTTTCAGAATCCGAGCTAGCACTCCCGGAAGCTCGGCAAATGCCGCTCTGCATTACAATCACTCTGAACAAAGTCAGCATTGAAGCAGCACTGGTTGACACAGGGGCTTCAATCAATGTGTGCCCACTCAGCACTCTACGAGCTTGCAACATATCCGAAGAGTTATTACGACCTACCCCGACCACTATAGCAGCATATGACAACTCAAGGCGAGCATGTCATGGGGTGGTCACTATCCAAGCAGAGCTCGGACCCCTTACAATGGCCGTGGAATTCTATGTACTAGATATCGACCCTATGTTCAAGGCTATCTTGGGTCGTCCATGGATGGATACGCTCGGTGCCGTACCCTCCACCGCACATCAGTGCGTCAAATTCCCTTTCCAAGGGAGGGTCGTCAAGGTCAAAAGCCTATCTCCAGTGCAATCGGTTAAGGCCATTTCAGAACAGATTTTTCCTACACTTTGGCCAAGCAGCCGACGCGTCATATCAGTGCTGGATTTAAACTTCCCTTGGGCTTATACGCATCCTAGGCCCATCACTACTCCAGTTAACATCAAGATGAAGCCCCAAATCCGAAACCCAAAAGGCTGGAACATTATACTGAAACTGGGCTACCAACCGGGGAGAGGCCTCGGTGCACAATTACAAGGAATGACCAAGCCCATACCCAAGGGAAGAAAGATGGGCAGGAGAGGTCTTGGCTACAAAGAGACCGCATTATCTGTGATGGGTGATTCTGGGCCACTCACCTGGGACTACCGCCAGTACTTTGTCCGAGGGCCTCTCCAGCGCGGCACGTTAGCTCTGCAGCCAGCTCAGTTAGAGAGAAGTACAGTATGTCCGATTGCCAGTCCTCCGCCGGCACTAAAAAGGCCAGAACATGATATGCTTGATTATGGTCAAACCCTTCAGGGGATGTTTCATGAAGAAGACTGCCAAAAGAAGCAAGAGGTTCGGCTCATGCAATGGATACCGAAGAAGCGGCCAGACGATGATCCACGGGAGGAGGGGAGCTCGCCGATTGTCTTTTCTTGGTCTCCCTCCCGCTTTCAATCTCTCCTCCAGCAATGGGAGTTCTTACCCCGTCTTCCTCCTATCATGGTAAATCCATCCTTCGTTGATCCGCCCGAGATTCTATTTGTTCCTTGCGCTTGCGGGCACTGCCCGCCCATTGATCTATCCACTCTATTCACTCCTCCTCCTCCCAACGCCCAACTCCACGAGATGTGGTTCTCATCTTCCGATCCCTTCTTTGACTACATCTTCCCTGAGCTATTCCCTATGCAGCTCCCGCCTCCTCCATCTTGCTATATAGTCTCTGCTGATCTTTAAAAAAAAACGTCAAATTCAAAATGGAGATTTCAGTGGAAGATTATGCTACCCTGTCTCCATCCTCATCCCAGGGGCACGAGTCCCCTGCTCCTTCCCTTCCACTAGGTCTCCTTTCTCCTAGGTTAGGATTAGGGTCTATCGAGTCTAGGGAAGTAGAATTAGTTAGGTCTAAAGAAGTAGGGTCTTGTTCTGGGTCATCCAACCCTTCCTCCTCTGAGCCGCGCCCGCTTGCGCGTCCTCCCAAATCTGTTCCTGATAGGTTCTTGTAAGACCTAGCTCGGCGCTGTCATGCCCTTTTAAAATGTCCGGAATTTGTTGCTACGGCAATTACGATTGAGGATGAAGAAGAAATAGAAGGGGCGTGGGGCGATGACGGACTCGGCGTCTATGAAATCCTTGGTGAAAAAGATCCGGTTAATGAGGACAGCGACGTAGATGACACTGCCGATTTGTATGCACAAGGACTTAAGAGATTCGACGAGCCGTCGATGGCAGTGGACGAACCTATGAAGGAAATCAACTTGGGAACTGAAGAAGACCCAAGGCCCATCATTATTGCCGCTAATCTCCCTCCGCAAGTAGAAGAAGATTTAATCAAAGTTCTAAGGGAGTATAGCGATTCCTTCGCCTGGTCTTACGAGGACATGCCGGGTCTTGACCCCTCCTTAGTGGAACACCGACTCGTGCTTAAACCAGGGGCAACACCTGTAAAACAAAGGTCAAGAAGATTTCACCCCCACATGGCCCTGAGGATCAAGGAAGAGGTCGACAAGCTATACAAGGCCAGATTCATCAGAGTTGTTTTATATCCTCAGTGGGTGGCAAACATAGTCCATGTTATCAAGAAGGATGGAAAAGTGCGTATTTGCATCGATTTCAGGGATCTTAATAAAGCATGTCCTAAAGATGATTTCCCGCTGCCTCATATAGACGTCCTGGTAGACAACACTGCCGGGTATGAAGCTCTGTCATTTATGGACGGGTACTCAGGCTACAATCAAATCCGTCTCGCTCCGGAAGATCAAGAGAAAACTTCCTTCACCACGCCCTGGGGCACGTACTGTTATGTGGTTATGCCATTTGGTCTGAAGAACGCAGGTGCCACCTATCAAAGGGTAATGATGGCCATCTTCCACGACATGATGCACATCTATATGGAAGCTTACGTGGATGATATCCTGGTGAAGTCAAGAACCAAGGAAGAACACCCCTCTATCCTGGCTAAGGTGCTGCAGAGAGCCAGGGAGTACAAGCTCAAGATGAATCCGAAGAAGTGTGTGTTCGGTGTCTCCTCAGGGAAATTGCTAGGTTTCATAGTGAGCAAACGGGGGATCCAGATTGATCCTAACAAAGCACAGGCCGTCATGGACATGCCTCCGCCGAAGAACATTACGGAACTTTGAGGATTGATTGGTCGATTGCAATTCATCAGAAGATTCATATCCCAGCATTCTCAAAGGTGCCGTCCGTTTTATGAATTGCTTAAGGCGGGGGTCAAGTTCGAATGGAATCAAGATTGTCAGAAGGCCTATGAGGACCTTAAGGAATATCTATCCAATCCCCCGGTTCTGCAACCTCCTGTCCCTGGGAAACCCCTAATCCTATACATCTCGGTTATTGAGGACTCCCTAGGGGCGGTCTTAGCACAAGTGGATGATGAAGGGAAAGAGCGGGCTGCATACTATCTCTCTCGATTGTTTAATCCAGCTGAATCCAAGTACACCGCTATGGAGAAGACTTGTGTCGCCTTAGTGTGGGTAGCTCAGAAGCTGAAACACTACTTTCTTGCCCACCCAATTAGGTTGATCTCTAGAATGGACCCGATCCACTATCTCTTAGAAAAGCCTGTCCTTTCTAGTAGGTTAGCTCGCTGGTAGAGCTTCCTCTCTCAGTTCGATATCACCTTTGTTGTTCAGAAGGCAGTCAAAGGATATGCCATTGTTAAGCATCTCGCTCATCTCCCTATTCCTCACACCGATTCCATTCAGGACGATTTCCCTGATGAGCATCTTTCTGTTATCTCTCATCACCCCTTCTGGTCTCTGCACTTTGATGGTGCACTCAACTCTCAAGGCCGAGGGATCGGTGCTGTTTTGCTTACTCCGGAGGGAGTGACCATTCCCTTCGCTTATCAACTTTGGTTTCCTGCTACAAACAACATCGATGAGTATGAGGCTCTCCTGGCCGGGTTGAAGCACGCCTACCTCCTAGGCGCGCGTTATTTAAACATCATAGGAGATTCTCAGCTCGTCCTACGGTAAGTTCTGTCCACTTACCGTACTCGTGAACCTAAGCTCAAACCTTATCAAGATTTGGTCATGCTCCTCGCTAGGCAATTCCGTAAGCTGATCTACATCCATACTCCCCGTTCTCAGAACATTCTAGCCGATGCTCTGGCATCTCTTGCTTCTTCCCTGTCTTTCCCTCTCAGTCGGAACACTGAGACTATCGTCGTCCAAAGATTGGACGCACCCTCCCTTCAGGATCCTTGGTTCATCAACCTTAGGAAATCTGTAGAGGCAAGAGCTGAGAAGGAAGACCTCAAAGAAGTTTCGTTAACAGAGCTAGAGGAGATTCTGGACGAAGAGGAGTTGCCTTGGTATCATGAAATCGAGTTGTTTTGCAAAGAGGGGTCGTTCCCAGAAGGGGCAACTGCTGAGCAACGCAAGTCAATCAGAAGAGCCGCCGCAAGGTATACTATTGTCGCAGGAGAACTGTACAGGCACGCTACTAATGGGATACTCATGAGATGCTTAGATGATGTTGAAGCTTGGAAGGTGGCCGAAGCAGCCCATTCTAGTGAGTGTGGGGGTCATGTCAATGGCCAGGCTCTAGAGAAGAAGATCCTGAGGCAGGGCTACTATTGGCCCACTCTAGAGGAAGATTGCTCCCTCTATGTCCGGAGGTGTCTTAAGTGCCAACTCCACGCGGATAAAATTCATTCTCCAGCTTCGTCTCTCCATCCTATGACCGCTCCTTGGCCATTCTCTATGTGGGCCTTTGACGTTGTCGGCCCACTCGGTGATCCTAACTCCCAGATCAAGCAGAAATCCTTTATCCTTACCGCCACTGAGTACTTCACCAAGTGGGCTGAAGCCGAGGCGTACGCAGAGATCAAAGCTACAACGGTGTGCCGCTTTATTATGAAGAATATCATCTCACAGTTCGGAGTGTCAAGCAGCATCATCACCGACAACGGACCCCAGTTTGTTTCCCAAGAGCTCAAGGACCTATGTAAGAAGTTCAATATTGCATTGCATCACTCATCCCCATATTATCCTCAAGGCAACGGCCAAGCCGAGGCCACTAATAAAACCCTTCTTAAAATCATCAAGAAAACATGTGAAGCTCATAAGTTCTCTGATTGGCCAGAAAGATTAGTGGAAGCTCTGTGGGCTTACCGCACCTCCGTCCGTACCCCTACGGGACAAACTCCTTATTCTCTTACCTACGGGATGGAGGCGGTGCTCCCATATGAGATCATGATCTCTTCCCTTAGAGTGCAGCTTGATAAGGAACTTAATCTCGACGAACGTCGAGAGGCGTTGCTGGTTCAGTTGGAACTCTTAGATGAGAAGAGGATGAATGCGGCCGATCATGTATCCGTTTATCAAAAAAGGGTTTCACGTTATTTTCAAAAGAAGGTAATCGAACGTAAGTTTCAAAAAGGTGATATGGTTTTGAAATGAAAATTCATTCGGTCTGCAGGTCCTAGGTCTAAATTACAACCTAATTGGGAAGGGCCGTTTGTCGTAAAAGAAGCTTATCCAGGAAATGCTTACCGTTTAGTAAATGCAGAAGGTGAGAAGCTCTCTTACCCGTGGAATGGGTTGTATCTTAAGCGTTTCTTTCCTTAGAGTCTAACCATGTGCTACCCCGGCGGCAAGATGTTCCTCCTGTCACTAAAGGAGTCCCGAGTGAGGCAATCACACGCTACACGACGTCCCTGGTCAGGTTTTCCACCTTGAGAAAGGACAACGTTTCTCCTTGGCCATGCTTTGGGGGAAAGTCAAGGTCCCTGTTCGTTTCTTCCTTCAGCTAAAACCAGGGGCAAGAAGAGAATAAAGAGGCGATAACCGATCCAAACACCCTCACGAGAGGAGGTCTCAAATAGGGGCAGTCCGTTATGACCTGACGCCACAAGAAACAAAAGAGACAACGAAGGGGCAATCTCTATGACAAAATCAAAAGCATCACCTCAAAGTCAATATAGTATGAATTATGAATTCCAAAGCTCCAGAAAGGCAAAGCAAGAAAAGCTAGGCATGACAAGAGTGGCAGTACAGTTCCCCGCGGGACGTTATGTGCCTGGTCGCATGCATGCCTAGGATGGATTAAGGTTCGATGACGGACTCAAAGCCCCGGCACAACAGACCAAGTCTCTAATGGGTTGTACGGAAAGGAAATCAAGTCTTAAAAACTTCTATATCTGGCCTAAAGCTTACCCCCCCGTATTCTGTTTTTCTTTTAGGACCAAGATTAGTACCCTGGGTATGGCCCTGGCAGAAACACCGTCATGACAATTGGACCTTGTCCAGGGGTCATCACCTCATTGCACGCCAACCTCGGGATTCTTGATATCAACAAGGAAGGGCTCACATTGCTGGGGAAGCACAGGTTTTCCAAAATCCAAAAAAATCGAATATTTTCAAAATCCAAACAAATTGAATATTTTTCAAAATCCAAACTAATTGAACATTTCCAAAATCCAAACAAAATCAAACATTTTCTAAAAACCAAAAAAATTAAAATATTTTTGAAATCCAAAAAAAACATCAAATATTTTCAAAACCCAAACAAATCAAATATTTTCAAAGTCTCACATAAAATCAGATATTCTCCAAAACCCCCGAAAAACACCATCATATGCATTGCATGCATTGCATCATTTTTATTATGCTTTCCGCCTATTTTTAACAAGGCTCCACCCCTTGACCGAATATTGAGAAACGGTCATTATCTAACTTGCTTCAAGGCAAGGGGTTGAGTCTAAGAACAGATCTAACTTGTTTCATGTTTAAAGTGTGCGCAGAACACATGATCAATATCAAAGTGAGAAGCTCACAATTATGCAGATTCAAAGGCTGTAACGCGTCATCACCAGACCGCTACAGTCATCTAACGGTCATATCCCTACCGTCACTCCTCTTCTTGCATAAGCTTTCTTTCTTTCAGCAGCCATCATTCTAACGGCCAAGGTTAGGACCGTTACTTACTTTAACGGCCTGAGTCTTACCGTTACATCCCTCAGAGAACAGGGTTCTTCGTGCTTCCATTCTGACGGCCTATCGTCAGGCCGTCGTTTCTTTGTAGCGGCCCACTGCCCATCCGTTACATCCTCCAGAGGCTCTGCCTCTTCACATCATTCTAGCCAATCAAACCATAAAGCTCATGCTCATTCAACTAAGGCAATCTCATCTCATTCAAGCAAGCTTAATGAAACATGAATTCATAAAAATTCCAAACTCGGATTGTCAATTACAAACAATATCTCTCATGAATAAAAGGAAATCAAGGTACATTCAATTTTTTATCCGCAAGAGGGCGGATTCTTCTCAGCTCTTTCACGTAATCACGGCGTGCTTCGTCGTTCTCTTCTACTTCTGCTTGCCACGGATGCACCTTGCTGATCTCCCACATGGTCAGCGCATTCCGGATCGCCCTTTCATCCTCCTCGGTCCCCGTCTTCCTAGGTAGAAGGGGAGGGTAGTGTGATAGTGCAGGAGCTTGGGTTCTTGGAAGTCCGACCTGAAGATGGCACCGGTGCGGGTTGTAGATCGCCATGGTGGTGTTCCCCACTAGCTGGAGGTCCAGGCCTTGACGCCGCGGTATTTTAAGAAGAGTGCTTCGAAGGATTCTTGGTCGCATGATGAACTTATCTATTGGCAAAGTGTTGAAGAAGAGGCGCCATTCATCCCGCGTTTTCTTATCCGCCGTCTTACATTCAACCTGTGAAGAGTATCCAGATGCCCCTCCAATGAAGAAGAGAGGGTGGCTCCCAAAGATTCGGCTAGTTGAAGTTAGGTCCTCCTTGTATTGGAATTTGACTCTTACTCCCATCCAGCACTCAAGGAGTATCATGGAGCCGAACAGAAGTCCTCCTAGGCAAGCCGAGCTGAGTCCTTCATAAAGGTATGAAAGGATCGCTTGAGAGATGGACATTCCCCGTCACAACCCACTAATAATGCTGAGATTTTGGGTGTCTAGAAGGTGGTCGGTCCTAGTGAAAAGGAAGACTCCGCATAGGCAAACCGCCACCACCTTGGCTATTGCTTCGTGTCTCTCCCACTTATTTTTACAATGAGACACTATCCACTGTGCCAAGGGTATCAAATGAATGTGGTGTGGGCTGATCATGGTCCTCACGTCCTTTGGATTATGGATGAAATCACTCAAGATCAAGGACGGATCAATAGACTCTATTGTATAGCAAACCCGGTCTTCATCCCCCGCCTTAGTCTTAGGAAAGGCTAGGTAGGTCTCTACCTCTTCTAATAGGACTGTTGCTTCGAAGGAAGGGAAGATGAAAGTATGAGTTTGTGGATGCCATAGTTCTACAAGAGCTGAAATACTTGGCCAATCTAAGGATAATTTCTAGAAATTTTTGCCTAAAACCAAGAGAGGTTGAAGGTGCCAAGCTTTAAGGATGGATGTGACTTCTATAGGGAGTGCTTTTACCATGGGAGCCACCCACTTCAGATTAGAGTAGCATCTTGGACCAGGAAGAGGCTTGAAGAAAGAAGGAGAAGAAGAAGTCATAAAGAGAATTAAAGTGCAGAATTTTCTGAACTTGGATGTGTTGTTGGGAACTTACCACCCTTTGAACATTGGAGCTTAAGTGCTTTGGAATTGACATCAACCGTTGGAGCTCTCCATGTTCTTTTCTGGCAGCTTTAGGTCCGGTGTAGACCTTCTCCTCCATAGCCATCACCTCGAAGCTTCTCTTCATCTTGATTTCTGCCCTTAGGAGAGGTTCTTCAACCCTAGAGCAGAGGTTTTTAGCAAAGCTACGATTTTTGGTTGAGTTTTCAAGTTTTAAAGGCTTGATTTTGGCTTAGGAAGGATAAGACTTGAGTTGGAAGGCTTTATCTTCAATCTAGATAGGTTCTAGTGGGAGATTAAGTGGATAAATCTTGAGTTTAGGCTCTCACGGCTCAATCCATCTCGGAACACAACTCAGTCTCTAGGTCTATCGTGGGGCCGTCATTTGTCTCTAACGCCCATCCTTAGGCCGTCGCATTTCCTGTGGGTTTGATTTGGCCCGACCCTGTTCTGTGAAGCTTAACGGTCTAGTTTTTGGCCGTCGTTATCTTGTAACGCGTGGACCATGATCCGTTACACTCTCGGTCGTTCAGATGTTGGCTTTTGGGTTCAACATTTTCCCGACGGTCTTGGATATGGCCGTTATTTCACCCCGACGCGTCTCCCGTGGGCCGTCGCATTTCCTGCTAGTTGCCCTGACAACCCATCGTTCTGCCATGATCAACGGTCTAGCATTGGCCGTTATTTCCCTCTGACGCACCAGAGGTGGGCCGTCGCTTTTCCTGCAGCTCAGATTACAAATTTGGCCTCTGTTGTGTATAACGCCCTTCAGCCAGTGCGTTATTTGATTATGACGATCTGACCCTGGACCGTTACTTTCTCTGCTGCTGAATTCAGGCAATTTCTTCCTGCCCTTGTGTTAGACCTGGCGGTCTTTCACACATTCTACAACTCATTCATCATCCACGCATTCTCATACATACTCTTTTTTTTCGCATACATGCATTCGTACATTCACACACATCTCTCGCACTCAAATCATCTGAATCGATCATTCATTTCTGCATTCACATTCAAACCTGCCAAACCATTCGTTCACTCATTCATTCCTGCATATTTATTCATTCACACTCATGAAACAAAACAAAAATGCCAAAAAAGAATTTCATTTTTCTATATATATAGTCATGTACAAAAATAAAAAAGAAATGCATCATTCGGCCGGCTCGTTCGCCGGGCCGCCCTCCTCATCTCCACCCTCTGGCTTCCTTGCTGGCGGTGCTATGGAGGCACTCTCCTCCTGCTGTCCTCTCTCCACCCTCTCATTCCTCCGCTGGCCGGAGGAACTCACAAGGAAATCAGCCACTGTCCCGCTCCGAGCGACGCTCCTCTGTGCTCCGCTCTGCCAAACACTCCGCTCAGGTCCTCGGCCTATCATCCGGACAGTCCTCTCGAGGGTCCACAGCTCGATCTTCATATCGTAAGCCTGGCGCCGAGCCTCGCGTGCCTCGGTCCGGTAGCGGTCTAAATCTACCGTCCCAACTCGGAGTCGCTCGATCTCGGCCTGTGACCGAGTCAGCTCCTCCCGGAGTCGCTGTGTCTCGGTCGTTGATGCGGCTAGTTCTCTCGCCTGTAGGTTGCATTTCACATAGATAATCATAAAGCATTTAATTGGCATAATCATAAAGCATAAGCATTTTTTAGCATCTTACCCGCTCCGCGAGGGTGGCCTCTGCCTCCTCGGCCCGGGCAACCGCCCGAGCAAACTCGGCCTCCTGCTCAGCCTTACCTCCCGCAGGCTGCGAGGAAGATGATGGGGCATCCGGTCCCGCTCGTTGGGCTCCCTCGGCCCGCTGCATTTAGAAATCACGGTTAGGTGTCGTGGTTAGTCAGCATTAGCATCATTTTGCATTGCATAATCATAATCATTCAAGTCTAAGTTTTAGAATCTTACCAGAAACTCCAGGGCGGTCCGGTACTCATCCCGCTGCTGGATGGTGGAGTGGAGTAGTCCCTCCAGCTCGGCTATCCGTCCCTCAGGGTCTAGCTGCATTTAGAAAGCATGTAAGTCAGTACGTCTAGCTCGTTGCATTTTGCATATAGAAAGAGTTTTTGAATTTGCATACCGGTCGTCGGGTTCCTCGGTACACCCGGTCGCCGTAGAGTCGAGCGAAGGCCTTCAGATATGCCTCGTCGCTCTCGTCTCGCTCCTTCACTGCTCTGCCCCGCTTGTTCCAGTCATGGACGTACTTCACCTTCAGAGCGCACCAATCCACGTTGCCGCTGATGCCTCGTGCTGACTTGCCTGGGTGGTCATCACTATGGCGTGGAAAGGTCACCTCGGGCTGGTGTAGTCCTCGAGTCCGCAGGATCAGCCGGTAATGCAGAAGCTCGATGATATGGATGCAGTGCAGCCAGATATCTCGTCCCCGATATGATAAGGCCGCCTCCACCCACGGCTGTCCCGTGTAACCCTCGCCGCGGTACGGGGTCCATCTCACCTGAAGGCATTCAGTCCATTCATCAGATTCAAAAGCATTCAAGAGCATTTAGAAGCATTTAGAAGCATGCAGAAACCTGGACTTACCGACGTGTGTGGGTAGGAGTCCAGGTCATCCTGGATCGTCCGGGTCAATCTGATGATCGACCCTGTGTCCCTCGCTACCGTCCACCGTCTCGCAATCGGGATGTGGCCGGGGTGGAGTAGTGTACCTCTCCTGATGCCCGGGAGATACATATAGCTCAAAATCTGCATTTTAGAAATCAAGTCAGTCAAATTGCATAATCATTTGCATAGCATTCTTTTGCATAATATAGAAAGCATTTAAATTGCATTTACCTGTAGAAAAGGCGAGAAGCCGCCCAGCATCGTCTGCCGGTCTGTCGTGCTGAGGGACTCGAACAGGAACGCTAGCACCGCCGCTCCCCAGGCGTATCTCCCAACTCTGTGCAAGTTTTCTATCATCGGCAGCAGTCGGCAGCTGATGACGTCCGCTCGAGTCGCGAAGAGGAGCTTCCCGAATAGCAGCATCAGGAAGCGTCTGAGCACTCTGTCTCCCTCTGGTCCCGCCTCCGCCGCCACGCGAGGGCGTACCTGGTCTATCACTCTGCCCAGATGCTCCTCGGGTAGCTCTCCTACGACGATCGCTGCTCCTCTCAACCCCAAGCTCTCCTGCAGTACTGATCTCAAGAGTTGAGATGAGGACTGTCCCGGCCTGATCAGATCCAGTCCGAGTAGCTGCTGTGCCATCTGCCGGTAGTCGCCGTACGTCCATCCTGTCACTGCGGCTCCGTGGACTCTCAACCCGGTAATCCTAGCTATATCTTCTAGTGTGGGGATCATATGGCCCCACGGGAAGATGAATGCCCTGCTAATCAGGTCCCACCTCTCGTGCAATGCGTACAGCAATGGTGTGTCCATCCGGATCACCTCGATGCTGAGCACCTCGGCGAATCCCATACTGGCTAGCCGTTCTCTCTGGAAGTCAGGCAATGCCTGGTACACTGCCCGGATCTGCAGCCAGGAGATCCTTGATCTTCGCTTTCCCTGCATGTCATTTAGATCATAAGTTAGTTGATTGCATCATAAAAACAGTGCATAAGTATTTTAAAATGAAAATCAAACAAAAATCTGAAATTGAAAAATCCTAAAAAATAGTCTAGGTCCCTGGTAGATGTAACGGTCCTGGGGTAGGGCGTTGCTTGGCTCTGACGCACTCAGGGTGGCGCGTCAGGCGTGTGACGGTCGCTGGCAGGACCGTCACATTGTCTGCGTTTTGACGTTTTTCTTTGCATTCCTGTGGTCTCCCACTTTGGCCAAATGGCCTATAATCAATCCTAATGGGTTCGTGGACCCATTTTCTACCCTCAAAACCCACATGCATTCACATAAAAACTCAAAAAAAAATTAAAAATTGAAGGAATTAGGGCGGGAGGACCTACCTCACGGTCCATGCCCCTTCTCCTCTTCTTGGCTAGTTCTTTGGGCTCTTCTTCACCCAATGGGGCTTCTCCTTGGTTCTCCACGGCCGTGGGAGCTTCATCTTCCTCCCTTGGACTTCTTCTGATCGGTTGATCTTCTTCCACCGGCGGGATCGCCTCCCGTTCAAGCCGGCGGTGAAACCGCCGGATTGCTTTCTTCTTTCCCCTCTCCCTCTTCTATGGTGGAGGCTGGGAACCCTCGTCGCCAGCCATGGTGGTGGTGGGGGTTGGAATCGCCGGAGTTTTTTGGGGGCGTTTGATTGCTTGGTGATTGAATGAAGGCCGTGACCCTTCGGTTTTATTTTTTTGAACGCTCAGGAAATGTGGCGGTCTATCGACCGACCGTTATATCATTTTGACGCGTCTGGATTTGACCGTTACATGTGTTGGCCCTGTTTTATTGAACAATGTGAACCGCCTGGTTTATGACGGACTAGGGGTGGTCCATTACTTGATGTGACGCACGTACATGAGACCGTTACAAACTTGCAAGTTTCTTGATGAATTAAATGGTCTAATTGATGTCAAAATGGTTCCATGTTCTATCAAGATGTTCATTGATGATGTCTCTCGCACGTACAAATGGTTATGTCTTGATTCATGATCATATTTATTTTTGGCTAACCTATCTTTCATGAAGGAATTTATGAACGAAGTCACACTTTGCTGTCCATCAGGCAGGTAAGTCAGGTATTGTATTTCATTTCCTTATCCCTTAATGCATTACTATATGTTATCTATGACATATTATCTCGAGAATCGACTGGTCATTCATGTGTTCTGGGATCTGATGTTCCCCTTAAACAAAAATTATGATGATCTGAGTTCACATGTTTAATCGTTGGATAAGCCGTTAGGTTGGAAAAGTTTGGGGACGATGGTTCTATCTTGCACGCCGTGGTTGCAGATGGTGTCCTGACCCTAATTTCTCCGGTCTAGCAATATTATTCTCGAGTATCTTGCTATTTTATCTTTCTTTTGCATTCGTTTTGATGATTTCTTTTCCTTTAGCCCAGCATGCATCATGCGCATTCTTTGAGCATTCATGAAGCTTCATCTGTTCAAGGTATCTCAGTGATGGTGAATAGCTGTGTTCTTGATCTCGAACGAGAAGAATCATTCCACTCTGAATTAGAAGGTTTCCTTCGATCTGCTCACTTGATCTGGTTGGTTGAAGATTCATGTCTGGAGTTTAGTCAGTTCTCTTCCTTTTCTGTTGCCTCCGGCGGTTAGCCGTGTTTCCATTCCTTAGTTGTTAGCTCCTCCAGACTTGCATTCTTTGGTTGACTATGTCTTCGTGATCAGGTTGGAGTTTTTCCAGAAATTCCTGTCGCTTGTTGGTAAAGAACGGGTGTCGTTTACCTTAACGCCCTCTTCTTGATCTACTCCGCTTCATTTTTACTTCATCTCCATGTTCCATTTCGCTTTTGCTGCACCTCCGCTCGCTCCCCTACAAAGAGGACGTTAAGGAGGGGCATCTGTTGACACCCGTTTTATGACCAATAAGTCGGGTCATCTCCTTGTTCATTCTACATGATGCTCCGAGTAATTCACTCTTCATTGAGTCTCCTTGATTGATTTGGAGCCTATTTCTTGGGTCTTTTCCTTGATTGGATGTGGCTTTTTGTGGCATTTCATTTGACTAAGGCTTAGCAAAATCTTTATTTCTTCTTTTGAACTCCATTGATAATAACGGTCTGCTCCAGGAGCGTTGTTTCTTTATAACAGGTGGGTCCTGGGCCGTTACTCTTTGAAGAGTCCTAAGGCTTAAGGTCTCGTTTCAATCTTTATCTTTTCGTTTACACGTTGATAATAACGGTCTGTCGTGCAGCCGTTGTTTCATTATGACGCCCTATGCCTTGGCCGTTTCTTTCTTCACAGAGTCCTATTGCTTTGGCCTTCTCCCTATTGATCTTATCTTTTTGGGATAAGGTTGAAAGTAACGGACGATCCTTGGTGCATTATTTCCAAGTGGCGGTCCGTCGTGCAGCCGTTAGTTCCTTCAGAGAGTCCTGGCAGTTCAGGCCTTTTCTCTGCTACTCCGTGGTCGAGATAAGAACTTGGATTGGCGATATCTCTTTCAAATCTGATCCTCAGGACCTTCTGTTTGATTCTATGGACTCTTGGTGATATTATCTTCAAGGATTTGCTAAGAGTTATCCCTTTCTCTTGCCGGATTATCCTCTGCTCGACCTGAGAGTTTGGGGGTCTATAAATAGAACCCTTAACTTCATGGCCAAGGGAGGAAGATCTGGAGTTTGCGTCGAAGTGCTGCCGCATTCTAGAGCCACGTTTGATCAAGGAGAAGTGCTTCTCACGTTCGTTTGCTGCCTGGTGAAGGGAGTATTTGTTCCTTTTGGTTCTAAAGCTCATAATTGCATATTGAGTTTCCATTCAATCTCCTTTTCATCATAAGCATTATTTCTCTCCTTTCTCCACATTTTTCACTGGTTTTCATCATCTAAACATCCTCCTAATCTTTTAAAATGCCTAGAGGGGTTAAAAAATCAAAACTCCCCGGTATTCTCCTCTCCTTTTGATGATATTTTGTTTATTGAAGAATTGATGCTATATTATTGAAAGGGCTAATTTCGGTTGTTTTGTTCTTGTCTTCCACTTCTTTGGCAGGTTTACAGGTTCACTAGGGCGAGGCCCAAGTCTTCTAGCCGGCTGGAAGAGTTGGAGTTAAAAGGATCCACACTTTGCTACTGCAGGTATTACGACGGCCTTGTGCAGGCGCGTCAGAGTCTTCCAGCGGTCTATCGAGCGACCGTCACTTTCAAGTGACACACGGAGTTCTGGCCGTTACTTCTAGCAGACATGCAGGTTCTCTTTGATTTTCTCTCCCGTGGGCGGGTGCTTCATCCACCTATTTCCAAGGTATATTCAAGTCTTTGGCTTGTTTTTACTTTGGTGGTGATCATGACTTTCCTTGGTATTGGGCATTAGCTTTCTCCTTCATTGCATATCTTTTATTTCCTTGCTTGTTCCACCCCTTGTGGTGTGTTTTCATTTACTCTTTGCTCCACGCCCCGGCGTGTGTTTTCCTTTTCCTTAGCTTAGTCTGATTGAGATAGCATGCCCATGCTGGAGCTAGCTTTGATTGCCTAGGTTCATGATCACATGTTCATAGGTTAAGAGCAGATCTTTGATTACTTGCTTGTCATCTCATCATTCACACAAAACCTCCCTAAGAAAAGAAGATAGAGAAGCAAAATAAAATCAACAGCTTGCACACTTGTCCCTCCCGTGTGAGTCTTGGTCTCGCTAGCCGCCTGATTACCTGAAAAATGTTGGAATAAAACTGGGTGAGCGAAAGCTCAGTAGAAATTATATCTCAAGATCAAGCAATTGGTTAAAATAATTACATTTTCACATGTAAATGCAAGTAAGACTATGCATGCAGATTTAACCAAGCAAGTGAAACAAAATTAGTAGAAGATTAACGACGGTATGCAAAACTTCCAAGCGATCAAGAGATATTCATAAGAGAATTTATAGATTATTGGCTATTTCACGCAAGTACTTTACCCGTTTCGGGCCACACTAGTAAAGTCACGCAAGTCAAGTCACGCACGCAAGTCACGAGAGAAAGAGAGAGTGTGGAATGGCAAAGATCCAACGAGTCATGCACTTCGGTGCAATGCTAGACACCGCGATCATTAAAAACTCCCCTGGGCACTAGTACTTTCGGGTGCTCCTCCCAGGACCAGATCGGGTCCTATATGCACATCATTTAAAGATAGATCTAGACATCCACGATAGTTCATAGCCAATAAGGAGTTCCAAGAACAAGCTTTAATAGAATGATAAGGTAAGATTTCCATGGAATTCAAGGGCAAGGCCCTTGAGAAAGGACAGACTTGCGATAAAATCTACGCGAAGCATAGAAACCATGACATGTCGATAAACTGGGTGGAGATCATGATATCAAGAATAAGCACTTATATAGCGTCGCTTGTTCTTTGTACATGATAAGGTAGATAGAATTAGTGTCCATAAGTATGGCACATAATTCTTTAAGAAACATTAATGGCATGGTTTCCCATTCCATAAATTTAAGAATATTCTCATGACATCATGATTGCTATATGGATGTCATAGGGGCCGGTTTACCATGTTTCTTTAGAGTGACATGGAAATCAAGTAGTGTCATGGGTTTTAATGGTACAACCTGCTCGGCTGCCTTGAGGGAATCCAAGGCTAGCGGAGTCTTACGGAGGTCTCTATGATAAAATCACCGGTCCGAAGGAACAGAGTGTCCCGCGGAGGGTTCATCTATCATCGAGAAATAGTGGGTAATCGATAAAATATCATGAAACGTGGGGCTATATTCACGGAATGGAATATAGTGCCAGTATACACAACCCATGGTCAAGGGTTATAGAAAACCATGAAAATCAGGAAATCAGGAGATCAGTAAATTGACGCATGAGCTTAAGTCTTCATTTTCTGAATTGGCGCCCTTTTCAGGGTCGTCAGTTCAGTAAATGACGACTGTCCACTCAGTCGTTACATCCAGTTTATGTAAATATTAATATTTTCAAATTTTGATTATTATAAAAATGACGCTTTTCGAGAAGGCTTCAATTCCGTAAACAACGTCCTAGTCAGGGGCGTCATATATCAAATTAAAGGGCAGGGTATATGTCGTCATTTCATTATAAAAACTTCACAGTTTATCACTAATTGGCACCCATGTATAGGGGTGTTCATTCAAATGATGACCTAATCCAGGTCGCTAATTCTTTGTCATACGATTTGCACCCGGTAGGTACAATCGTAGACACATAGATTTTGTAGTATGTCCAATCAAGAATCTAGAGACATACATAGGTAGGGAAAAATAACAAAAATTTAACAGTATGATCATGCATTAATTTACATGTAAGGGTTATCAGTTATTAGATTTTTAAACATGTGTATTTATTAATTAACTATATGCATGGTAGTTCTTAATTTTTCATGTTTGGGCTTCGTTACTTGAGAACACCTACCTGATTGGGTGATCCTGGTTGACTGACGATGAAGAATGGTGATGACTTTAGGAATATCCGATACTCTGTTTTGACAGGATGGCAGCAGCAGTATGAAGAAGAGAAAGAACATATGCGTCAGCATGAAGAAGATGGTAAGAGCCTCAACGCAGCTGCCCCTTCGAGAGAAAAATAGAGAAGTAGAGGCTTCCCACGGCAACACACCAAATCAGCAGAAGAAGAGAAAGACGATGAAGAACGTCCTATGTTCTTCACGTACTCCTCAGTAGGATGAAGGGGACGCAGAGGAAGAAGAGTCGCGGCCGCTCCTTGTGGTATGGACCGCAGGAGGAGGAAGAAGTAGCAGGATGCCTTTGGCAATTAGCGTTAACGTGAGTTCGATGGAAGGAGTTGGTATTTATAGGAGAAGGAATCCTAATGGGTTCTAGGAGTTTGATTAGAATTAGGATTTTCTATGTAGAATCCTGCTTAAACTGAGATATCCACGTATTGATCCCTTTCCTTAATCAAAACTTACCCAGATAACATCCCTGTTCGAACCCAACACTAACAGCTTGTTTGTAATTGACGCCTAAGGTTGGGGTATTATTTTAAAATGGCGCCTGTGTGCGGGGTCTTTAATTTATAATATAGCGCCTGTCACTCCCCGAGCGAGGAAGATACCCGGAGATGCGCGACGAGTTTATATCAATCATGTCAATCAGAGTAGTAGTGTATTCGACACAAAGATAGAGTGCGCAAATATAAAGATAACCCAATCCATTAATTCCTTTTATAAGAATATGTCTATTACAAACCCTTGCAAATACTAGACTCAATAAAATAAAAATACAACGCTTGACTCAAGAAAAAAATAGAGAAAAGACAGGACTAATTGACGCTTGAGGAGCTCTAACTCTTTCACTCTTGACTTTCCCGATCAGATTGAATTCCCTCATCGTCGGACTTACCTGAAAAGTAGGGAAACACTGAGTGAGCGAACGCTCAGTAGGAAATTATATCTCAAGAACTAGCAAGGGATTTAAGTAATTACACTTTCCATGAATGCACTATAGCTATGCATGCTCGCAAAACGACAAGATAGAGAGAGAGAGTACAACAATAAGATAGCAAGAAGAACTAGTCATGAACTTTCAAGAACTTATCAAGCAGATATCAAGACTTTCAAGCAAGTGTATTCATCATGTCATGTTGGAATTTTGGCTATCACGTTCAAGCACGCAAGTATGAAATTATCCTTTTTCGGGCCACGCAAGTCATGTAATATCAAGTCAAGTACAAGTACAAGAATTGTGGAATGTTCAATCAAGCTAGTCATGCACTTCGATATAATGCCAATACCGTGATCAATCAACTCCCATGGGCACAAGTACTTTCGGGTGCTCCTCCCAGGACCAGATCGGGCCCTATATGTGCAGGCATTAATCATGTATTTTTAACATCCACTTTTGTATATAGCCAATATGGAATTTCAAGGATAAAGCTTGTAGACACGTAGGATAGACTTTGATAGAATAGAGTCCAAAATATGACACTTGACATAGATAGGCGATAATAACGGTACAATCACGATTATCGATAAAAACTAGGTGGAATTGGTTCCCTAACTTGGGTACCATGACAAACAAGTATGGACATTCTTTATATAGAATTGAGGTCCACAAGAACATCAAGTTTTATATAGAATTGGGGTCTACAAGAACATCAAGTTTAATATAGAATTGGGGTCTACAAGAACATCATAACAATGTTGTTATAGAATTGGGGTTTACAAGAACATCATAACAATGTCATGCTTTACCCCGTTCATTAAGATAATTCTCATATCATACACATGGCATAACATGAGGGCCGGTATACCATGTTTCTATAGAGTGACATGGCAAAGATTGTGTAATGGGTTTTTATGGTACAATCTGCTCAGTCGGCCTTGAGGGAATCCAAGGCTCGAGGAGACTTACGGAGGTCCCAATGACTAACTTGCCAGTCCAAAGGAACGGAATGTCCAATGGAGGGCTTGTATGTCACCGAGAGTTGAGGGGTAATCGATAAAACATCGTAGAACATGGGACTATATTCACGGAATGGAAATATAGTGCCGATATATACATATATATTTATATAAAACCCTCGGTTAACAGTAAACAGTATAAATAATTACACAGGAAATTAGCACCTTAACATAAGTCACTACTTATTAAATTAACGCCCTTCGCTGGGTCGTTTATTTTCAGTTTGACGACTTTAGGAGCAGTCGTCCATTAAAATTTTCTATTTTCTGATATTTTCTTAATTCTGTATTTTTGGTAAAACGCGCCTTATCCAGGGGCATCACTTTCAGAAAAGACGACCTACTGGAGGTCGTTAATTCTCTTTGGTTTCCAGGAATATGAACAGTAAAGGTTTTCATGATCAATAATTTGCAGGAACCACATATATGAACTGGACAAGAAAAATAGAAGGATTCAAGGTACATGATCATGCATTAGATTTAACTACAGGTTTCATAGATATTAAATTTCAAACGTGCGTATTTATCAATTTCTTAAAATTGACGACTCTTAGTTCGGGCGTCAGTTCATGAATTAGCGCCCTGACATGGGTTGCCTCTTGCCAAAATTTCACAGAAAACCTCTAAAATGCAGTAAAACTTATATGCATGAATTACGGATGATATTATCATAAATTTTATGCTAGTTTGGGCTACAATTCTTGAGAAAACCTACCTGATGATGATATGGGTGAAGGAACGTGAAGGATGTGAAGAGAAAATGATACTCTGTTCTAAACAGAGTCTTATGGGAAAACGATGTTGATGAAGAACCCACGTTCTTCAGCTAGACAGGAACACCTTCACGAGGCAGGCCACCTACAGGGAAAGAAGAGGAAGAAGCATTAATATTCTTCATGCTTCCCTGACTGAAGATAAAAAGGAAGAAGAACATACCTGTTCTTCACACACGAGACAGCAGCAGGCCTTCCTTCGACAAAATAGCCATTAGGGTTCGATTGGAAGGGGTATTTATAGGGTTCTAGGAATCCTTTAGGGTTGGAATTTGATTAGAACTCTAGTTTCCGTGATAGAGTCCTTACCATAATCAATCGAACACGTACCAATCCTAAAACTTACCCTGGATAGTCTCCTGGTTCGAATGGAACACAAATGCAATTAACGCCTTAGGTTAGGGCTTTAATTCTAATTGACACCTTGTGTGGTGTCGTTTATTTTATAATTCATGACCAGGAAGAGGGCGTTCCTTATTCTTTCCTTTTACACTCTTCGATCCTTTAGAAATTTGACGCCCTTAGGTCTAGGCGTCTCTTTTTAAATTAACGCCTCATGTGAAGGCGTTACTTATTTAAATCGCGCCCTGAGGAGAGGCGTTATTTGCATTTTCGCTATTACTCATTCATTTTGAGTTTCTTATTGTTTATTTACTCAATTTTTCTTGAAATCTTCCTTTTATTTTACCAGGGTTGCTACACCCTCCCCCACTTAAAAGAATTTGGTCCCCAAATTCCATCACATATAAACGTGGAGAGTGTAGAATAATACCTTTTTAGTATAAGTCTGGTACGGCTGGATCCGATGCCCGATCGGAGCGCCGTTTGTTGGAGAATGTCGGTGACTGGATGTAGTATCTTCACTCCGAAGATCGCGAACAGATGCCTTTAGATCTGGGCGCAGTGATGAATCTTCTGAGGTTCTAATTTTGTGCTCACAGAACTGCACAGAAACACGGTAAAATGTTGGGAAAATGGTTGCCAATGTTTGATCGGGGCGTTCCTTGTGGGAGAGGGTAGCCGACGTCTAGAGGAAGAAATACTATGAAGATCTCTCACACGGATCTTGGCCGTATGAAGCGGGACAGGCTCTGAAAGTTGATTCTAGTTCTCAGCCGGGCCTGCTCAGACCAGCCCACGCGATCCCACGAGAACTGCCGTCACGATCAGCACCGGTCACGGATCGAGGTGAAACCAGTGGCAACACAAAGAGGACTTGAAATACTAAGATTTCTCTTCAGGAATCAACTTTAGATGGAGTCGGGGTTGGGCTCTAGGAATTAAAACACAGACAACTTCAATTCTAAGAAGTATTCAGGAACCGATCTGCGTGCCTCCACGAGAAAAATCACCATCATTGCTCACAAATTACGATTGATGCGAAACCAAAGCTGAAAGTTTTCTAACTTGTAGAGGTATCACGGATAATTTTTGTGGAAGAATAAGATAAGAGGAAGAGGGGGATACGGGGTCGAGTCTCACGACCCAGTTCTGTCCAGTCCCAGGACAGCTCAATGGGAGTCACACCCAAGAACACACAAAGAGAATCACTCTCTAATGAACTTTTCTTTCAACAAAACTTCATTCTATTAAGCATAAACACTATACATGCCTTCTTATAGGGAAATGGAAGGGGTAGGGGGGAAGGGAGTTCGATGGATGCAAGGGGAATGGGAAGGGGGCTGCGCCCCTTTGATTGTGATGGGAGGGGAAGGTGACAAGGGGGAGGGGAAGCTTCCTCCCTTTGAAATTCAAAGGTAGGTGGCAGCCATATATGGTAGGCTAGCAGACATTAGACCTTGACCAGCAGCCATTCTAGATACATGTGGTAAATGGAGGTGGAAGAAATATAAAAATACACAATTCCTAGCCTAATAAGCCAAAAGAGGGGGCGCCCCCCTTCTTGGGCCTTGAATGGGCCAAATGTGGCCATGGCTTAACCAAGCCCATTCCAACCTAGATGGCTTAAGGCCATTCCACCCTTGAAGGCCCATGAATGAAGAGAGCCCACTCTAGATTATCCAATCTAGATAGCCCATGTGGAAGGAAGCCCATATGGCTTATGGATCCATTAGAAATGGACCAAGGCCATTCCTTCTTATGGAATGCTTTAAGGGCTTTAACAAATTGGCCCATTAGGAGCCTTACAACCAGCCCTTTAGCAAATTACACATACAATAACCATTACAAGCCCAATTCAATGCCAAAAAAGGTCCAAATTCAAGCCAAATTATCCCCATTTTGAAGATAAGCCGATGTAGTCCACTTGGCGCTCCGCGTATGGCACCGTCGGTTCGCCGACGTGTCATGTGATCGCCCTGGTGTCCGCACCAATTCTCCCCGGGTGGGAGGAACTCGACCCCGTCGAGTAAGGGTCCCGAAGCTTGCGCTCTCCGCATGTGATCAAGGCGTTGGTCATCGTGGTGCATCCTCGCCAACGCACTAGGACGTGTGGATATGCGCCATTCCTTGTGGTGATCACCTGCTCATCCAGTATACAATCTATATGCATGCGTTGAAGCTGGAAAGGTGGACTCTCGGGTGAGGGTCACTCCAAATAGAAAGATAAAGCTCGAAACTCATAGGGATCACCGCGGGTTCCAATAGGCTACCAGAGGAAACATGGAACGTCGAATTGACACCATTGTCGTTCGGTAGTTCAATATCGTACGCTTTCGGACCCACTTGTTTATTAACTCGGAAAGGGTGGGGATCGTGGACTTAGAGTGGCTTTCGATCTCCGGGCGGAAACCTGTCAGGTATGACCCTGATCTAGATGTACTCTCCCTTTGAATCCATGGATATGTAGCATGCATCGGCTAACTCCTTATGTGTGCCTGGCTGGCCTTTCATGGACACGACGTAATGCAAACCAAATGGATGAAAGAAAACAACTTGAGAGACAAACAAACACACACACATAACCTTAGACAAACCTATGGCTAGTCCGACCTACGCATGGACGATGGTGGACCAGGACACCCAAATGTGTGCCATGCATACACTAGATGCAACCAAAGGTAGGTAGGATGATGTACTCCTAGACACCCAAAAAGACACCATGCATGCAAGGACTTCCTATCAGATGTGGGTGTGGGTGGGCTAAGAGGTTCATCACCACTACATGTAGGTAAGGCATGCCATGCTTCCCAATAATCGGACCTATTGCTATGTGGAATTTGATTGGCCCGAGTGGGAAGAGAGTGGTAGGAGACTTCCTTGACAAAGTAGAGGGAAAGTGGTGGAGCACGAGGCCCACTAGAGAAGGGGTCGAATGGGTCAAAGAATGTGTGACGCCCCGGTTCCTCCATTACATAGTCCCATGTTTGAAATTCATGAAGGTGATGGTCACCTCCATCCATCGTGGTAGATGGGACAGTGTATAGAAGATAGGGCTACTCCCTCGGGATAAAAGGAGTGAAGTCGGGCTCGACCGGTAGCGGGAGGAGTAGAAGAACCTCCGTGGTAACATGACCCACGGTGTACACGGAGGTAATGGACCCTAAGGTGGAATGGGTGAAGCTACGACAGGTGGGTCGGTCGAAGCCTGGGGCCAACAAGTGCGTAAATGCCAACTGCCGGTCTAACCCTTTATGAAGGTCGTCCAATGAATCCACATAGTGACTAGACCGGAAGGTGGTGTGAAATGAGTTGCTTGGCACCAGAGGTTGGATAGGGTCCATAGATGGGAAGGGAAGTGGGACCAAGCCATCCTTGAGCCAACTAACTAGTGGCTCGGCTATGTAAAGTGTACCCGTTAGAAATACGGGTGGCTCGGGCTTTGGTGGCTCCAAATGAGTGGGCTTCGAAATAAGATCGGAAGGTGAGTGTGATGGAGCTCTCATGGGTGGGGAAGGAGGATCCACTATGATGGGGAGAGGGCTTGGGGACTCTGTTGATGGGGCCGGGTTAAGACTACCAGCGATGACCTCCTTAGGCTCGAGTAGGAGTACATCACTAGGAGTACGTGTCCTATCCACCCCATCCAACCGGTCCAAAATCATTTGCATAAGTTCGGCAACGGAGTGGGTTGGAATAGAGATATCATGGTGGACTCGCCCATAGTCAACCGTCCTAGGATTGGGTCTTGGCTCATCTACGTGTGGGACTCTTTGCCTCCGACTAGAACCCACTTGGTTGGAAGTGATTGGGTGGGGCCGGTTGGAGGTGACCGGTTGGGGCACGTAGACCATCCTAAGCTCTCTCTTCATGTCCCACCATGACGCGATGGGCCATTGCCCCCTAACCTCTCTCATTCTTTCGATGTAATCCCACTTTTCGGCAGCCTCATGAAGAAGCCGCTCTTTGGCGAAAGAGAATTGTATTGCCTCGGACATAGTATAACAATCAAAGTAGGTGTTCATGGTGGCCTCCCACTTGAGGTAGATGCCCGGGTCATTGGAGCCAAAAAAATCTGAGGCTTCAGGCCTAAAGAAGCGGAGAGGATGGTTGCCAAGCCCATGGGTGGGCCAACGGTCATATCGCCCGGGTGATTGGGACTCCATGAGAAATTGGGGAACTACATGTTAGACATGCCGACACTTGGACAAGACTGACTGACTCTTATAGGACTACACGAACTAGAAGACACCGACTAATGCAAACACTCACTAATGCAAAAAAATGATGCACATAGACCTAACCAATATCCGGTACGTGGCGGAGATAAGCAATCCGAAGATCACTCGCGCAAGTACGCTACCTTCCCGATAGGCATAACCTAATGTTCGGGCAACGCCTTTTAATATACCGGGCTATTGGGTGAAATGCAATTTGAAAATACTCTTTTTTTGTTTTGAAAGTAATGATGGTTCTAGACTCGACTTAGACCATGATGCATGCAAGACTTATGCAAAGACTACCCTAGACTTAACCTGCTCTGATACCAATTTGATGCGGGACGGATGACGACCGGGCTAAGACCTACGACGGACTCGAAGTGCGGCCAGCACTAGCATACTAAGGCAAGCCGGGCGGCTGATCACCGTGGTATTCTCCGGGTGGAGACGTCTCTCAACAGCGACTCTCTTGAGCCCGAAGATCATCCCTTGCGAGGGAAACGTGGGGATCGCGGCGATTAAGAAACCACCGTCGTCTAGGGTGCTAATTCGCGCTCGATGCTCAATTGGAGCTATGGAATGGGTGCTCACAACTCACAAACGCGGTGAATTTGAAACTAGATATCGGCCCTATTCTCACAAACGTAGCAATATAGAAAGCATACTAAACAGTAAATGTAAGGATTGGAACGAGCACGTACCTCCACGACTAGTCGTGGGGAAGAATTCCCGGCCGATTTCCGAACAACCCCAATACACACAAGATTAACTTTACAATTTCAGAAGCTTGGCCCACTCCACACAGGGAGGTATCGGGATACAATCAATAACTTTAGGGTTGTTGGAACCTGGGTTGACGGGCCACACTCGCAGGAGGTGAGGAACGCGTGCCGGAGCCGCTCGGGTACGCCAACGGAAAGCCAACCCGGTTCTGCACGCGCTGGTCACCCTGCGCAGCAAGCTTGCAGAGGCTGGTACGGCTGGATCCGATGCTCGATTGGAGCGCCGTTTGTTGGAGAATGTCGGCGACTGGATGTAGTATCTTCACTCCGAAGATCGCGAACAGATGCTTTTAGATCTGGGCGTAGTGATGAATCTTCTGAGGTTCTGGTTTTTTCTCACAGAACTGCACAGAAACACGGTAAAATGTTGGGAAAATGGTTGCCAATGTTTGATCGGGGCGTTCCTTGTGGGAGAGGGTAGCCGACGTCTAGAGGAAGAAATACTATGAAGATCTCTCACACGGATCTTGGCCGGATGAAGCGGGGCAGGCTCTGAAAGTTGATTCTAGTTCTCAGCCGGGCCTGCTCAGACCAGCCCGCGTGATCCCATGAGAACTGCCGTCACGATCAGTATCGGTCACGGATCGAGGCAAAACCAGCGGCAACGCAAAGAGGACTTGAAATAATACGATTGCTCTTCAGGAACCAACTTCAGATGGAGTCAGGGTTGGGCTCCATGAATTAAAACACAGACAACTTCAATTCTAGGAAGCATTCAGGAACCGATCTGCGTGCCTCCACGAGAAAAATCGCCATCGTTGCTCACAAACTCCGATCGATGCGAAACCAAAGTTGAAAGTTTGATAACTTGTAGAGGTATCACAGATAATTTGTTTGGAAGAAGAAGATAATAGGAAGAGGGGGATACGGGGTCGAGTCTCACGACCCAGTTCTGTCCAGTCCCAGGACAGCTCAATGGGAGTCACACCCAAGAACACACAAAGAGAATCACTCTCTAATGAACTTTTCTTTCAACAAAACTTCATTCTATTAAGCATAAACACTATACATGCCTTCTTATAGGGAAATGGAAGGGGTATGGGGGAAGGGAGTTTGATGGATGCAAGGGGAATGGGAAGGGGGCTGCGCCCCTTTGATTGTGATGGGAGGGGAAGCTTCCTCCCTTTGAAATTCAAAGGTAGGTGGCAGCCATATATGGTAGGCTAGCAGCCATTATACCTTGACCAGCAGCCATTCTAGATACATGTGGTAAATGGAGATGGAAGAAATATAAAAATACACAATTCCTAGCCTAATAAGCCAAAAGAGGGGGCGCCCCCCTTCTTGGGCCTTGAATGGGCCAAATGTGGCCATGGCTTAACCAAGCCCATTCCAACCTAGATGGCTTAAGGCCATTCCACCCTTGAAGGCCCATGAATGAAGAGTGCTCACTCTAGATTATCCAATCTAGATAGCCCATGTGGAAGGAAGCCCATATGGCTTATGGATCCATTAGAAATGGACCAAGGCCATTCCTTCTTATGGAATGCTTTAAGGGCTTTAACAAATTGGCCCATTAGGAGCCTTACAACCAGCCCTTTAGCAAATTACACATACAATAACCATTACAAGCCCAATTCAATGCCAAAAAAGGTCCAAATTCAAGCCAAATTATCCCCATTTTGAAGATAAGCCGATGTAGTCCACTTGGCACTCCGCGTATGGCACCGTCGGTTCGCCGACGTGTCACGTGATCGCCCTGGTGTCCGCACCAAGGTCGACTTCATCGAGCCGTGCATCTACCCGATCTGGCTCGCCAATATAGTCCCAGTCAAGAAGAAGAATGGTCAAGTCTGCATCTACGTCGACTTTCGAGACCTCAACAAAGCTTGTCCCAAGGACGACTTCCCAGTTCCAATTACTGAAACGATGGTCGATATGACCACCGATCATGAAGCCCTGTCGTTCATGGATGGGTCGTCCGGTTATAATCAAATTCGGATGTCCCTCAAAGACAAGGATCACACAGCCTTCAGATCCCCCAAGGGGATTTTCAATTACAAACGCATGCCCTTCGGTTTGAAGAATGCCGGTGCTACTTACCAAAAGGCTATGACCAAAATATTCGACGAGATGCTACACAACACCGTCGAATGCTATGTCGACGACCTCGTCGTCAAGACCAAAAGGCATGAAGACCATTTGCGTGACCTTCGCCAAGTCTTCGAGCATCTCCGACAATACGGGCTCAAGATGAACCCCATGAAGTGCACCTTCGGTGTATCCAGCGGCAAATTTCTCGGCTTCGTCATCAGATACCGAGGAATCAAGGTGGACCCCAGCAAGATCAAAGCGATCTGGGAGCTTCCACCGCCCAGTAACATCACCGAACTTAGGTCCTTCCAAGGGAGGCTGACCTCCATTCGGAGGTTTATTTCTAACCTCTCCGGTTGATGCACGCCTTTCAGCAAGCTAATGAAGAAAGACGCCCCATTCACATGGGACTCAGAATGCCAAGCGGCTTTTGAGCAAATCAAGGAGTACCTCCTTACTCCCCCAACTTTGGGAGCACCAGTCAAGGGTAAACCCCTCATCCTTTATATTGCTGCCATGGACACTTCGCTAGGAGCTCTGTTGGCGCAGATCAATGAAGAAGGTAAAGAGCAGCCCCTCTATTACCTCAGCCGGAAGCTCATCGGTGCCGAGTACCGCTACTCCCCCATGGAGAGGGTCTGCTTAGTACTAGTGTTCGCAGTTAAAAAGCTGCGGCATTACCTCTTGTCTTATCAGGTCGAGCTTATCTTCAAGCATGACCCTCTGAAGTATCTCCTTTGACGGCCTGTCCTCTCAGGCAGATTGGGGAGGTGGGCTCTCCTGTTGATGGAGTATGACATTACCTATGTCCCCAGAAAAGCAATCAAAGGACAGGGTATGGTTGAATTCTTGGCAGCCCATCCAGTGCCAGATGATTCACCCTTTAACTCGGAGCTCCCGGACGAGGAGTCCCTTGCTACTCAATCACAACAACCGGTTGAACAAAGCGAAGATGTCTTGCATTATTGGCAGCAAAGCGCTCTCACAACTAGCGTACCTTGCTGGGAGCTCTACTTCGACGGTGCTTCTCAAGGGATCACCCGGAGCAACCTAGATCCAGCCACCACGGTAGGTGCCGGCATTGTTTTCCTGACTCCTCAGGGTGGAGTTCTGTACAACTCATGCGCCCTCATGAAGTCCCTGACCAACAATGAAGCCGAATATGAAGCTCTACTTATTAGGCTCTAGATGGCTCTCCACATGGGCATTAAATGCCTTAAAGCCTACGGAGACTCCCAGTTGATAGTCCGATAGGCCCTCGGCATCTATGACGTGCGGAAGCCAGAATTGGTTCCATACCACACCGCCGTCACCAGATTAACCCAGAAGTTCTATTTCTTCGAAATAGATCACATTCCCAGAAGCAGCAACACCCAGGTGGATGCTTTAGCAAAATTGGCCGTAGCCATCAAGCTCTCGCCCGAGGGCGAGGTCGACATCGTCGTCAAGCACAGAAGACAGATGCCGAGCTCACTCGAAGGTGACACCGGTCTCACCATCTATGAGGTCCACGGCCTTGATCAGAGCCCACCTCCAGAAGAAGATGATTGGCGTGCGCCTATCATCAATTCAAGAAAGGGTGGCTTCCCCCTGATCGAGCTCAAAGAGTCCAGCTATTCCGCCGAGCAACCTCTTACGAGTTGATTGGCGACTCTTTGTATCAGCTCGTCCACGAGAAGGACAAGTCGGTTCTCCTGAGATGTGTCTCTCTGGAGGAAGCTCGAGCCATCATGCAGGAGGTCCACTCCAGATTGTGCGGTGCACACCAGGCCGGAGATCGGATGAAGCACAACATCAAGCTCAAAGGTTTCTACTGGCCGACCATGTACGCGGATTGCGTCCAGTATGCCCGCGCATGCCATCAGTGCCAAGCCTCTGGCTCAGTACCCAGAAAACCTCCTAACCCACAGCGTCCTACGGCCCCCACCTGGCCATTCACTGAGTGGGGCATGGACATCGCGGGGCCTTTCCCGCCATCTTCCAAGGGCCATAAATACATCTTGGCCGCCACTGACTACTTCTCTCGTTGGGCGGAGGCTCTACCCTTGCGAGAGGTCACCGGTGAAGTCGTTGCCAGATTCGTCTGTTGTGTCCCTGAAGTCATTTGAGTCATTCTGTGGTCACTTGGGTCATTCGACATCATTCTATGGTCATATGCATTCTGTGGTATTCTTGGTTTTGATAATGGCTAAACACTATTAGTCATTGATATTTCCCACTCTCATGTGACTGACATACGTGATGGTTCGATCATGACAGGTACACCATTACATGGACAAGAAAGACAGTGGAGCCGGCAAAGTGAAGGCTCGTGGATCGCGCCCAAGCAAGGATGTGAAAACAAGCACAAGTCGACACGCGATATTCGGCTCGTCATCCATATAAGGTCAATGCACAAAGAAGCATAGCCAAGAGAATCCAAAGCCATAAACTCCGTTGATATCTTTTAGACTATCAAGGGAGATGCCACCGACATGCACAGGCTGCTAATGGAGTTGAAAGACGGAGCTAGAACGGAAATTGGACCGACCCGGGATAAGCCGGGTTCTGCCCAGCTGGCGGTCGACCGCCAGCACAGGGGCGGTCGACCGCCCCAGCCAGGGAAGCCCAGGTCGAAGATGTTTCAGTAGCGGTCGACCGCCAGCCAATGGCGGTCGACCGGAAATCCCAGGGGCCATTCGTCTGCAGCATTTCACAGTAGCGGTCGACCGCCAGGAGCTGCAGGTCGACCGCCAGCCCCGAGCTTTCAATGTTGACTTTGTTTCCAACTTCGAAAAGGGTCATTCAACATGAATTTCTTTAATCCAAAAGTCACCTAATCACTCACAAATTGTGGATCTGGTCTGAGACTTGTCTATAGACCATTCAAGGTCTATAAAACTCTCACTTGAGGGATTAGAAATACACGGGCTTTAAGGCTTCAAGGAAGATCAAGGGAGCTCATTTTCGAGGTACTGTAGCACCTCCGTGAACAGTGTTTCGGGAGGAAGTTCTTCATCCATTCCAAGGCATTCAAGTCCAGATCTGAAGCCATCTCAACCTCCAAGGAAGAAGAAGGAATCAAGGCTCTCAAGGGTGATCTAAGCTGCATCCTATATCTTCTACATCCTCTTCATCGACTCAAGAAGATCAAAAGGAAGATTGAAGCTACATCCATCGTCTTCTTCATCAACTAGAAGAGGTTCAAGGAAGATCATCCTGCAAGAAAGAAGACACCGTCAAAGCATCCGATTCAAGCTTCTGCAACTCAGACAAGATTCTTTTCTTTGAGCATACTCTATATCTTGTTTGAGTGATTTCATATTTGTTCTCTTTTTCATTTCATACAAACAATTGAATTTGAGAATCGTCCCTACCGGTGGTTAGTAGGAAGGCAATCGGAGGTTGTCCGATCTGCGTTGTTGACGTCCCTACCAGGTGGTTGGTAGGAAGGCAATCGGTGGTCTTTCCGATTTGCGGTTCAGTGCGTGGCACTAGTGGAGCCTCACTGGATTTGGTGAGGGGTGGACGTAGGACTGGGGATTCAGTCTGAACCACCTTAAAATTTCATGTGTTGTGGTTTGTTTCATTCTAAATGCATGCTTAGGTTCGAATCAATATATTAGTAATCATCTTGCTAAGTAAATCGTTGTGTCCTTCATTTAGCTAGTTATATTCCGCTGCAATTTATCTCATCTAGCTATATAGAGGGTTACATTGTGAAAAGAGGGGCAGATCTATTCACCCCTCCCCTCTAGATCCGCTGTCCACTACACAACAAGTGGTATCAGAGCCTAATCTCTCATTATGGGGTCCAACGACCTTGAGGGAAATGGTGGATCAGCATCTAAGGGTTATTTACCTGAAGGACACTCTGTGAACAGACCTCCTTATTTCACTTGATCTAACTATCCTTATTGGAAACATCGCATGCAGGTGTTCATTCGTGCCCAAGACTACAAACTTTGGCGTGTGATCAGCAAAGGTCCGTATGAGCTTACGGATAATGAGGACTTGTGGACCAAAGAACAAATACGACAATCCACCGTCAACTGGAGTGCTAAACATATCATGCAATGCTCACTCCATCCAGTTGAATTCTCAAGAGTAGCCACCTGCGCAACTGTGAAATTGATGTGGGATAAGCTAGAGGTAATCTACGAAGGAACCTCTCAGGTACGAGAAATAAAAGCCAATATTTTAGTTTCTGAATATGAAACGTTCCGCATGAAGTCTTATGAGTCAATTCAAGATATGTATGCTCGCTTGACTGTGCTTACTAATAGTTTAACTGATTTGGGAAAGAAATATACAGAGCAAGAACTTGTAAGAAAAATTCTCAGATCATTAACTCCAGCATGGCACACGAAGGCAACCGTTGTTGAAGAATCAAGAAATCTCGCAACCACCAAGGTAGATGAACTCATTGGGTCATTAATGTCCTATGAGATCAACCTCAAGAACAAAGAGGCTGAGGCACCTAAAAAGAAGTCCCTAGCTCTTAAAGCTGGACCCAGCCGTCAAGATACTTCTGATGAAGGTGAGGATTCGGGAAGTGAGCGAGATGAGGATGACGTAGCCATGCTCACACGTAAGTTCAAGAAATTCCTGAGAAAGGAAGGTAAGAGCTTCATGAGAGGAAGGTCAAGGGTAAGAAATGATTTCAAATCTAATTTTGAAAACTCTAAGAAATCTGACAAAATTATTTGTTATTCTTGCAACAAACCAGGACATTTCAAGAATGACTGTCCCGACAGATTCAGAAAAGCTGACAAATGGAAGGGCAAGAAGAAGAACAAGGCCATGGTGTCCACATGGAGTGATGAAGAGGAAAGTGATGACGGAACTAACTCCTCGGACAAAGAAAAAGAAGATTTCTACCTTATGGCCAAAGGTGATGAAGAAATTGAGGTAATTTCTCCATTTGAAGATTATACAATTGATGATTGGGAGGATGCATATATACAACTCATGGAAAAATATGAAATGTACAAAAAGGAGAATAAATCACTGAAAAAGAGAATTAACTCATTTGTGCATGATCATGATATGAATGATAAGAATGCTCTACTTGAGACTGAAATTGAAGATCTTAAGAAAATGATTGAGGATTTGGAGGAAGGAAGAAAAGAAATGGCTGACATGGAAACTGAAAATGAAAATTTGAGAAATGAGATTGACAGCATGAAACTCAAAATGCAAACCTATGAAAAGGATAGCAAATTAAGCAATGAGAAGTATGAAGCTGTCAAACATGTCAACACTCAACTCTTGCAAAACATTGAAAACTTACAAAAAGAATTGAAGGATAAACAACAATCCTTGGAAAATTTCGTGGATGGAAAAGAAAACCTAGATGCTTTGCTAGGTACTAGGATGAATTTTAACAAGGAAGGGTTGGGTTTTGAACCAACAAATAAAAGGCCAATTGGGCTAAAAACAGACACATTTGTCTCATCTTCCGAAGCCTCCACCTCAAACACAACTCCCACACAAAACCAGCAAAAACAAAAGGACAAAGGGAAAGAAAAGATTGAAGAGGCAGTCACCAACATTCCCAAAAAGCCTGTCCAAAAATCTAAGAAAGGTCGACCTTCCCCGTAGCATAAGTCAACACTTCCTTGGCCATTGCATGCTCAACCTTCCAGATTTCACCACAATTGGATTGCACACTCATATAGGCCAACACCACCATACTTTTGGAGAAATTGTGATTCATGTGTTCATCAATCCTATAACTTTCAATCTCCTAGGTGGCAGAACAATCACTCTCAACCCAAAAATAACCAATGGCCACAATGGGTTAAGAAGCCAACTTTATCAAACTTTCACAAATTCCAACCAAGAACCTCCAAACAGAAAATGAATGTCAAAGTTGAAAAGAAAAACCAAATCCCTGCTCTAAGCAAACAAAGCATGAATGCTAAGAAGGTTTGGATTCCAAAAGAAATGGTTTCATGCTTTGAAAATTTGAAGAGTATGATGGGACCCAAATTTGGTTGGGTTCCAAACACATTTGCTTAATTGCTTGTGCAGGAGTGTCTTGCAGCCATACATAACAGGTGGTACCTTGATAGCAGCTGTTCACGACACATGACCGGAGACAAATTAAAATTTTGTCTCTTGGACGAAAAGGAAGGAGGACATGTCACATTTGGAGGGAACAACAAAGGAAAAATCATTAGAACAGGTAATGTAGGTAAGAACCTCTCCAACTCCATTGGAAATGTGTTGCTAGTTGAAGGTTTGAAATATAACATACTAAGCATAAGTCAATTGTGTGATAAAGGTCACAAAGTGTTGTTTGATTCTCATGAATGTAAAATCTTTGAACCAAAATCTGACAAGGTAAAATTTTCTGGTAAGAGAGTCAACAATGTTTACATGATTGACTTAGATGATCCTGCTTATTCAAACCTTTGTCTTGCTGCACCAAAATATGAAATTGCATGGTTATGGCATCGTAGACTAGGACATGCTAGCTACAATGTCTTGCATAAACTCTTGAAACATTCAATGGTGAAAGGTTTGCCTGAACTATCCTTTAAGCAAGAAAATAAATTGTGTGATGCATGTGCCCTAGGTAAACAAACTAGAAAATCATTCAAGGGAAGATCTGAAAATACATCATCCAAACCACTCGAGCTAATTCATATGGACCTATTTGGCCCAACCAGAACTGCTAGCTTAAGTGGTAGAAAATATGGATATGTCTTGGTGGATGATTTTTCTAGGTTCACATGGGTTTTCTTTCTCACACACAAAAATGATGCTTTTGATGAGTTTCATGCACTCTACATGAAGATAAAGTAGGACGGTGAGTTTAAAATTTCCAAGATTCAATCTGATCACGGTGGTGAATTTGAAAATGCTAACTTCTATAACCTTTGCAGGGCCGAAGTGATTTCACATCGATTTTCTTCACCAAGAACACTAGAGCAAAACGGTGTGGTTGAAAGGAGAAACCGGACACTTGTAGAGATGACAAGAACCATGCTTGTTGAACGGTAACTTCCAAGGAGGTTTTGGACTGAAGCGATAAACTCGGTGATGTGACACAACCTAGGACTTAAACAAACAAGCACAATCGCAATCAAATGGACCGATGTCGGCGACCGCTCACCCGATGCTCACCAAGACCCGGGGTAACTTGGCAATGCCAAGTGGAGGTTGTGTGGGCTGGGCCCTTGCTGGTAGAGGGCCAGCAAGGCCTAAGTTGATTCCCAAGGGTAATGGCAGTCCAATTTAAGGGAGCCGACGTCGTGCCGAGGGCACGGGTTCCACTCTTTTCCCACGGTGATCACTTATAGCAAAGGAGCTTAAGGATCGGGCTCTCATTCACGGCCAGCGGAGTTTATGAACTAATATTGAAAGAACAAGCACAAATTAGAGCAAAGTTTGGAGCACTTACTCGACCGGTTTGAAGAAACCGGTCCCGCTCGGAGACGAGGGCAAGCGGGGAGGCGGGTGGATCCCCACACGTCGCGTCGGGGTAGCTTGACCTGCCCAAATGATTACAATACTACACCTCTCGCAGGAGGGGGATCTTGGGGTGGGGGTTAAGTGATATTACAACTAAAACAACCTCCACATAGGGAGGGGCCTTCAGCCGGCCAAGTGGGGAGGGGAACTTGAGAGAGGAACACCGAAGATGGGAGGTCGCCGGTTCTGTCCACGTTCTGTGGGTGCTGATAGATGATCGAAGAAATGGTTGTTGCGACCGATGCCGAATTTTTTTGGGGATGAAACCACCTGGAAAATCTTCGTAGGAGGCCAGGGAAGTCGTCCAAATTTTGTTGATTTCTTCTGGCACCGACACTGGTCTGGGTGGAGGCCCGAGCAGGGAGGCAGATTCTTGGACTGGCAGCTTCTGGCGGCCAAAAGCAGGTTGCAGAGGATGCCCCATCAGCTCCCGAACTCAGAATCAAGCACCGCTGGAGTTTTTGGAATCATGGATGAGTCCTATTTGCATAAAAACTAACGGGGAAGCCAAACGATGCCGGAGAAGACCAGGGGACTCTGAACACTGATGACAGGTTGGTGCAGGCTGTGGGAAGCTGAACCGCGTACCCGAGGGAAAAAATGATAACTATGGTCCACGGACGTCGATAGAAGTTCCACTTCTTGATTCTGAAAGTAGACAGGAAGAGAAACTACTTTTCAGAAGAACTTGTGGCCTGAATCTTCCAAGGTTCGTCGTGGCAGAGCTTCTGCTATGGCTCATGTGCTCAGTAGGGGCAGCTCTGCGCAGTTGCAGGAGAACGGATCTCCCAGTCAGCTTGGAGCTCGGAAGGGGGCGAGACCACCGCCGTTGCGAAGAAGACAGGTAGACGCTTCCGTGGATACCTCTTGGGCCTTCAGATTCTCTGGGATGTGGTCGGGGTCGCCTCTGTAAACTGCTACTCTTCTGCTGCTAGCAAACTAAAAACTGGAGGTTGAAGATGGTGGGAGGAAATGGGGTATATGGGAGGGGAAATGGAGGTGGATGAGTGTGGGGAGAACCCTGGCTGTGAGGGGGTCTAGGAGGGGGTGTTCCAAGGTGTGAGAGGGGAAGAATAGGGTCTGGAAGGGGGTCTAACAGGTGGTGGGAGGAGGAGCTACGAATTTGGGCTTGGAGAGAGAAGGAGGAAGGTGGGGGGGGCACAAGTGGGTGGAGGGCATGTGAGTTTGAATTTCCTTTAATGTGGGGTGGTCAATGGTGGTCTTGGGGATGGGAAGAGGTGCCTTGGGAAGGTGGAGGGCTGCTTTGGGTAGTGGGAAGGGTGCTTGGGGAAGTGGGTGGGGTAGTTGGGGGTTGGGAGGTGGAGCTAGGATTGGTGGAAGCTCTCTTGGGACTAGGGGGTGGAGTAATGGGGTGTGTGGGGAAGGGGAGTGGCCTTTAATGGGGGTAGGTGGGAGAGTGGTGGTTGGGAAGGAGGAGAGAGAAAATTTTCAAAATTGGGTGTGGAGGAGAGAGAAAGGGGAATGAAAAAGAGAGATTAAGAGAGGGATGGGTGGGATTCTCTCCCTAAGACTTCTCACCTCACTAATGGACTCACTCTACCATAAAATGAAAGATAAAACTCACAAAATGGCAAATTTTCATTCATTGATTCATTAGTTGAAATGGGGGGAATGGGGTCCTATATATAGGCAACCCACATTTCTACAAAAGTCCCTGACTCTTACTACAATGACCAAAGACCAAGGGGGTAGGGGCACCCCTGGGCCTAGCCCAAAGAATTGGGCCCAATAACCATTCTAAACAATCTAATGACACTTAACCTAGGGGAATAAACAAAAGACCTAGGGACATGACTCAAATAAAAGGAAAATACATCAAATGACTCAAATAAAAATTACATATGACTCAAAATTAAATAACTAGACCATGCCGGATGCAACCGGGGCGAGGAGACGAGCTGTGAACGTGGGAATGGGGGGTGATGTCCCCATCACTCGGCATATTACATTATCAACCGCTCTATGGTAAGGCCATACACCAAAAAGACTCCTTATGAGCTGCTAAAAGGTAAAAAGTCCTCTCTCTCACATATGAAAGTGTTTGGATCGAAATACTTCATTCACAACAATGACAAAAGAGACTTAGATAAATTCGAGCCCAAGAGCGATGCATGTATATTCCTTGGATATTCTGATAGATCTAGGGCTTATAGAATTTATAATATCAAAAGTCAAACTGTGGAAGAATCACCCCATGTTTCCTTTGATGAATATCATGATTCTAACAATGATAACTCTTGCAGGAAAAATGATGAAGATGGGGAATTCATAAGCATAAAGGACAAGAGTGATCCTCCACAAGAAGAAATAAAAGAAGATGGTGACCTAGCTGAATCAAGCAATGCAAGGGATCAAACTCCAGGAGAAGGTAACGATTCTACAAATATTAGAATTCTTAAGGATCATCCCTTGGAGAATGTCATTGGTAGCTTGAATGACCCACCTAGAACTAGGTCACATTTTAAAATTGTGGAAGAATTAGATCAACTTGCTCTTGTCTCGCAGCATGAACCCAAAAATATTGATGATGCTTTAAAAGATGAAAACTGGATAAATTCCATGCAAGAAGAGTTAAACCAGTTTGAGAGAAACAAAGTTTGGCATCTTGTTCCTAGACCTTCATCACAATCTGTCATAGGCACTAAATGGGTCTTTAGGAACAAACTAAGTGAGGATGGCAAGATAATAAGAAATAAGGCTAGATTGGTGGCTCAAGGGTATAATCAAGAGTTTGGGGTAGACTTTGATGAATCTTATGCCCCAGTTGCTAGACTCGAAGCCATCAGAATTTTACTTACCTTTGCATGCTCCCTTAGAATAAAGCTGTATCAAATGGATGTCAAAAGTGCTTTCTTGAATGGCTTGATCAAAGAAGAAGTCTATGTTGAGCAGTCCCCTGGTTTTGAGAATTCTAACAATGCAGATTTTGTATACAAGCTAGATAGGGCGCTTTGTGGACTTAAGCAAGCACCAAGAGCTTGGTATGAGAGACTAAGCTCGTTCCTCATTGAAAAAGGGTACGCACGAGGTAAGATAGATCAAACATTTTTCACCAAGAAGCAAGGTAAGAACATATTGATTGTTCAAATTTATGTTGATGACATTGTGTTTGGTTCTACAAAATCTGAAATGTGTGAGGAATTTACTAATCTCATGACTAGCGAATTTGAGATGAGCCTAATGGGAGAACTTCAATTCTTTCTCGGTTTGCAGGTCACCCAAGGAGAAGATGGTTGCTTCATAAGCCAAGCCAAATACATCAAGGAGCTGCTAAAAAGATTTGGCATGGCAAACATCAAAATCATTGCAACTCCGATGAGCACCTCAACTTCATTGGATTCGGATGAAAATGGTAAATTGGTGGATGCAAAGGTCTATAGAGGTATGATTGGCTCTTTGCTTTATTTGACTGCATCCCGACCAGATATCCAGTTTAGTGTATGTCTTTGTGCTAGATTTCAAGCCAGTCCTAGAGAATCTCATTTGACTGCCGTCAAACGTATCCTTCGATATCTTGCCGGCACTCAAGATTTGGGATTGTGGTATCCGTCATCATGTGATTTATCTATTATATCTTATTCTGATGCGGATTACGCTGGATGCAAGCTGGATCGTAAGAGTACTAGTGGCTATTGCCAGTTTCTAGGCGGGTGTTTAGTTTCTTGGGCCTCCAAGAAACAACACTCGGTTGCCCTCTCAACCGCGGAGGCAGAATATGTTGCTGCGGGGAGCTGTGGCACCCAAGTGTTGTTGATTAAACACCAACTCCAAGACTACTTGGTGGATCTTGGTTGTGTCCCGATTCTATGTGATAACACTAGTGCTATCAACCTTGCAAAAAATCCAGTCCAGCACTCTAGGACTAAGCATATTGAGATTAGGCATCACTTCATTAGAGATGAGGTCGGTAAGAAAAATGTTGAACTGCATTTTGTTGATACTCTAAATCAAATTGCTGATATTTTCACCAAGCCCTTGTGTAATGACAAGTTTTCAACACTCAGAAGGGAGCTTGGTCTTTGCCGACCTCAGGCCAATAAGAATTTGAAATGATGATCATGTTCAATTTAGTGTGTGTTTTTGCAGATTGGTGTTTCATGCATTGTTGATATGTCAATATGTCATTTTGCATTGCATGTAGATGTATAATAATGAATTGAGTTCATATTCATAATGCATTGTATGGTTTGTGTCGCATCATTCTTGCATGGCCATGGTATATCAAATATTGATGTATGGAAGGGCAGGTTATGTTTGTCTCGAAGCACTCAATATGTGTGAGGTTTCACCTCTGCCAAGTACCATGTGTCAATGTCGCATATAGGCCATATAGTAAGGGGGAGTTGTCCTTGTGCAACATTCATGCATATTCATTCTGTGACATTTAATAAGTGTACAACCATGCGTTGGGTCATACATTTCATTTCTGCTATCTTCATGATTGACTAGGTCAACCTCCTTTGCCATTCCACTTGATTGCAAACATAACCCCTTCGCGTATCCATTGCATATCCTTAGGGGGAGTTTTGTTGAGTCTCTTAATCTCTTACAATCTGTGCTTCCATGGCTTACAGTCTGCATATGAGATCATGAGACTGATGAACAGATAGTGTGAGAGCTTTCTATTATATGCCCTAATGATTGTCCATCTAATGAAAATGGTTCATATTTAATGATTTCCTTGACGTTCTGAAATATCTGTTATGAAATCATCTATGTTCTGTGGTTTTAATAGACCTTAAGTAGAGATTGCATATTGTGCTTTGAATGACTATCCTGATATCTGAAAATTTAAAGTTCATGACCATCTTGGTGATACACTCAGGCTTAGTATTGTTTTTAAACATCTTGATGAGTTGGAATTCTTGAAAATCAATTTGACAGAGCAATGATATTGTTGCACGGAGAAACATGTCATGTCATCAAATCAAGTGACAAATGCATATGTCATGATGTGCCCATGTTATCTCTGTCTTAAAACTTTTGGACTCTAGGCAGAGCAATGACATAATTACTGAGAAATATATCCCCTCATCAAAGAATTGAGATAGGATATGTCATGACGTGACTTTACTATCTCTGTTCATATTGAAGCATGACAGTCAGTCTTACCAAATTCCTAGGAATACTGGCGTCTAAACAACGTGTATTCTTACGGCTTGGAGGCATGTACTAGACTTGATTACTCGTAAAATATGAGTCTTGTGCCTTCAAATGCAAATGATATTGATAATCAAACTTGTTGAATTCCTAAAATTCCATGCTTTAGTCATGATTGTTTAGCCTCAATACATGCTTTTGTGTTCTTGCGTTTGTCGTTATTGAATATGGATATATAAGACAAGGGAAGGTTAAACACTGCCATGATATGCACCTTTGGTTCATTTCTATTAAATCTTGGATGTAGCTGCTTTTCGAACTCTGTTGATGATCTCGGATTTCATTAGCTTTGAACCATCTATGTTGCTCACGGCATGCTTCAGTTTTACATATAATGGCTTGCTCTTCACTCCTTTCAGCTCTGGTCTCATAGACCTTTCACTTTATCACTCCTTTTTGCTGTTGGCAAAGGGGGAGAATTCTTTATGTGAGTCCTATGCGTTAGCTATGCGTTTATCACGTTAGCTATGCGTTATCTCGCGTTGTCATTGGGGGTTGTATGAATGGTGTACGGGGAGAGTCCAAGGGGGAGAGAATCCATTGCTCCCTTTGCATCTCATATGTGTATGTGATGGGGCTTGGGGCTTACATAACTGCTAGCATTCATATTGCATAGCATTCATATCTGCATTCATAATTGTATTCCCATGCTATTACTATCATGAATCTTGAGCTGTATATATTGCATTTGTTATAACTTGTGCCATTTTAGACATTCATATCACATAATGACTCACAGTGTTGCCATCATCAAAAAGGGGGAGAATGTTGTGTCCCTGAAGTCATTTGAGTCATTCTGTGGTCACTTGGGTCATTCGACATCATTCTATGGTCATATGCATTCTGTGGTATTCTTGGTTTTGATAATGGCTAAACACTATTAGTCATTGATATTTCCCACTCTCATGTGACTGACATACGTGATGGTTCGATCATGACAGGTACACCATTACATGGACAAGAAAGACAGTGGAGCCGGCAAAGTGAAGGCTCGTGGATCACGCCCAAGCAAGGATGTGAAAACAAGCACAAGTCGACACGCGATATTCGGCTCGTCATCCATATAAGGTCAATGCACAAAGAAGCATAGCCAAGAGAATCCAAGGCCATAAACTCCGTTGATATCTTTTAGACTATCAAGGGAGATGCCACCGACATGCACGGGCTGCTAATGGAGTTGAAAGATGGAGCTAGAACGGAAATTGGACCGACCCGGGATAAGCCGGGTTCTGCCCAGCTGGCGGTCGACCGCCAGCACAGGGGCGGTCGACCGCCCCAGCCAGGGAAGCCCAGGTCGAAGATGTTTCAGTAGCGGTCGACCGCCAGCCAATGGCGGTCGACCGAAAATCCCAGGGGCCATTCGTCTACAGCATTTCACAGTAGCGGTCGACCGCCAGGAGCCGCAGGTCGACTGCCAGCCCCGAGCCTTCAATGTTGACTTTGTTTCCAACTTCGAAAAGGGCCATTCAACATGGATTTCTTTAATCCAAAAGTCACCTAATCACCCAAAAATTGTGGATCTGGTCTGAGGCTTGTCTATAAACCATTCAAGGTCTATAAAACTCTCACTTGAGGGATTAGAAATACAAGGGCTTCAAGGCTTCAAGGGAGATCAAGGGAGCTCATTTTCGAGGTACTGTAGCACCTCCGTGAACAGTGTTTTGGGAGGAAGTTCTTCATCCATTCCAAGGCATTCAAGTCCAGATCTGAAGCCATCTCAACCTCCAAGGAAGAAGAAGGAATCAAGGCTCTCAAGGGTGATCTAAGCTGCATCCTACATCTTCTACATCCTCTTCATCGACTCAAGAAGATCAAAAGGAAGATTGAAGCTACATCCATCGTCTTCTTCATCAACTAGAAGAGGTTCAAGGAAGATCATCCCGCAAGAAAGAAGACACCGTCAAAGCATCCGATTCAAGATTCTGCAACTCAGATAAGATTCTTTTCTTTGAGCATACTCTATATCTTGTTTGAGTGATTTCATATTTGTTCTCTTTTTCATTTCATACAAACAATTGAATCTGAGAATCGTCCCTATCGGTGGTTAGTAGGAAGGCAATCGGAGGTTGTCCGATTTGCGTTGTTGACGTCCCTACCAGGTGGTTAGTAGGAAGGCAATCGGTGGTCTTTCCGATTTGCGGTTCAGTGCGTGGCACTAGTGGAGCCTCACTGGATTTGGTGAGGGGTGGACGTAGGACTGGGGATTCAGTCCGAACCACCTTAAAATTTCATGTGTTGTGGTTTGTTTGTGTGATTGTTTCGTTCTAAATGCATGCTTATGTTCGAATCGATATATTAGTAATCATCTTGCTAAGCAAATCGTTGTGTCCTTCATTTAGCTAGTTATATTCCGCTGCAATTTATCTCATCTAGCTATATAGAGGGTTACATTGTGAAAAGAGGGGCAGATCTATTCACCCCTCCCCTCTAGATCCACTGTCCACTACACAACATCGTCCGGCACAACATCATATACCGATTCGGTACTCCAGCCGCATAGTGTCCGACAATGGGACACCCTTCAAGAATAAGGCCGTATACCAGTTAGTGGCCAAATTTCAAATCGACTGGAGAACCTCTTCGGTCTACAACCCTCAGGCCAATGGCTTAGCGGAAGCCTTCAACAAAACCCTCTATAAGCTCCTGGCTAAGGTGGTTAGCCATCGAAAACACGACTGGGGTGAAAAGGTCTTTGAGGCATTGTGGGCCTACCGGACGGTCTACAAAACCCCTACGGGGTGCTCGCCGTTTTCCCTTGCCTACGGGTCAGAGGTGGTTATCCCCATCGAAATCCAGTTTGCCTCTTATCGCGTGGCAGTCCACACCGGCCTCGCCAGTTCTGATGAAAACGAGTACCAGAGAAGGCTAGAAGAGCCCGCCGACCTAGAAGGCAAGCGACTCGAAGCCTATAAACACCTACAACCATACCAGGCCAGCATGGCCCGGGCCTATGATAAGCTCGTTAGGCAGCGAGCTTTCAAGCAAGGCGACCTCGTCATGATCAAGGAAAAAGAGGTCATGGCGGGGCGCTCCAGTGGAAAACTACAGCCAAATTGGCGAGGTCCGTACATCATCCAGAATGTCTATGAGGGTGGGGCCTACACGGTTGTTAATCACAAGGGTCACAGACCGTTCCCGCCTCTCAACGGCAAACACATGAAGCTATATTACGCTGCAGAGCATGAGTTCACGCGCCAGCCAGACTGATGCGCACGTCCCAGCTACTACCAATAAGGCTGATCATCCCCCGTGGAGGATCCCACCGGCCAGTCCTTCCAGTCTACAATTCCCAGTCAACCAACCAGCTCAGCTACTCGGAATCGCCGCCAGGCATCTGCGGGAACCGGTCTCTGGCCCTCGTTCCCGTCACTATGGGAGCACGAGCACCTCTGCACCGACACCAGTCTAGCCGCCAGGCTCTCAGGTAAGTCAAAAAAAAAACAACACAACAAAAAAAATGGGGTTAAAAATAGAGATGTCCCGACAGACCCAGTCATCCTCACCACAATGGGGTGGCTAGGGGCAAAAAGGCCAACAACCTGACCGAGGTGGAAACCTGAAAGGGCACCTTAGGCAAAAATGGGAAACCCCTCAACGTGAAAACCCGCAAGGGTGCGTCGGAAAAAGCTAAAGGGGGTCGACTCTAGCGAAAACCCGAAAGGGCGGTAGAGCCGATAACGAGAAAATCTTCTTCTCCCTACCAGTCAACACGGCCTTCCACCTGTCCTTTGGTGGGTAGCTAGCCTCACCCAGAACCAGTCCCCAATCCCCTTGCACTGCTACGGTGCAAGCCCTTCAATCCCCCAGTTGACCTTGCATTACTCCCGCTCAGCTTTGCCAACCTCTGGCCCTCACCTCAATGTCGCGGTTCAACCAGTCCCTGTAACAGTCAAACTTTCAGCCACCGTCTCGGTAAACTTGCATCCTGACACATTCCCAGACATTTACTATTCCCTGCCCCCACATCCCACGTATCTAGTAAATCCAAAGCCCTCCAGTTCATTAGAATCCCAATTCCCCATACAACCCCAGATTCACTAGTCACAACCCCAGTCATACCTTGACATGGCAAAGTGGCCTTTCTCCACCATGGCTTAAGGATTTCAAAAAACCCTTAAGAGTGGTCGAACAATATTCGGCCACCCACACCTTCCAGTCTCAGGTTACGTCCCCTGACAGCAATAGGCTATGGATGATAGTCTCAAAAGAAAAAAGAAAGAAACAAAAAAAATGGGGTTAAAAATAGAGATACCCCGGCGGCCTCAGTCAACTCCCTCTATGAGGCGACTGAGGGCAAAAATTGCCACCAACCCAGCTGAGGTGAAAACCCGAAAGGGCGCCCCAGGTAAAATCGGGTAACCCCTCGGTGCGAAAACCCGCAAGGGCGCACCGGAAAAAGCTAAAGGGGGCCAGCTCTGGCGAAAACCCGCAAGGGCGGTAGAGCTGGTAAAGAGAAAAAAAAACTTTCCCCCTCTCCACTTTTCACTTATAAAGCCGTCAGCCATGACACGTCCCGATGGCGAGTTCAACATCACTTCATGACGATGGTGGCCACTACACCCCTGAGGGTCGGTCATCACCAGCTTTCAATTCCAGTTTCGGCTACAACGCCTTCATAGGCCAGCCGCTAGTCTCCAGTTTCCAGCTTCGGCTACAACGCCTTCACAGGCCAGCCGCCAGTCTCCAGTTTCCAGTTTCGGCTACAACGCCTTCACAAGCTAGCTGCCAGTCTCCAGTTCCAGTTTCGACTACAACGCCTTCACAGGCCAACCGCCAACTTCTAGTTCCAGTTCCGGCTACAAAACCTTCACAGGCCAGCCGCCCAGTCTCCAGTTTCCAGCTTCGGCTACAACACCTTCACAGGCCAGCCACTAGTCTCCAGTTTCCAGTTCCAGCTACAACGCCTTCACAGGCCAGCCGCCAGTTTTCAATTCCAGTTTCAACTACAACGCCTTCACAGGCCAGCTGCCAGTCTCCAGCTTCCAGTCTTGACTATAACGCCTTCACAGGCCAGCCGCCCATTCTCTAGTTCCGGCTACAAAGCCTTCACAGGCTAGCCGCCCAGCTTCCCATCCCGGCCTCGGCTACAACGCCTCCACAGGCCCAGCCGCCAGTCCTCAACTCCAGCCTCGGCTACGACGCCTTTGCGGTCTAGCCGCCCATCCCCCAGTTCCAGTCTTGGTTATAACGCCCTTTCGGGTTAGTAACCTGGCTCAGTTCCAGTTCTCAGCCATTGCACCTTTCTAGATCACCCCGCTAGTTTCAACGCCAGTCCCCTTTCCCAGTCACAGTCCCTCTTGCAGTTCCGATCTTGGTTGCCATGTCCGCCTAGGCCATCCAGCTAGTTCAATCCCAGTTGCCCAGACACGTACGAGTCCCATTTTCTTTGGCTGATGGCATAATGTTAGCCAATGTTCCACCATCCAGCTCAGGGTCAATATACACCCTCCAGAATCACCTCTACAACCCTAAATCACGCAAGTTGCCCCGTTCTTACGGGCCTACATTGGTTCCCCGGTATGTGGGTTTTCATCCCCCAGGAGGATTGACCCCCACATATAGCCCTTCTTTCCTCTACTACCCAGTACTCAACCTCCATCTTTTGATACCGAGTTCCTTAAACCCGGTTCCTGTTATCACTCATGGCGATGCGTCGTGGGACAAGCAAGTACGACTAACACTAAGGGGTCGTCAGTTCACACGCATCATTCCATTCCATCAAAGAAGGGACAGAACAACCCAGTAAACAAAGGATCTAGAGTTCATTAATACTCTGTAAAAAGAGCCCAAGACATGCCCTTGGGGTAACAAGATCCGTACACTCCAGACATCAAAAAAAGGGGGGGGGGGAAGATACAATCAGGGCTCCGGCTCAATCCCCTCTAGCGCCGCAAGGTGAGAGTCCGTTGCTGCAAGCTCCGCCTCAGGGTGGACAAGAGCTGAGCACTGGCTCCGACTGTAGCCTCAGCTGCCTGCCACTCGGCTCGGACGTGCTCGACGACTGCCTGCCGCTCCTCTCAAGCCCTTCTCATGGCCTCGGCCTGGCTCTCCACCTCCCTAAGCTGTGCGGCTCAGTCCTGAGATGCTGACGCGGTCGCCTCGGCGTGACTCCTCTACTCGGCTACGGCTGACACGAGCCAAGCCCACTGCTCCTGCGCCTCTCAGATCGCCGATAGCCTCTGAGACCTCTACTATTGCACCTCGCGGAGTCGTAGGTACTCGGCCCAGATCCCAGCCAACCCAGACATCCAGAGCTCACGTGGGAATCCGAGCGCGTGATAGCCCTGGGTGCACTCCCTCAGCCGCTGCCTCAGGTCCTCCAGAGAATGAAGGGGCTCGCTCTGTGAGTAGTCTCGCGCCCGCTGGAGTAGGGCGGCACCTGCACTCGCCTCCAGCAACGGCTCTGGCGGAGAGGCGAATGGAGGCCACTCGACCCCTAAATCTAGGGAGAGGTCTCCAGACGCAACCAACACTCCAGTGGAACCTGCATAGTTCCAACAAACTCCAAAAGGAGTAAGCAATACATAAAAGACTTCCTTCGACAAACAAGGTGAAAAACCTGACAAAAAAAAGGAGACAAGTCTTGACTCCTTACTTGGAGCAAGTCCAGCCGACTCTGTGACATCATCTGTCGGGGTCGGGGAAGGTAACTGCACCTCCGGCTCCACAGCATCACCTACTGGGGTTGGAGATGGTAATGGTTCCTCCACCATCCGATCATCTCCAGCAGTCACGGGTGGGACAGGAGGCTCCTTCTGCCCGCCCTCACCAGGAGCCGACGCACGCTCCTCCTCAGAATCTGACGCTGCAAATAACTCAAGAACGTCAGTACTCTTCCTTATAGAGCTGACAAGCACCAGATAAGGACGGAGAGGACCACTACATACCTCTAGAATGGGTCCCCATCGGAACCTCCCTACCAGCAGAGGCCCCGGAGGACGAGGAGCACGAGCTCGAGCTCGAGCTCTCCTCTGTCTCCATCTCCGAGCCGCCATCGTCTGAAGAGCTCGACGAGGTCCCCGATGAACTCCCGAAGGTGGCCAAACCTGAAGCTCCTGCAAGCCAGCGCAGCAAACAAGGTCATCACAAGACCCAGCTCTACATGAGGATGCCTCTCCAGCTAAGAGTTGCAAACAAAAAACTCACCGGTCGGAGCGCTCCCCTTTGAAACCTTCTCGATATCGATGATCTCCCAATCGCCCTCAGCAGGGGCCACTTTTGTAGGCCCCTCCTCCACCATCTCGGCCCTGTCGCGGGGCAGCTCACCTTCTTCTAGAGGTGAAGGTACACCTGCAAACAATACCGATAGGACCTCAGCACTAGAAGATGGTCAACATGAAAAGGCTTAACAGAAGTGGTTAAGTCTCCAGCTACGCACCTGAGGGTCCCATGCTCGAGGACCCGACCAGCCCCATAGTGCAGGCCGACACCACAGCCAACAGGGAAGCTTGCTCCACCCCCGCCAATAGCTGCGGCAACAAGCTAGACACTTCCTCGGTCGCAGGCGGTATCGAAGTACTCCTCCCCTCAGGCTCCCCTTCAAAGGAGGGAAGAGACACTGAAGGGCCGGTACGGACCAGCTCCTGAATCATCTCCAGAGTTGCGGCTGGATCCTCACCTGACAAATGACATCATAAAGTCAGTCAGTATCGGCAACCCCACGACTATACAATGGAAGGGCAATGCCCTCCGCAGCGATTCAGTGCTCACCCGAGCCATCTTGGGTCACACCGGGCTCCTGCCCGTCAACGGATGGGGGCACCTCTCCTGGCATCTCAGGAGAAGCCGCGGTCTCTGATGTCCCAGCCATCTCTGCATGACACCAACAACGATGTCAACTGCCAGAATCAAATACAACCGTTAACATAACATGCTCGGTTCCAGAATTATTTACCTGACTGAGCATCCTTTGAAGCCTTCCATGGCTCAAAATCAGGGAAGGCCTCAACATTGGGGGCGATCTCGTCCATCATACGAAGGAGCCCCTCCATATCTATCTCGTGATCGACCCCGTCGTCAGGAAGTGGGTCAACCTTCTGAGGTGGCGAGAAGGCCGCATCAGCCCCGGCCTCCAGCGGCGCTGTGAAAAGCAAATCCAATTGCACAAGGTTAGCCAATCGTCAAGGTTGAATCAACGCAAAGCAAGTAGGTGAATGTGGCACTTACTTAGAGCCGGCTCGCCTCAATATGCTCCCTGGCAGCGGGTCCCCTAGAGGACTCACCAACCTCCCTGACTCTGCTCTCCACCCGGGGGCGCTTCCTATGGGGCTGAAGGGCCCCGTCACTATCCCCAGAAGATGTCCCTGTGGAAGGAGGACCCCTGTCCGCCGCGGGACCTGCCAATAAACACAACCACATAGGATCTCTCAACCATATGCCCTAGAAAACTATGAAGCAGGGCTAGCAGGCTGATGAAGAGGTCTTACCTGAAGTCATGAAGGGGGTCAGCAGCAGAGGAACTAGCTGCTCCGGCTTCAAGCCCACGACCCGTGCGGCCTTCGAAACTGCCACCTTCACGTCCCTTAGGGTGTAGGCACACTCGATAAGGGACACCAGCTCTACGGGCCCAGTTGACCCGATCACATGGGCGATGTGACGCCTCCAGTCATCGGCTGCCGTATCTGCAAAGCTCCCCTCAGGGAGCACTCGCTCCAGCGAACCCCGCTGCTCAAACCCGCAGTCTGCCAGAAACTGGGTCTACCAAGTCCTCGATGCCTCGGGTCGAGGTGCCCTGACTCTGGTACCTCCAGGCGCCGGCCGCGCCTGCCTGAGGGGCTTCAGAGCCCCGTTGCCACCTCGCCCCGTCGACAAAGAGCCTCGGCTCCCCCGGGGCGCCTGCTGCACCAGCCTCTCGACCTCCCGGCAGATCTGAGGAAACCGAGTCCGCAGATACCCATCATCCAGTGTGATAAGAGGCAGGTCCTCCCTCAAGAGACGGGTCTCCTGAGCTTTCCGGATCGCCGAGGCCTTCTGTCGGTACTGGTGACTGTGCTCGAACCACCATCTGGCGTAGTGGACGTCAAACCGTCCCCTGCATCCCGGCCCAGGCGTCGGCAGCCGTTCCGGCTCTCGGCGATAGTAAAAGTCCCACCACACCGCGGCTAGCAAATGTGTGTCCCAACCTTTGTACTGACTACCCGCCAAAGGGAACTCCTAGTTCGGCGGGATCCCCTGGTCGTACCCGATGTTCCGAGCGAACCTGTGCGGGTAGTACGGCTCCAAGAAGCTCGTCACGGACTGATGTAAAGGCAGCTCCACCGGCCGGGTGCTCATCACCCACTCTGTGTACAACGACGCGTCCGGCTCCGGTAAGGTAGGGCGCAGGCCGCCCCACCATTCAAAGGCACCATGATCAGGTGGGAGTCCCTGGTAGCACCGTCAAAAGGGACACCCTCCTCGCCCCTACCGGGCAAGTAATACAAGACCCTCCTGGCTCCCTCCAGCTGCATCATTGCATCCCCATCGGGCTATCCTATGAAGCTGAACAACAATGGTGCCGCCTGGTTCGTCACAGTCCCGCGAGACACCAACCCTGGGAATAGCAACCCAGCCCATGCACTGAGGTAGTGAGTCGGCAGAAGCAGGCTCCTCTCACGTGGCGCCGGTTGCGCCGCCAGTACTCCCAGTAAATTTATTTAATTTATTTTAAATTATTAAATTAGATTATTAATTATTTAAATTTAAATTAATTAATTTATTATTTAAATTTAAATTTTTAATATTTAAATGATTAAATGAAATAATTTAAATGATTAAATAATTCTGTTGGTACATTCGAGTAATTAAACGTTTCACAAGTAATGAGCTAAATCGAAACACCAAAACGAGGTATTAGTTCTCATTTAAGTTGGGCTAGCTTGTTTTTAGGATTCCATACTTTAGGCACTTTTGGTCTCAACCCTATAGGATCCACATAAACCAATTCTCAAAATTTTCTAGTCCCTGGTAAACATTGGCCAAAGCCGCTGGGGCTAAGGCCAGTCTCCGCCCCTCTGCTAATTGGCACGCAAGCCACAACATCTCTACTCGCAGCAGGCCATCCTCCCCGTGGGGGACCACGAACGTCGCCAGCCAGTACACCAGGTACGCGGCCAAGTGCGTCACATTCGACAGTCGGTGGGGGTTCCACCCCTCCCGTGGAGCGTAGATATACCTCGGATGCGTCCTGAATCGCAACTCCACCTCTGTTTACTCCTCCCAGAAAGTCTGGTCTCTGGCGAACTCCTGGTGAAAACAGAAAGGCCCGTTGTAGAAATGACGGACCCATGCGTTCAGCGGCACTCTCGGAGTCTGCGCTACTTTCTCTCTCCCAATCAGGGCTAGGTCCCTCCAGGTCTTCAATAAATACCGGTAGCTGTAAGGAACCCGATATCTCCCATATCCGTCAGTATGGCTGCGATGGAGGTCATCCAGTACTACCTCCTCGTATCCTTCGCCGCTGATCGGCAACCTAGAGATCCTCCACAAAGACCACAAGTCTAATGAGGTCTCTCCCTTAGCTGTCGCTACGGTGTTCCACCTACGATTGGAGCGCTCCGCCAACGCCTGCAAAAGCCCTGAGTAGCAAGGGTACCCGTACAGAGCCGCAGTCACAGCATATCTGACGTCGGCTCGGTCTAGCAGCACCCGGTAGTGGTGTACTATGCCCATCAACCACTCAGTCGCCCCCTGGCGGTACCTATGTGACAGAATCACCGCCCAGCGGCCATACCAACTGACTGCACTCTGTCGCAAAATCTCATAGAGGAGGCTGTGGTCGTCATAGCCCTCCCCAGCGTACTCCAGCCCTGATGGCTCAAGCACTAACCCTGGACTGCCCTCTGTCTCTGCTCGGTGGTGTCCATGCAAAGCCCAGGAGGCAGGACCCATCACTCCAGCACGAACTCCAAACTGGTCTGCTCTTCTGAAGAAGCCCAGGCACTCAGCACTGGGAAACTGACTCTGCCTCCAGTAATCCACAGAGAAGCTCGGGAAGCCACAAAGGACTATCCCGTGCAAGCTATCCTGACCCACTAAGATCGCCCGCTCCAGTCGGCGATGGTCTCCAGCAACCCGAGAGTCACTCTCCTCCATGCCTGGTGGGACAAAGTGCCTGATAAACTCAAACAGGTGACGGTCCAAAGGGAACTCCACTGGATAGGCACCGCTGTGATCATAAGTGTAAACTCCGCCCGCCTCTGACACGCGGGCCAGCTCCACAACCCCGACCCCGTTGCCGCGCTCGCCGACGGGGCCCTCTGCCACAACTGCCTGCCCACCATCAAGCTGCTCCACGCTGGCCGTGGTAACAACCGGTGGGCCCAAAGGGGGCATGGGCCGCTCTGTTCTCCTTCCCCAGTGGTCCTCCTCCCGGACCACACGCCTCGGGACCCTCTCGTCCCTGCCAAATCGGGCCATAGCTGCAAGACATAGCACAAAAATGGTCAGTATGCCAGAAATTCAATATATACAATACAGCAAATCACAAATATATGAAGCATCAAAATGCAACTACAACAACTCAGAAGGAGAGGTTCACGGGCCGTACGCCCTCGTCTCTGCCTCCGACGCACGACCCGTGGGGGGCATTTGTTGTGCTCGGACTATTTCCCCAGCCAAATACCCAGAGATAGGGGTTCGAGAATTTTCTCAAACACCTTCAAGGCATGGACTACCCGGCCCCTATGACAACCCAGTGGGCCCGACCGATGGCCCAAGCACGTTGGCTGAGGTGCATGACGGCCCTAGCAATCAATCGGGATCGCTCCCGATTCATAAGTAGCGGATTTCTTCCGCACTCTACACAGTCACCCGGGCCGCCCCGGGGACACTCCGAGTACAAGCCATGCCACATGGCACTCAGTGAAGAGGCTAGGGGCCTACCCCGGAATTCCTTCCCTCAACCCTCCAAGGTCAAAGGGAGACCCAAATGGGTCAATCACAGGCTCAGGAGGCCCGTAGTACGCGTGTACGGCTCACACACGTGTGTTCGGTATTCTGCCGAACACCTTGTGGGCGCACGTGCTTCAACCCTTCTACACCAACCCGCGGGCCACCCCACGGTCCCAGTACACCAATTGGGTCCTACAACGACCCCCCAGCAAGCCGGGGTCACCCCTGACCCTCAGACACGCGGCAACATGCCACTCGACTTTAGCTCTCGGGCCAACCCGAGGCTACCCTGCCAACCAACCGTACAATGAGGCACGTAGCACGAGGTAAGGCCCATCGGCCCAAGGTGCCTCCTTCTAGCCCTTACGGACTCCTACCCTTGGCCTTTGGCCAAATCCGAGGCCCGTCGGCCACCTACGTGGCTCGTTCGGCAACCCGGGGTGTGTCGGACATTTGCCCAAACACCTTGCGAGTGGCCACTACAACTCGAAGAACAATGGCTCCCATGGGCCATTTCAAAACCCCGAAACTTCATATCCCCCAAGAGATATCCCCAGATGACAAAGGAAGATCCCCGAGGGCCATCCCTCAGGGTTACGGCTTTGCCCGGGGGCTCGTGCGCCCCAGGGCGTGGCCGCGCCCCCGAGGAGAGTGAACTCCCCGGGGGGCCGCGCCCACTCCTCAGCCCGAAGGTCCGACAACCCTCCCCAGTCCCTGTTCATGCAGATGCGGTCCGAGGTTCGTGTAAAGCTCATTCGTTGTACCCGTACATGGAAGAATTCACGAAGACGAAGTCCCGGGAATACGTGGAGTCGCACACGCCAATCCCTCGGTCTACGCGCACAAGCAGCCAGTCAGCCAATCCAAGCCCGTATCCTTTGTCTTCTAGCGTTCAAACTGAGTCAAAGTGGGGCTAAATACACAAAAACCGGGTTTTTATAGAAGGGGGACCACTCCCTCTCTCTCTCTCTACCTGGTCCGCCCAAACCCCCCCTTGGGGAGGGGTTTAGGCGGACCAACTTAGGCCTCCAAGCTGGTCCGCCTAAACCACAGGGAGGGGGGGTTTAGGCGGACCAGCCTGGACCCCCAGGCTGGTCCGCCTAAACCCTTGTATAACAAAAAAAAATATTTTTAAAACAAAAAAAAGGGACCAACATGGTCCGCCCAAACCCCCTTGGGAGGGCGTTTAGGCAGACCGGCTTGGACCCCCAAGCTGGTCCGCCTAAACCCCATCCCCTCCACTCCGACACACACACAAACACACATAAAAAATTTAAATAAAATAAAAATAAAAACACTATTTGGGGGGGGTTTACCCGGACCAAGTTGGACCCTCAACTTGGTCTGCCTAAACTCCACCCCCACCCCTTCAACTTCTATAAATTGCCCCCCTTACAAACCAAAAAAAAGAGAATGCATACAACACGTGAAGGAAGGAAGCAACGCACGGACGAGCTAACTTCCCCGGCCTAACTGCCACACCCTCGGACTCCCGAGGCCTTCGGCAAGGGTCGGGAACGTGAGAAGACAAGTGCGCGCGCGATTGACTTGCTAGTCAGCTCACACACGCCGAGGGTATGTCTCACGTACTCCCCTCACGCGGTGCCTAGTCGTCTCATGCCAAGTCCATCTCTGCCTCGTGTAAGATGACCGTACCAACGGCGAATATGCCTGTGCCCCGGGTCCGCCCGTGTACGTCGACTTACGGCACTCGCTACGGTGACGAAGGGTACCGCGTAACGATTGCGTCGGCCCTCGACACGGATCCGCGTGCCCACCGTTCATCCTCCAGTCAGCCGTCGGCCCCTCAGATTGATGAAGCGAGTCTAGTCGCACCTCTGGCCCGGGAATCATAGTCCCGAGGCCGATCTTGACTCTCCAGCATGACAACACTCGCCGTCCGAGACCCGGACCCGATCGCTCGCCTTGAGCCGTGTCCGACCTCGGCCAGGCGCCAGCCATGTCCGTTCTGACCACGAAGGCAGTCGGACCTACACCAACTCCTCTGTAAAGAGTTCTAGTAGAACATGCGGACACCCGCTTTGTCACGCAATGACCTGGGGGCCGACTCACGTGTCGGAAATGTCCCGCGGCTTGCGCCCGTTGTACTTCGGCCTCCTCGGCCCATTTGTAAAGCCCATGTGGCTCATCGTAATACCAGTGACATACATACGCCCGTATTCGGGCCTCCAGCTTCCTACCCACACCACTCGGCATCCGTGCCCGATACCCCAACTCCAGTGAACGCACCTCAGTCTAACACATACCCCTAGCTGCTAAATGCGCCCAACCCTCCACCCATGGCTTTAGACACATATACAGACTTTTCTTCAGCATGGAACGAAGGTATTCGGATTCAATCCGATGTAAATAAACACCAGTTGCTTGCGGCCTGTGGGGAAAGACGTCCTGTACACGATTCCCACAATCGCCTACGCACTCGCACCCATGTAACCCCTTCTCTCCACGTGTCGCCCGATCCCCTGAGCCCACGTGCCGCGCCTTGGTGGCGCCTCCCCGGTCAAACCTTGGTTCCATGAGTGATTGTCGAGAGATCGACTGGCTCGCCCGCACCCTGTCCGGTTAACCCTTAGCCCGACATTTTCCCGTGCCATTCCGCCCCTTTCGACTTTCCGTAAAAGGAGAGTGCCCGGTACCACCGTGAGAGGCATGCAACCGTAAGGAGGATACCTGAGATACATCAAACTCCCGTATTTTTCCTTCCCCGCTGCATTCCTTCCTTCACCCCGGTTAACCGGCACAAAAACCCGCGCAACAGGGTGGAAAAACTCCTCGCCGAGAATGTGAAAAATAACACGTTTCTTGCGGTAATTAATGAGAGCATAATGCTTCTCTAGCCAATCAAGGCCGAGAATTGCATCATAGTCCTTCATCTTCAAAAGATAGAAGTGACCAAGTAACTCCCACCCTTCAACAATTACGGGTAAGGAAGGATAACTCTTTGTAGTGGACAATGCTCTGACTGGGGTGTGCACTAGAAGAGGCACATTCAAGTCTATTTCTACCAAACCCAACTCACCATGCAACACGTTTGAAAACTGCATAAAAATGAACGAATGAGTAGCACCGGTGTCAAACAAGATTCTAACACGGAAACCAGATATTGAAAGTGTACCTTCAGTCACATGGTCCGCTTGTTCCGCATCTTCTTTGGCCAATGCAAACACTCGTGCTGGCGCTCGGGATTTTCTGGCTGGCTTTGCTGCTGCTGTGGTTGCTGCTATCAGGGCTTTACTGGGCATGTTTAACTGTGCCTTCAGATAATCCTTGATCTTATGATCTGGGCTTCCACATCTAAGACACATGCCAGATACCATCCAGCACTCTTTACCACCATGCCATCTTCCGCAATGCTTGAATTCTATCTTGTCTCCTGACGATCCTCCCGATCCACCGGCTTGTGGTGAAGCTGACTTTATCGGTGCATAATCTGACGGTCGAGAAAAAGACTTCTTCTTCTTGCGGTCTTGTCGTTGAAATGATGACGACGGCCTCTTCATCAATGCTTTCTTCTCTTCTTGATATCGATCCATTTCACTTTCTTGTCGGCACGCCGCACTAAGAGCTTCTTCCATCGTTCGATGATTGAATGCCACCAGTCTAGTCCTCAATGATGGTCGGAGGCTCATCACAAACTGTAATGTCCCGGGTTTTTCGGATCTGGATCTGTGGGGTTTGGATCACTTTTCACGGATTGCGGATCCTATCCGATTGAGCTTCAGACTATTTTTACCGGATTGTCGGACCCGTTGGTCATGTGCCTGTGAGTTTCCTTGGGTCCGTGGTGTTGTGAGGAGCACGTCCGTATTTTTTAAGAATTTTCGGAGCGCCTTTGTGGGTCCCGGGTTGCGTTTCGGGTTTTACGTGTGTTTTTGGCTGTCGGACCTTCGGAACCCCGTGTAGGGTGAACCGTTGCGTTCTCTAACTCCGGAATGTTACCACTGCGTTGTGCGTCTTCCGAGGATCAGGGAGGTGATTTTTTCCTATTTTCCATATTTTTGGTAATTTCTATATTTTCTATATATATAACCCCTTTTTCTCTCTCTCCCCATCTCTCATTTCTCTCCCTTTTCCCTCTCTCTTCTCTCACGTTCTCTCCTCTCCCCCTCTCACTCCGGGCGACCGACGGAGGCGGCGAGGGCAGGGCGGCGTGGCTCATGTGGCGTGGAGCGATGGGCACGGGACGAGGATCGCGATGGTGGAGGCGGTTCGTGGGATCGCGAGCCGACGAGGGTTTAAACGGCATTTCTTCGTGGATCGACGACCTCGGGGCGCGAAATCTTTAGTGGAGGTAGGGAGATGGACCCCCAACTTGTGCTCTTCCTTTCCCGCGAGTTTTGTAGACCGTGGCGAGCCGAGCGGGCTAATCGGGGCGTTTTGGGAAAAACTCCATGTTTTAGGGTTGAGCGTCGATCCGCCGTTTCGTGAGGTTTCAGACCGATTCGGGGGTCTATATGCATGCTAGGAGGGTCGGGGGATCTTCCCCCTTATTTTCCCCATCATCCGTGGATGATCGGGGCATGGAACGGGTTTTTTGGGTGTTTCCCGCAGTCCCGTTCTCAGGACGCTTTGGCGGTCCTTCTAGAGACCGCCACACCCCTGGCGGCCTAAGGTAGGCGCGCCATTTGTTGCTATTTTGTAGACAGGGCTGGCGCCACCTAGCGGCCGCAGGATAAATCGCCAGACCGGGTGGCGGCCGAGTCTCCGACCGCTACCCTGTTCCGACCGTAGGGCGTCAGGTACCCATGGCGGTCGTGGGTTCGGGCGCCAGAGTCATGTAGCAGCATGGGGTAGGACTACCAGGCTAGGTGCAATTCGTCTTCTGGCGGGCCAAGGGCGGACTGCTAGAGGCCTTGTAGCGGCCTAATGCTGGACCGCTAGAGTCTGGGTGGCGGCCCAGGGTAGGACTGCCGGATGATTCTCCGTGTCGGGTTCGCGTTGTGTTGGTCTCCGGTCGACCCGGTCGTGATCCAGTGGTTGACCTTCGGACTCGTGAGTATCCCGGACATCCCGTGGGTTTTGTGTCCGTGTTTCTGCGGTGTCGGGAGGTGCCGTGTTACCTCGATTAGTGTGCCCATAGGGGTGTGTGTTCCGGGCTTTGAGTCACGCTCGATCGAGTCACCGTTTATCGGTGTGAGTGCGGTGGGGTTCCCCCGCATGTCGTGAGTTCCTTCAGAAGATGGTTCCTTTGTGAGCCATGTGTTTGGCCTTGGATTGCGAGTCCAGTCATCCGACCTGGGGCTGGAGGTTTCCGGCTTTTTCCCTGGATGGGGAATCAGCGTGGCGGCTTGTAAGTTGCCTCGGGAATCATGCTTCTGTGCTTTCCGCGTGGGCCATGTGTGTGGCCTTAGTCCCTTGAGTTCCCTTTCGAGGGGATGGTCTCGGTGGCTCGTAAGCTACCTCGGTATTCATGCTACCGTGGTTTTAGACCTAGGGATTAGACTAGATCGATGGCCTTGTGCTGTTGCGTACGACGGTCTTGACCCTGAGTCTCGTGACTCAAGGACCGTTGGATTTAGTGGGTCTAGAGGACCGTCCAGAGTCGAGTGGCTCGATGCCACATGGTTCTTCTCGACTTTCACGAAAAGTGCGTGTGTGGTTCTCGGAGTTTCTCCTTGGAGAGTGGTCACACCAGTGACTCCCCACTAGTCGTAGCCTTCTAACAGGCGAGTGGTCCCACCAGGGTGATAGGATCGATGCGATGGATTCAGAGGGGGGGTGAATGAATCCCACCCCTAAAAAACTTTTCACTCAATAAAAGACTAGAACACTATCAAGGCAAATAGACAATCTGAAGAACAAGTTAAGTTCTCTTTTAAACCACTGAGCAAATATATAAGGTGCTCCTAAACAAGCAACTAGCGGAAGTAGCACAGATAGAAACGAGAGTGCTAAGGCAACCTGTGAAGGAGATAGAAGACAAGGAACAAAACACAACCACACTGCACAGAGGATTTTTAGGTGGTTCGGTCACCAAGACCTACGTCCACCCCTCACTCCCAACCGGAGTGAGGCTTCCACTAACAACCCTAGAACAGTAGACTCAGTCTGCAAACACTTGTTGCCAAATAGCTTGACCAGGGGAACAACCTCCCCTCTTCCTCTCAACCGGAGGGACACCCCAAGTGACTCCCAGCCACTTGGAACCAGAGACTAGGTCTCTCTTCCTCCAGACTAGGAGGGAACGCACCAGTGACACCCAGTCACTGGCAACCAGAGACACAAGTCTCTCTTCCTCCAAACCGGAGGGAACACCTTGACTTGCAACCCACAAGACCAGAACCGGAGACGAATCTCCCTTCCTCCAAACCGGAGGGGAACCCACAAGTGACAACCTCTCACTTGCAGACCGGAGACAAGTCTCCCTTCTCTTGAGACCACAAGAGGAACACCGATCTCTAACCAGAGAATCGGAAAGCACAGAAGATCAAATAAAAGGAAAACAAGAAATGAAGATACAGCAATCGAAAGCTGGAAACACAATGCAAAATGTAGCTCTCGCAGGAGCAACTGGATTGGATCTGATCCAAGTCCAGTAGACAGATCTTCAATAAAATCTTCTTTCTTCTTCTCCACGAACTCTCTCTCTTTCTCTTCTTCTTCTTCTGCTTTCACTCTCTGCCTCTCTGCTCTTTTTCTTCTTCTTCTTCTTCTGCTCACTGCCTCTCTGCTGCTCTCACTTTCTTCTATCACTCTCTTGATCAGCCCTCTTCTTTTTTTCTTCTGCGGATGAAGAAACTTCACATATATATATCAGCAGCAACTAGGGCGTGTGCCCCCTTTATCCAGAGGACACCTCGGATCACGTGCCAGGTGCCAACCTCGGATCACGTGCCCATTCATCAGCTTCATGAACAATACCTGTCACACAGACAGAACCTTATCAGATTAATGTCAACACTTTGTACAAACTTTGTTGTATAGACTTGATGCAGTGTATAGACTTGAAGGCTTGATAACGAGTGTATAGACTTGAACAACTAGCCAACGAGTGTATAGACTTGAATAACTAGCCAACGAGTGTACAGACTTGAAAGCTCGGAAAGGATTGTATAGACTTCATCTTTGAAGGAGATGCACATGTGCATTGAAGTGTGTACAGACTTGGCGTGCAGGCTGCTGGACGCAATGTATAGACTTTGCGTGCAGGCTGCTGGACGCTGTATAGACATGCTGTGCAGGCTGCCAGACTATGTATAGACATGCTGTGCAGGCTGTGGGGGAATGCGTAGACTCTGCGTGAAGGCAATGCATGTACAAGTGATGTAATGTTTAGACTTCATGTATGCAGGACTGTGGTGTGTACACACTTTATAAATGCAAAGCTATGGCATGTATAGACTTCGTGCATGCAATGCTATGGCGTGTACAGACTTCGTGTATGCAAGACTGAAGCGTGTACAGACTTAGTGAATGTGACGCTGAAGCATGTACAGACTTCACGTATGCAGACTATGAGCATTACAGATGGTTGTACAGACATGCCAAATGAGTATGCAGACTTAGTGTGCACCATTGTGTAGACTTTGTAACATGCAGTATGGGCATAGCAACACAATATGCAGACTTCGTGCAATGCATGAAGCAGTGTATGCAGTGTATAGACTTGGAGTCCAATGTGCAACCAACCGATGTATAGACATTGAATGCTTACATGCAGACACGATGTATAGACTTAGTTAAGACTGTCTAGACTCTGCATGCGAGCTATGGCGATGTATAGACTTGGTAAAGCTTCAAAGCACAAGACACTTGGCCAATGTACAGACTTGGAAAGCTTGAGCCAATGTGCAGACTTGAAACAAGTGAACACAGCGATGTGTAGACTTGGCCAATGTACATACTTGAAGCGAAGACCAATGTGTAGACTTCAGAAATGCATAGCGACACTACAACGTGACAGCGTCAACGCAGCAGTTCACCCTAATGTGAAGTTAGATCTGGGTCAGTTCAGTGGGTCGACGCAGTGACCCCATGCGTCAACGCATCCAACCTTATCTTCAAAGCCATCTGAGGCATTTCAAGGCTGCGTCAACCTCGTGGACTCAATGGGTTGACGCCATCTGAACTACTTACGAGATGTATAGACATGCGAATCTGATGTAAAGACTTGAGGGGGGTCGACCCACAGAGCTAGCACACTCATGCATTCTCCACAGAATAAATCAGTCATATGCATTCATATTGCTATCATTCAATGTGATGTTCTTAGCAAAACAATATGGTGACTCATTTATGTTGCTATCATTAAAACACCACATAATCATCAAAGCACAAGGGGCACAACATTTCATGCACACATGCATATGGTGACTGATAGTGTTTGCTATCATCAAAATCACAGGGGCACAACAATCTCCCCCTTTTTGATGATGGCAACACTATGAGTCACACTGACTCAATTCAAAAACATTCTCCCCCTTTGACTTCAGCAAAAAGACATTAGTTAGAGAGAGGAAAATTAAGCAGATATGAAACGATTGATGTAGTATTTCTCCCTTTAACTACATGAAGGCACATTCTTCCCCAAAGAGCAATATGGCTCATACCAGTTTCTCCCCCTTTGTTTAAAAAAAAATCATAGAAGAGGTATGAATGCAGAGATGCAGATGCAACAAGAAATGCAAGAACTCCCCCTAAATATATGAATGCAAGATAATTCTCCCCTTAAATCATGGAATTTCTATGCAGCATGATTCATATGACAAGGAACTCCCCCTCAATAAATGGAACCTTATGAAATGAATGAGAAGGAAACCACAGGGGCAATCAAGGATAAGTTCAGGTCATGATGAATCAAGGACAGTGAGATTCAACAAGATTTTCAAGGAGATATCAATCTCATAAATCCAAAACATAAGTTTTCAAAGTCTTCCATTATAAGGGCTTATGAATGATTTTTATTGTTCAGCGGGGTTTAAACATGATGTATGCTAAGTTTGTCAATAAAATTTTGTATTTATATCTAAAGTCACGGTTTAATAACAGTGAACCAAGCCTTCATATATATATCTTGATTAACCTCCCTTTCTCTTACACAATCAAATTTATTGACTTCTTTCGGAATTACATGCACTAGTATTGAGATCAAGCAGTTATGAAGTCATATGATTTTGTCTAGGGTTGTAGCAATTTGATTTTAGCATCAATATTCAAATATAGCAATTTGTTCAACAAATTTTTATGCTACACATTTTACGAGCACTCTAGTTCAGTGTACACCTTGTAACTAGAGGATATACGTTGATCAGACGCCAATATCCCTAGTGTAACTAACAGTCATGCTTTATATAAAGCGAGGTAACATTTACACTTCATGACATATCTCAACTCATTTCTTGATGAGTGAGATGTATTTCTCAGTGTGCATGCCAGTGCTCTGCCTGATTAACACTCATTCTTAAGCAGAGTTAACTATGGCACCTCATGACACAGTCCTTTGGACATGTGTTTCTCAGTGACCAAAGTCATTGCTCTGACAGAATTTACCCTTTAGACATTTCAGAAAAACTCATTTGCTTCAAATCAATAATAATTTCATGTACTTAACCAAATAAAGCCATGTATTCAATAATGTAGATTTCAGAAGATTTTACAAGACACAGCATGAAACAGATGGTTACAGTTTATTAAACATGATTCAGATATTTTTTAAGAGATTTTAAAGTCAAACTCAATGAATACATTAAACTTAAACCACCTGAGTTATTTCAGACATTCATAAAAATGTATAATAGAATATTCCTAGTTCAAGTGTTTTCAGATTTATGATCTAGATAGCCCCATTGAAATCTTCATGTAAGACTGATAGAATTCTGATACCAAATGATAGAAGAGATTTTGAAGCCTAGTGTTTTCAAAATATGATCAAGGTTTGTCAACAAATGCAATGAATTCTGACAAGTGTATGCATTTGACAACCTGCATGCAATGTATTGACTCCCCCTGACAATATGCATTCAGTCAATCTTTTTGGCAATTTCATTGTAATGAAATGCAATTAACTATATGTATGCAAAGTCATGCAAAGACTCAACATTGAATGCTATGCAAAGACATGTAATTAACTACCCCTGAAAACATGCAATGTTTGCCATGAGAACTGAACATATGTCTTTGAGACTCATGCACATTCAGACTGCCCTATCAAGCAATATGACCCATGATACTAGGCGGAGAACCTGGTCTAAAAGACCATCTCACACACAGTAAGAGACTCCAGATAGATTTCCCTGCCTTTTAGTAGCTTACTATTTGATATACCATAGTGGTCAATCATGATAATTCAACATGCAGTCCGATAAGCAATCCAGATTTTCAGTGAGCTATGCAACAGACAGGTTTCAAACAACATTCATATGCAGTTCAGATTTTCAAAAATTACAAGTTTATTCTCATTTCAATATCTAAACAGCCAATTCATATGAGCATTGAGAGACATGAATACCCATAGTGTCCAAAAAATGACAAATATGCAAGAACACATCAAACAAGATATGCAATGAATTTTAAAACAGGAAATACAGAGAGTTTACCTGAAAATTTCAGAAATGGGTTTTCATTCTTGAGTGCCTTGGATTAATCCCCTCTTTATTAATCAGCTTCCAAGGCACACCTGCAAGTTAGCAAACTATTTTGCACAAATAGGCACCCAAGAAGTCTTGGGTCCCGACATGATAGTATCACTCCTAGCAGGTTTTCTCAGCACATTTTTAACTTGATGATCATCAAATTTCATCAGAGGATAACCATCCATCAAATGTCCAGATTTGCCATAATGATGGTAAGAAGCAGCAAATTTCTGATTTGATTTATGCACATTCTTATTAGCATGAATTCTATGTGCATATGCATGAAATTTTTTGTTAACAGAATTAAAATTCTGTTTACCAAAATAAGCCAACCAACAGTCAGCAGCTCTATAGCCTGGCTTCCCACATTCAAAACATACATGAATCTTTTTTTTAAAAATAGATTTATTTCTACCATAATCATTTCTGTCTACAGGGAGTTTGACAGTTTTAGAATTAAATTTTCTACCCTGAGCATGCCAGCATTCAATGGCCCTGTGGCCTGTCTTACCACATTCAAAGCATGTAATGAGCTTATCTTTGAAAATAAATTTGTTCCTGTCAAAAACCATTTTGTTAACAGGAGATTTGGCAAATTTGGAGTTGAAATCTCTCCCTTGGGCATGCCAACATTGGGCTGCAATGTGGCCCATCTTGTCACAGTGAAAGCATGAATTAGAATTTCTCCTACCAGCATTCAGCCAGCATTCAAATTTCTTATGACCCAATTTTCCACAATTAAAGCATGTCATATGCTGGTTTATTGAATCAAACTTGTTCTTGTTAATAGCATGACTGTTTGCATGAAATTTAGCATGATATGAATGATATGTTTTCTTATCACTTGCAAACCAGCATTGTGTAATTGTGTGTCCTACTTTGTCACAGTGAGAACATTCAATTTTCTTTTTCTGAGATGAAGGATTTTTATCATGAAATTTCCTAGCATTCATATCATCCTTCTCCATCAATTTACATTCATGCATCAGATGTCCAAATCTATGACAGTAATGACAGATCATTTTCTTTTTAGATGCATGTGAGTGTGTGTGAGGACTGTGATCAACATGCACTGATGAACCCTTTTTATTTATTTTCTGTTTTCTAGTCTTTTTTTGATTTTATCCTATTTTTCTGTTTTCTTAGCCTTGTACTGAGGTGGAGATGAGGTAGAAGGCTTTTCTTGTTCTGAAGATTTAACGAAAACAGTTTTCAGGTTGGATCCATCAACCTTCCTCATGACTGGATTGTAACATAGTCCCTCTTTCTTAAAATTAACCTTTGTTCCCAGCATTTTCTGAGCAATGGGCTATTTATCTTTTGATGTTGTGGCTACATTTGAAGCATTTACAAATGATGTCATAACTTTGTTCTGAAAAGCCTTTTTATTTAGATTGTTGTAGCCCAACCCTTCCTTTTTGACATTAACTTTTACACCTAGTAGCTTGTCTAGTGTTTCTTACCCACTCACAAACTTAGACAGAGAACTCTTCAAATCTTGAATTTCATTTTCAAGAGATGCAACGTTTATTTCATAACTTGCAATCTCTTGTTCACTGCAATTGGCAACTTCATTCAAGACTTTGTTAGCTGTTTTGTATTTTTCAATTTCCTTTCTCAGCTCATCTACTTCTTCAGTTTTGTTTGTACAGATCATTTTTCCTTTCTCCAATGTAAGAAGTCTTCCAGACATGGCATTGTTTAACAGCTTCAATTTCTCAATTTCTTCTTTAAGCTTATCATTTTGAACCAATTCATTTATTAGAAGCTGATCTTCTGAATTGACTTCATACTTTCTTCTATTTTCAATTTCCTTCATTTCTCTTTGCTGTTTTTCATCCTTTTTCTGTAACTCCATGTTTATAGATTTTATGGCTTCAAGTTTCTCAATCAGCAAATCATTCTCTCATTTAAGTTTCTCTAAATTTTCTTCATTTTCTTTAGAGAATTTTCTGAGGGAATCTTTTTCAGACTTCAGCTTGTCTAAATCTGAGTTCACACTTTCGAAATTTTTCATCAATTCTTTACTCTGAACAAAATCATGACAAGTTAGGCTAAGCTTCCTCTCAAGTTCAGAGATTTCTTTTACATGATCTTGATTCTCAATTTTCAGCAATGAAATTTGTTTCTTCAACATTTGAATATCAGACATATAAACATCATGAACATTTTTCAGTTCAGCACAATTTTTACATGGAGAATTCAAACTGTCTGATCTACTATTCTTCTTCAAATGTTTGTATTGTTTTCTTAAGTGTTCATGAGATTCAAGCAACTCAGCATATGCATTCTCCCAATCATCTAAAGAAAAATTCTCGAAGGGATTTACCTCTTCATCATCATCTTCTTCATTTTGGCTGCCACTTTGATTGCTTCTGTTAGCCATCATGCTGCTGTCTTCACTTCTCTTTTGAGCTCGCTTCAGCATATCTAGAATGTCTTTAGCAGAGCTGCAATCATGAAAGCAGGAATGTAAAGCCTTATCAGTAGCTGCCTTCATTAGATTCATATCTATCTGATTCTCTTCATACATTGATCTGTGACTGTCAGTCCATTTGGATTTTTTCTTTGGTAATTTATGAGGACCGTGTGAAATTAACTTCCACAGATCAGGATTAACTGATATAGCATAATTTTTCAGACTGACAAACCATACATTAAAATTGGAGCCGTTGAAAACTGGTGGATCACCCATGGGAACAGATCAGATTTAATTCAATAGGAATATTGATGCACCAAAAGCAAATTAGCACCGAAGACTGCAAGATCGGATCTGCAGGTCGCTGGACCTTCTATGCAGACACCGCTCTGATACCAATTGATAGGATCGGTGCGATGGATTCAGAGGGGGGGTGAATGAATCCCACCCTTAAAAAACTTTTCGCTCAATAAAAGACTAGAACACTATCAAGGCAAATAGACAATTTGAAGACCAAGTTAAGTTCTCTTTTAAACCACTGAGCAAATATATAAGGCGCTCCTAAACAAGCAACTAGCGGAAGTAGCACAGATAGAAACGAGAGTGCTAAGGCAACCTGTGAAGGAGATAGAAGACAAGGAGCAAAACACAACCACACTGCACAGAGGATTTTTAGGTGGTTCGGTCACCAAGACCTATGTCCACCCCTCACTCCCAACCGGAGTGAGGCTTCCTCTAGCAACGCTAGAACAGCAGACTCAGTCTGCAAACACTTGCTGCCAAACAGCTTGACCAGGGGAACAACCTCCCCTCTTCCTCCCAACCGGAGGGACACCCCAAGTGACTCCCAGCCACTTGGAACCAGAGACTAGGTCTCTCTTCCTCCAGACCAGGAGGGAAAGCACCAGTGACACCCAGTCACTGGCAACCAGAGACACAAGTCTCTCTTCCTCCAAACCGGAGGGAACACCTGGACTTGCAACCCACAAGACCAGAACCGGAGACGAATCTCCCTTCCTCCACATCGGAGGGGAACCCACAAGTGACAACCTCTCACTTGCAGACCGGAGACAAGTCTCCCTTCTCTTGAGACCACAAGAGGAACACCGATCTCTAACCAGAGAATCGGAAAGCACAGAAGATCAAATAAACGAAAAATAAGAAATGAAGATACAACAATCGGAAAGCTGGAAACACAATGCAAAATGTAGCTCTCGCAGGAGCAACTGGATTGGATCTGATCCAAGTCCAGTAGACAGATCTTCAATAAAATCTTCTTTCTTCTTCTCCACGAACTCTCTCTCTTTCTCTTCTTCTTCTTCTGCTTTCACTCTCTGCCTCTCTGCTCTTTTTCTTCTTCTTCTTCTTCTGCTCACTGCCTCTCTGCTGCTCTCACTTTCTTCTATCACTCTCTCGATCAGCCCTCTTCCTTTTTTCTTCTGCGGATGAAGAAACTTCACATATATATATCAGCAGCAACTAGGGAGTGTGCCCCCTTTATCCAGAGGATACCTCGGATCACGTGTCATGTGCCAACCTCGGATCACGTGCCCATTCATCAGCTTCACGAATAGTACCTGTCACACAGACAGAACCTTATCAGATTAATGTCAACACTTTGTACAGACTTTGTTGTATAGACTTGATGCAGTGTATGGACTTGAAGGCTTGATAACGAGTGTATAGACCTGAACAACTAGCCAACGAGTGTATAGACTTGAACAACTAGCCAACGAGTGTATAGACTTGAAAGCTTGGAAAGGATTGTATAGACTTCATCTTTGAAGGAGATGCACATGTGCATTGAAGTGTGTACAGACTTGGCGTGCAGGCTGCCGGATGCAATGTATAGACTTTGCATGCAGGCTGCTGGACGCTGTATAGACATGCTGTGCAGGCTGCTAGACTATGTATAGACATGCTGTGCAGGCTGTGGGGGAATGCGTAGACTCTGCGTGAAGGCAATGCATGTACAAGTGATGCAATGTTTAGACTTCATGTATGCAGGACTGTGGCGTGTACACACTTTATAAATGCAAAGCTATGGCATGTATAGACTTCGCGCATGCAATGCTATGGCGTGTACAGACTTCGTGTATGCAAGACTGAAGCGTGTACAGACTTAGTGAATGTGACGCTGAAGCATGTACAGACTTCACGTATGCAGACTATGAGCATTACCGATGGTTGTACAGACATGCCAAATGAGTATGCAGACTTAGTGTGCACCATTGTGTAGACTTTGGAACATGCAGTATGAGCATAGCAACATAATGTGCTGTCTTCATGCAATGCATGAAGCAGTGTATGCAGTGTATAGACTTGGAGTCCAATGTGCAACCAACCGATGTATAGACATTGAATGCTTACATGCAGACACGATGTATAGACTTAGTTAAGACTGTCTAGACTCTACATGTGAGCTATGGCGATGTATAGACTTGGTAAAGCTTCAAAGCACAAGACACTTGGCCAATGTACAGACTTGGAAAGCTTGAGCCAATGTGCAGACTTGAAACAAGTGAACACAGCGATGTGTAGACTTGGCCAATGTACAGACTTGAAGCGAAGACCAATGTGTAGACTTCAGAAATGCATAGAGACGCTACAGCGTGACAGCGTCGACGCAGTAGTTCACCCTGATGTGAAGTTAGATCTGGGTCAGTTCAGTGGGTCGACACAGTGACCCCATGCGTCAACGCATCCAACCTTATCTTCAAAGCCATCTGAGGCATTTCAAGGCTGCGTCAACCTCGTGGACTCAATGGGTTGACGCCATCTGAACTACTTACGAGATGTATAGACATGCGAATCTGATGTAAAGACTTGAGGGGGGTCGACCCATCTAAGAAGGGGGTCGACCCACAGAGCTAGCACACTCATGCATTCTCCACAGAATAAATCAGTCATATGCATTCATGTTGCTATCATTCAATGTGATGTTGTTAGCAAAACAATATGGTGACTCATTTATGTTGCTATCATTAAAACACTACATAATCATCAAAGCACAAGGGGCACAACATTTCATGCACACATGCATATGGTGACTGATAGTGTTTGCTATCATCAAAACCACAGGGGCACAACACAGGGAGTGGTGGTGAGGCTACCCCGAGAGACGGTTTTTAGACTGATTTTCATTGGGCCCCACGTCTTGCAGCCAGAGTCCGGCTGAGGGGAAAACCAGTAAGAGGGCCAGACCTGGGACGCATGGTCTGTGTGTGCACACGTGGCTGGAGGCAGTAGGACCCGCGCTGACGAACGCGACCCCAGCTAGTCACTTGTTATGTGGTTACTTGTACGGTGTGCCCGTTCCACCAGGGGTCGAGGGGGACACCTGAGGCGCGGTCTAAGTCGTCAGTGGACGCATCCGACCTTGCTTCTGGTGGGAAGGTACTCCTATCACGTGAGACATGACTCTCATGTTTCTGGGTTCCGTTTCCCGTCTGCGAGATGTGGTTTTCTGGACTGTCGGGTGTTTCCGAGTTAGTGGCCAGAGTGCTAGTAGCTTTACCGAGGTTGCGTCTTGTTGGTGCAGTGTCTGCGACCAGGTGGTCGAGTTTGCACCTTGGATAGCGTGTCCAGGTTGGCCGTGTTCTGGGAGATAGGCCTCTATGGCGGGGTTACCGTGGGGTTTTACTTCGGTAAATGGTACTAGTGTGGTTCAGTGGTCCCGACCGTGAGATCGAGGTGTGTTTTTCTGGTACAATAGGAGTAGCTGTAGTGCTGAGTTTTGACCGGCCACCAGTTCACTGTTCCTGTTGTAGTTGTAACTTTCCTTTCCACTACCACCGTTGGTTCCGGTTGGGGTTCCGCGGGACCCCTGCTGAGTCTCTGTTTAGAGACTCATCCCTACTTTTCAGGTGAGGCGGTTCTTCCTCGAGGTTCGAGGGTGCTGTTCGGAGGTTCTCAGTTGCCAGCTTGCCGGGCTGAGTGTTCACTTGGCATGTGGTACGTTTTATTACTTTAGACTATACTTTCTGTTGGACTGGACTCTGTTGTAGTAGTTGTTTATTTATTTCTATTAATTGTTGAATTGTCCTGCTTTATTTCTTATTTCTTTGTACCTCCACACTCCTTTTAGTCCTTCCGAGCCCTCCCGGCTCGTGGGCCCGCCAGGATTCGAATGGTATCGAGTTCTTCCCGGTATCCGGATCTTAGGTCGTCACAGCTGGTATCAGAGCGGTGGTTGTGGACGTACATAGGAATTCGAGATATTGCAGTGATCAGAGCTCATAAGGTCCAGCATAGTCGGCAGTTGGCTTAAGGTTTTGTGTTTATTGTCCGCTTGACTTCTCACTTGAGAGCTTGAGTGCGCTGTGTGGTGCTGTGAAGGTGGTTGTTGTTCGTGGCTTTCATGCCGGTGTGGGATCTAAGGATCGAGGTTGAGAGCTTTCTCCCTCATCAGTTGTGGCCCCGGTTGTGCTGTGTCGGGCAGAGGTTGTCGGTAGGTGCGTTGCTACGGTGATGTGTTCGAGGTGTTTGCAGTGAGGTCAGGTGGCTGGTCCGGATTGCTTGTGGTTAAGTGGCCGTGAGTGTGCTCTGAGGGAGCTGTTGTCGAGTCTGGCCACTCCAGCTTGAGGTTTATCCAGCCCCTGAGGTGTTAAGGTTGTGGTTTGAGGTGGCAGAGCGGGTGCACTGATCGAGAGGTATGCTCGGGTGAGTGGAGGATCTTCTCGGTGAGCTGCTGTTTCGTCGAGCCTGATATTCTTGTCATGTTCGGTGGCGTCAGGAATGACGTGTCGGTCCTGGTTATTCTTGCGAATTTCGAGGCAGGATTGGGCTATGGTGTCCCATTAAGTTCTTGCTCCTGCGCTTTTGTGTGCGAATGGTTTGCGTTCACCTTGGATTTGGTTTGAGATGTGAAGGTTCCGCGGTGAGTTTCGGGACTCAAGGATGAGCGTCGACGGTTGTCGGTTATGGCTCGTGTTGCGGCTCTTGGAGTGGCGTGTTGCAGTTCGAGGAATTGCAATGGTGGTGCATCGAGAGATGCTGTGATCGTGGTCTGATGTGACACTTGCTGAGTGTGTTAGAGGCGCTGACCTGATGGAAGTGATGGTTTTTCTCGGTGCTGGAAGGTGCTGTTTCCAGCATGTGCGAGGTTTAAGGTCAGGTTGAGCGTGGATACTTTCCGTTGGTCGGAGGTGTGATCGGTTTCTCCTTTGGTTGGAGAGATTGTGTTTGGCTAAGGTTCGTCGTCTTGCAGTGTGTTTCTGAATTGGTTGGCCTCTATGTGCCATGAAGGTTGTGCGAGACGTGATCCGTGTTTTGGCAAGGTGGTTGCCTGCGAGGGTTGTGCCCATTTTCCCTGGTGTGTAAGGGTGCTGACGCTGTTCCGGAAGGATGAGTGTTGGTTGGGCGGTGTTCGCATTTTTGGCTAGTGCTGGAACTTTTCGATGCGTGGTGGATCGGAGTCTGCGGAGTCGCAGAGGGTTGCCAGATTGGGAGTGAATCTGTGCTTTGGGTTCGAGGCAATGGTGCTTTCCTCACCCTATTTTCTGAAGTTGACCAGCCAAGTTGTAGATTGTCGGGATGGTGAGTCCCAAGTTGCCGTGTTGGCTGTGCGTGTGGATCAGAGTGCGCAGCGGAAGCCTATGGGCTCACAACCCATAGCTCTCAGGATCGTAGCGTTGGTTGCTACAGGTGGATTTCCTGAGGGGGCGTTGAGCATCGGAGGATTGGTTCCTCGGTGTGAGACGTGTTGATGCTGTGCCGTTGCTTGAGGTGTTATGGTTCTTGGCACTAGCAGGATGGAGTGTTGGGAAAAATGTTGGCAAGTGTGCCGCATGAGTATCATGTTCCTGTGATGGAAGCCGTGTCAGGCGTCGGTGTTGGACCCGGATGGGGTTGTTGAGGATGTCGCCTGACGGAGGTCGAGGACGTGTTAGTCAGAGTCAGTGACTTGGCACCCGACTTGTATTGGAGGTTGTGTCCTCGGATGAGATCGTCTTTGGAGAAGTGATCTCTGGCAGGTTGTGGGTTCCTGTTGGTAGCTGCGAGTGACTGGTAAGGCTAGTCTCGTAGCCGACCACGGTAAGATGTGTATTGTTGGAGACCTGTGTGCTTTGATCGTGGTGTTGGCGACCTGGTTGCCATAATTTTGGATGGCACTTTCCTCCCATAGAGATGTGTGCCGTAAGTTGTTCATGTGGTGTCCCGTGGCTCTATGGTGAGGGTGGAATCGGGATTGGTAGGTGTCCACTTGGATTAATTGAGGTGAAGGATGTAATGAGACAAGACGGAAGAGTGACGCCTGTGGGCCGAGGCCTTTTAGTGAGATTGGCATCGGAGTGGTGGTCCCTGATGGGACGTTGGTGTCGCAATGGTTATCCCTGGTTTGGTGACCAGCATGGGATAGTTCCCCTGTAAGTTTGAGTCGAGTGAGGTGATGACTGAAGACACCAGGATCTTGTCATTTTGTTTCATCGTGCTCTCCGAGAGGATCGAGTTGGCGCGATGATCGAGATCGGATGCGGTGTCTGAGAGGAGTTCAGCTCGAGATGTGGTAATTGTCTGTGTGTGAGTCAATGGATGGCCTATTGTGAGTTGGATTGTGCCCATTGGGTCGATGGAGGTTTCCCGTTGACGAGCAGTTGGTGACCGGCGGGTGGTCTTTCACAGACAGAAGATGCTGTTGTGAGCCGGTGGAGGCTCTATATTGATTGTTCCCTTAAGAAGGGTGTGCGACCTGTCAGCTGGCTGTGAAGCTGATGTGTGATTTTTCTGCTGACCATAGGATGGATCGGTAGCTGTTTCTTGTGACGAGGGTTGTGTCTCCTCGGTGAGCGCGATGGTGGCAGCGGTGGCATGATTGGTTTTCATTGTGACTGAGGTGATACTGGACATGTGCTTTTGTGTTGTGCCTGCTCCAATGGCCGGTGTGTGTGCGGCATGTGGAGCGAGGTGTCGTTCGTGGTGTTAGTTTGGTTGTGTCCCTCAGGATCGGTGTTTTCGTGAGAATCGAGGTTTTCCGTGCTGGGGCTCTGACAACGTTGTCAGTTGGTTAAGGTGTTCTTCCCCTGTGTCTTGGTGCTAGTCCTGAATTTCAAGGATGAAATTCCTTTAAGGGGGGAGGGCTGTAATGCCCCGGATTTTTCAGATCTGGATCCGTGGGTTTCAGATCGCTTTTCGTGGATTGCAGATCTTGTCCGATTGAGCTTCGGACTATTTTTACCGGATTGTCAGACCCGTTGGTGGTGTGCCCGTGAGTTTCCTTGGGTCCGTGGTGTTGTGAGGAGCACGCCGATATTTTTCTAGAATTTTTGGTACGCCTTTGTGGGTCCGGGGTTGCGTTTCGGGTTTTACGCGTGTTTTTGGCTGTCAGACCTTCGGAATCCTTTGTAGGGTGAACCGTTGCGTTCTCCGACTCCGGGACGTTACCACTGCATCGTGCATCTTCCGAGGACTAGGGAGGTGATTTTTCCCTATTTTTCATATTTTTGGTAATTTTTGGATTTTCTATATATATAACCCCCTTTTCTCTCTCTCCCCATCTTTCATTTCTCTCCCTTTTCCCTCTCTCTTCTCTCACGTTCTCTCCTCTCCCCCTCTCACTCCGGGCAGCCGACGGAGGCGGCGAGGGTGGGGCGGCGTGGCTCGTGGGGCGTGGAGCGAAGGGCACGGGATGAGGATCGCGATGGTGGAGGCGGTTCATGGGATCGCGAGCCGACGAGGGTTTAAACGGCGTTTCTTCTCGGATCGGCGACCTCGGGGCGGGAAATCTTCGGTGGAGGTAGGGAGATGGACCCTCAACTCGTGCTCTTCCTTTCCCACGAGTTTCGTAGGCCGTTGTGAGCCGAGCGGGCTAATCGGGGCGTTTTGGGCAAAACTCCATGTTTTAGGGTTGAGCGTCGATCCGCCATTTCATGAGGTTTCGGACCGATTCGAGGGTCTAGATGCATGCTAGGAGGGTCAGGGGAGCTTCCCCCTTGTTTTCCCCATCATCCGTGGATGATCGGGGCGTGGAACGGGTTTTTTGGGTGTTTTCCGCCGTCCCGTTCTCGGGACGCTTTGGCGGTCCTTCTAGAGACCGCCACACCCCTGGCGGCCTAAGGTAGGCGCGCCATTTGTTACTGTTTTGTCGGCAGGGCTGGCGCCAGCTGGCGGCCGCATGATAAACCGCAAGACCGGGTGGTGGTCGAGTCTCCGACCGCTACCCCGTTCCGACCGTAGGGAGTCAGGTACCCCTGGCGGTCATGGGTTCGGGCGCCAGAGTTGTGTAGCGGCGTGGGGCAAGACCGCCAGGCCAGGTGCGATTCGTCTTCTGGCGGGCCAAGGGCGGACCGCCAGAGGCCTTGTAGCGGTCTAATGCTGGACCGCTAGAGTCTGGGTGGCGGCCCAGGGTAGGACCGCCGGATGATTCTCCGTGTCGGGTTCGCGTTGTGTTGGTCTCCGGTCGACCCGGTCGTGATCCAGTGGTTGACCTTCGGACTCGTAAGTATCCTGGACACCCCGTGGGTTTCGTGTCAATGTTTCTGGGGTGTCGGGAGGTGCCATGTTACCTCGATTAGCATGCACATAGGGGTGTGTGTTCGGGGCTTTGAGTCACGCTCGATCGAGTCACCGTTTATCGGTGTGAGTGCGGTGGGGTTCCCCCGCATGTCGTGAGTTCCTTCGGAAGCTGGTTCCCGAGTGATGCGGGACGGACACGCGACCTGGGACTCTAGCTCGCGATCGTCCCTATGCGAGGGAAACGTTTGACCGTGCGCGGTTGAGAAACCGGCAGTGAGTCTCGGGTATCGGTCTTTCCGCGTGAACTCGGATCGAGACACGGGACGGGTTACACTCACTCTCTCCCAGCGGTGAATAAAAGTATAGCAAGCTAGGAACCTACACTCGCAGCGGCATATACGAATGAATACGAAGTAAGCAAAATGCGATAAAGAGTGGGGGCGAGTGTACCTCCACGCTCCGGGCGTGGGGAAGACGTTCCCGGCCAAGTACGGTAACTCCCGGTAACAACGGTAAAAACTTAATTACAACAGTGCATTTTATTGCCCACTCCATGCAGGGAGGTAAAGGGCTACAAGTGGGGCCCGGGAGGACCAACCCTGGGTTGACGGGTAACAATTCGAAGGTGCGTTCGGGGCGAACTCGGCCAGCTGATCCGACTCGGTCTTACGTCGACTCGGTATTGCGCCGACTCGGTTTTGACTCACTGGACAGCAAGGCACGGTTTCCAAAGAAACATCACCCTCCTGAGATCTTCTGAAGTGGGACGATGGCGGGACATCCCTGATTGACTCCCTAAAGTGGCGGTTCCAGAAGTTGACTTTTGGTAATTTTGCACGAATTATCCACGGAGTGATTTTTCTTATCTGCACAGGGAACAGATTTGCGCGTCTCGGCGGAAAGAATTAATTCTATCAAATCCAAAATCAGATCGAGGTGAAACCGGTGGGGTTGGAAAGAAGACTCCCATATATACCACATATAATTTTTGTGGGTCGATCCAACGAAGGGATGTGAAATGGGAGGCTCTACAAGACTGAGTTTTTTCTGTGGATCTGTTGACAGACACTCAGGACAGAAGGGGATCTGTAATACCCCGATAATTTTTATTGAGCCCAATGTATTTATTAAGCTTTTATTAACTTAAAATTGAATTTTTAGTGAATTAATGCTTGAATTTTGAATTTTTAATATTTAATTCCTTAGAAAATAGAATAGCGAAAATTCGACTACCTTATAAAAATCTGAAAAAATACTAATTGGGTCAAGGACCATGTAGTTAGCAACTTTATCTTCTGTGATCGACCCAGAAAAAATCCGTAATTAGGGCTAATTAGTGGATTAAGCCTAAAAGTGCACACTTAGTTAACCTTTACCTAACTTCATCTTAAAACATCAAATTAGAGCTTAATACTCAACCAAATGAGCTCAAATCGGTGGCAAATAAAAGGCCACGATCTAAGGATCAATAGCCCTCTATCAATCGAATCAAAACCTAACCCTAGCACATGGTGGCGGCCGAGTTTTGTTGAAGTCAACCTTGGCGGCGCCATTTTCAAACACCACCTTGCGTGGTCGATTTCACCCAGCTCCGAAGTCTCCAGAAGCTCTATGAGCTATCAAAATAAAGCTCTTCGAGTCTATTTTCATTTGGTGGCTGTGGTGTTTGCATTGGAGTTCGATCCAGGAAGATCTTGGTCGTTTAGTGGAGGTGGGTCGGCAGCCGTCGTCCTCCTTCCTCTCCTCTTTGTTCCATCGATTGAGGTAAGTTTCCTTAACCAAAATCTACACATGAATACATCAAATTATTCCCCTCGACGAGCTCTTTCCAGTGGTTGTAAAAGCTCTAAATTTCATTAGGTATCCAAGGAGATATTGCGGTTTTTCTAAGGTGCTGTCAAGTTCGTTCTTCATTCTAGGGCTTTAAGTTCTCTCTTCGATTGAGGTAGGATCTAACAGCTCAACTCTAATTAATATACATGGATGTAAGCATCATCATGTTAGCTTTCATTTGGCGTAGAAATCCCCAAATTTCATTGAGCATGTCTAGAGAATTTTGGATCGAAGTAAGAGCATGTCTAGGCTTGATTTATGCAGTGTTCTTATGAGTCAAAGCATGATTTCGGGCTGATTTTGAGTTGCATATCTTGATCCCCATATAGCATATCATACATGGATGGAATCAGCATCGAAGTAGCTTTCTTTTGATATAAGAAGCCCCAAATTTCGTTGTATATATTGAGAGAATTTTACGATTTAGTAACTGCATGTCAAAATTAGGGTTTCCCGTGTTCTTACTTTGATAAATCGTGATTTCAGAAAGATATTATGAAATTGATCTTACTGTTAGGTAGAGTTTTTCATTATCTTTCCAACAGTACCAAAAGCCCCTTATTTGGAGTCTGTTTCCATTAGTTATTAGCGTTTTAGTCCAACTCCCTGGCTTGCCCTTTGACCCCCGTTCAGCCCTGTTTAGTCCAGATGTTATAAGGTTCATTCCGAACCGTTTATCCATGCAGTAAGTGACTTAGTTATGATTCTAAATGCTTCATATTAGTATCCTAATGGTAATTAATAAATTATAAACTCACATGATTAGTGGTTAATTATGTAACTAAATTTCTGTTAATTGCATGTTGTTCATCCTACGCGAGCTTGTCCATTCTCCTTATCAACTTGAATCATTCTTTTTGGCAAATTGACTTAATGTAAAACTTAATCCTTGATAATTTGACATGGAATTAGGATTAATGTGATTATTAGCTTGTTGGTTAGCTTCTGTACTACAGTAAACAGCGTGACCAACTTACCGACTTTTAATAAGTCGTTAGCCGATTAGTGTGCTAGTCTTGGTTTTACCCCCGGAAACTCTATCCGGCGGTTTTACCATCACCTTGGAACCTTGTTATATCCCTGTTATGAACCTAATGAACTACTAAAAACATCGTTTTATGTGTTTAAACCGCTGGTTTAAGGCTTGGATCGTATCGGACGACGAGAGGCATGCGCGGCTAGTAGTTAACCGCATATCCTCTTCGACGGCCCGATAATGACCGCATATCTGTAATACGGCCCAGTATGGTCCGTATATCATATCATGGGTCTTAATGTCTTCTGGACATGAGCGTCCCATAATGCACCGTTCATACCTTAGAGCGGCCCACTCTCAGCCGTTCTTTCTTGACCTCGCTGGCTGAGTTTCAGCCCAGTTTCTGTATGCACGGCCCTGTGTTAGCCGTACATACCATGCGCGGCTTCTGTATGACCGCACATCTCTCGGAGATGAGTTTCATCGTGTTTATGTGCTCTTGAATCCAAGGACAAGGTTAGTCCTTTAAAGATTGAACTTCTTGCAGTAATTCCCCCGATTAAATTGGCCATTAAACGTGACTGAATGTCTAGACAATCGTGGGATCTTGGATCCAATAAATCAATGCCAACGCATCATAGGGGCCCGGTCTGGTCCTAGGGAGAGCGCCCGAAAAATTATTGAGCCCATGGGATGTTATAATGACATGGTGAGGCATTGCACCGAGTGCATGACTTGTGTAACGTCTATGACATAAAATCTCTTGTTACTTGTTACTTTATCGTGCTTGAATTAATGTTTAAAATACTTGCTTGTTGGCCAATTCTTTATTACTATCACCTGTTGTTAATCCTTGTACTTGTTATCTTGTTAATTCTTGACATCATATATTTCTTGACCTTGCAAGATCTTTTTACTACGTCGTTTCATTATATCGTTATCGTCATTTATTTCTTTTATTAGCATGGCATATGAAAATGTAATTAACTTGTTAATCACGTAAACTTGCCTGTTATTTCCTACTGAGCGTCAGCTCATAGTTGTTGTTTCCCCCCTTTCCAGGCTATTCAGGTGACGATGTGCAAACCGATGGGGAAGGGCAGGAGTGATGTCTTGAGTGTATCAGTTCTAGTGTTTTGGCAGTCTTATCCTCCTATTAGTTGTGCTTTGGAGAGTATTTAGTTTCAGTTATGTTATTGTTGTTAAGTGGTTGTTGTCTCAGTTGTATTAAGTTGGTTTGAGGTTATTGTATCAGTTATGGTTTATTTTATGATCATTAAGTTATTTCCTTTTCTTAGCACTTGTGTAAATATTTAGATTAGTTCTCTCTCTTTCCTTCTAGCTAGTTTCTAACTGTACATCTCGATATTTCGCGTCGGGGTGTGACAGTTTAGTTGGTATCAGAGTCCTAGGTTTCACATTCCTAGGTTCTCTAAGTTCTAGGTTTTCTAAGTTTTAGGGTTCTAAGTGTTCTCATAGGACCCCTAACCTTGTTTAGTCTAAGAACCCGACCTGGTGAGATTGGGTAGAAACTTGGGTTAAGTTCGTATCTTAATCGTGTTATTATCTATCTTATTGAACCTTAGTAATCTATTCCTCGTGTAGGCCATTGCAATGGCAGCTGACCGTGCGGAATGGAGGAACTCGCAACGTACGATTCAAGGCCTTACACAGGCTTTACAGCAAGTGGCTCAAGCAGGAGCTGCACACCATGGCACCGGCGATCTATATCGGAACTTTCGAGGAATGAATCCGCCGAGATTTGGAGGCTCGACTGACCCCGATGAAGCCGAGCACTGGCTAGATGAGATGGGAAGGATATTCGAAGTGATGCAATGTAGCAATCAAGAGCGTGTCCTTCTCTCAACTTTTCAACTGGAACGAGATGCACGTACTTGGTGGGATTCTATCAAGGTGACTCTTGGTGATCAGCAAGTTACATGGGAAGAGTTCGAGGAATTCTTTAACAGCAAGTATTTTTCTGATAGAGTGCAAGAGAAGAAGGCAGCGGAGTTCGCGACCCTGAAACAGCGAGGTCTATCCGTGGCGGAGTATGAGGCTCAATTTTCCCGTCTTTCTCATTATACTACACACCTTATTTCCACCGAGAAGATGAAGGCGAAGCATTTTCTCAACGGTCTGAAGCTGCATTATATTAATCAGTTGGCACCGATGGAGATCTCAACCTATTCCGAGATGGTGAGGAAAGCTCAAGTTCTAGAAGATACTCTAGAGATGACGGAGAGAATCCGTGGAAAAGGCACCAAGAAGGAACTACCTATGGGTTCCGGGAATATCAAACCCGGGTATGGCAAGAAGAGGCCCATTAGTGGACCTGGTTCGTGGAGTGGATCTGGATCATGGAAGGGCAAGATGCCGAGGCATGAAGACAAGAAGCCTGGCCCTATTGTTCCATTCAAGGGCGTGTGCAAGTTTTGTGATCGTCCTGGTCACAAGATGGAGGAATGCTGGCGCAAGCTAGGCGCCTGTCTGCGATGTGGAAGCAAGGAGCACCATATCTCTGACTATCCTCGTTTATCTGAGCAAGTTACCCCGGCGAAACCTCAAGTCTTCAAGAAACCACAAGGCAAGCTTCAAGCTTTGCATGCAGAGGAAGCAGGAACCGCCGAGGACGGTGGACTCGTCGAAGGTACTCTTATTATACTCGACAAGCCAGCATTTGTTCTTTTTGATACTGGTGCCACACATTCATTTATTTCTCAGAGATTTGCTAAGTCTTTAGCTGTGGAACCTGTTTTGATGAATTCTCCGTTAGAAATATCTACACCTATTGGTTCTAGATCGGCAATTCAGTATTTCTATCCTTCTAGCAAGGTTATGATTGATGAACAGAATTTTCCAGCCGATTTAGTTTGCATGGACATGAAGGATTATGATGTAATCCTAGGAGCAGATTGGTTGGCTAGATATGAGGCCAATGTTCATTGTAGTTCTGGCTCTGTGTCTTTTACTAGGCACCCAAGGCTTTCTTTTGTGGGAGTTAAGCACCATATCTCCGTACCACTTATCTCGGCTCTTCGAGCTGATAAGCTGATGAGACGAGGATGCGAGGCTTTTCTAGCCTTTGTCTGTGCAACCCCTGAGCAGTAGATTGAGATTAAGAACATTTCTGTCATCCGAGATTTTCCTGATGTCTTTCCAGAGGAACTACCAGGACTTCCGCCTGAGCGGGAAGTTATCTTTTCTATTGATCTCATTCCTGGCACATCTCCTATTTCTAAGGCTCCTTATCGTATGTCCCCTGCGGAACTGAGTGAGTTAAAGCAGCAGTTGATGGAATTGCTCGAGAAGGGTTTCATTCACCCTAGTACTTCTCCTTGGGGAGCCCCTATATTATTCGTCAGGAAGAAAGATGGTTCGATGAGGTTGTGCATCGATTATCGGCAATTGAACCAGCAGACTGTCAAGAACAAATATCCATTGCCGAGGATTGATGAACTATTTGACCAGATAGCGGGAGCTCAGTATTTTTCTAAGATCGATCTTCGATCTGGATATCATCAGTTGTGGATTAAGGAAGAGGATATCTATAAAACAGCTTTCCGCAGCAGGTATGGTCATTTCGAATTTATCGTTATGCCTTTTGGTCTAACGAATGCTCCAGCAGTTTTCATGCAGTTGATGAACAATGTATTTCGGCCCTATCTTGATCAATGGGTCGTGGTATTTATTGATGACATCCTGATTTATTCCAAGAATGAAGAGGAGCATGCTGAACATCTGAGGATGGCATTACAATTATTGAGAGATCATCAACTATATGCCAAGTTCAGTAAGTGTGAATTCTGGCTGCAAGAGGTGTCCTTTCTCGGACATATCATCACCAAAGAAGGTATTTCTGTTGATCCTTCGAAGGTAGAGGCAGTGAAGAATTGGGATCAGCCTACTAGTGTGACTGAAGTGAGAAGTTTCCTAGGCCTAGCAGGCTACTACAGAAGATTAATCCAAGATTTCTCTAAGATTACGGTACCTACGACAAGATTAACCCGCAAGGAGAACAAATTTGATTGGTCAGATGATTGTCAGCGAAGCTTTCAGACTTTGAAAGATTGTTTGACTACTGCACCTGTATTGGCTTTACCTTCTGGTGAAGGAGGTTTTGTGGTATACACTGATGCTTCAGGTATTGGTTTAGGCTGTGTACTCATGCAACATGGGAAGGTGATTGCCTATTCTTCTAGGCAGTTGAGGAAACATGAAGAGAATTATCCTGTTCACGATTTGGAACTAACAGCAGTCGTGTTCGCATTGAAGATATGAAGGCACTACTTGTATGGAGAAACATTCATAGTGTTTTTAGATCATAAGAGTCTGAAATATTTGTTTTCTCAGAAGGAACTCAACATGAGGCAGAGAAGATGGTTGGAGTATTTGAAAGACTTCGACTTCTCGATCGAGTATCATCATGGCAAAGGCAATGTTATAGCAGATGCATTAAGCAGGAAGCCTGTGGCTAGATTGTCCAGTCTCATGTTACAAGAGTGGAAGCTATTAGAACAATTAGCCAGCCTGGATCTGAATGTTGATAATGATCGGGTTATGATTGCACAAATTCAACTTAAGCCCGAATTGTTGATGGAAATCAAGTCCTTGCAAGATAATGATCCCGAGTTGGTAGAGATCAAGGGAAGCTTGAGTAGCAGACCTTACTTCTTGATGGCTGACGATGGAAGATTGTTATTCCAGGGTAGAACTTGTGTACCTGATGAAGCTGGAATAAAGAACAAGATTCTGGAGGAAGCACATAGATCCCGATATACCATTCATCCAGGAGGCAATAAAATGTTCAAGGATTTGAAGAGATCTTTTTGGTGGCCGAACATGAAAAGGGAAGTTGCAGACTTCGTGAGTAGATGCTTGGTTTGTCAGCAAGTTAAGGCTGAACATTTCAGACCGGCAGGAAAGTTGAAATCACTTGACATACCTCAATGGAAGTGGGAAAACATTGACATGGATTTCATTATGGGTCTACCTAGGACTCGTGGTGGATTTGATGCAATATGGGTGATTGTTGACCGATTGACAAAGTCAGCTCATTTCTTACCCATTAAGTCCAAGTGGACAGTTGATGTATTGGCTGCTTTGTATTTGAAGGAAGTGGTAAGGCTCCATGGCATACCAGTCAGCATTGTGTCTGATCGAGACCCCAGATTTACTTCACATTTCTGGAAGGGACTGTAAGAGTCTCTTGGTACTCGCCTGAATTTCAGTACTACTTTTCATCCACAGACCGATGGACATACTGAAAGAACCAATCAGATAGTGGAAGATATGCTTAGAGCATGCATGATTGATTTCGGAGGCAGTTGAAGTGATCATTTGGCTTTGATTGAATTCGCCTACAACAACAGTTATCAATCCAGTATCCAGATGGCTCCTTTTGAAGCATTGTATGGAAGAAGTTGTCGTTCCCCGTTGTGTTGGGATGAGATAGGTGAGAAGCAATGGCTTGGACCGGATCTTATTTCAGAATCGTCACAGAACATCCGTGTTATCCGAGACCGGTTACAAGTAGCCCAATCAAGACAGAAGAGTTATGCCGACACAAGGAGTAGAGCATTAGAATTTCAAGTTGGCGAGTATGTATTCCTGAAAGTTTCTCCTACAAGAGGGATTCGAAGATTTGGCATTTATAGCAAGCTCAGTCCGAGATATATTGGTCCATTCGAGATCCTAGATAGAGTGGGAGAAGTTGCTTACAGACTGGCTTTACCGCCGCAGTTGTCTGGCGTACATAATATTTTCCATGTGTCTATGTTACGGAAATATGTGTATGACCCCACTCACATCATTCAGCATGTGGATTTTGAATTGAAGGAAGATTTGACCTATGAAGAAAGACCTATCAAGATTCTGGACCGGAAACAACAGCAACTCCGGAATTGTTCTATACCAATGGTCAAGATGCAGTGGAGTCGGCGTGGGACCGAAGAAGCTACTTGGGAGTCCGAAGATACTATGCGGAAGCGGTATCCCGACTTATTCTAGGTGAGCGATCTCTTTCCCTATCTTCCGTATTTAGTGCAGTGAATTTGGAGGACCAAATTCCTTAAGTAGGGGAGGGTGTAATACCCCAATAATTTTTATTGAGCCCAATGTATTTATTAAGCTTTTATTAACTTAAAATTGAATTTTTAGTGAATTAATGCTTGAATTTCGGATTTTTAATATTTAATTCCTTAGAAAATAGAATAGTGAAAATTCGACTACCTTATAAAAATCTGGAAAAATACTAATTGGGTCAAGGACCATGTAGTTAGCAACTTTATCTTCTGTGATCGACTCAGAAAAAATCCGTAATTAGGGCTAATTAGTGGATTAAGCCTAAAAGTGCACACTTAGTTCACCTTTACCTAACCTCATCTTAAAACATCAAATTAGAGCTTAATACTCAACCAAATGAGCTCAAATCGGTGGCAAATGAAACGTCACGATCTAAGGATCAATAGCCTTCTATCAATCGAACCAAAACCTAACCCTAGCACATGGTGGCGGCCGAGTTTTGTTGAAGTCAACCTTGGCGGCGCCATTTTCAAACACCACCTTGCGTGGTCGATTTCTCCCAGCTCTGAAGTCTCCAGAAGCTCTATGAGCTATCAAAATAAAGCTCTTCGAGTCTATTTTCATTTGGTGGCTGTGATGTTCACATTGGAGTTCGATCCAGGAAGATCTTGGTCGTTTAGTGGAGGTGGGTCGGTAGCCGTCGTCCTCCTTTCTCTCCTCTTTGTTCCATCGATTGAGGTAGGTTTCCTTAACCAAAATCTACACATGAATACATCAAATTTCTCCTCTCAACGAGCTCTTTCCAGTGGTTGTAAAAGCCCTAAATTTCATTAGGTATCCAAGGAGATATCGTGGTTTCTCTAAGGTGCTGTCAAGTTCGTTCTTCATTCTAGGGCTTTAAGTTCTCTCTTCGATTGAGGTAGGATCTAATAGCTCAACTCTAATTAATATACATGGATGTAAGCATCATCATGTTAGCTTTCATTTGGCGTAGAAAGCCCCAAATTTCATTGAGCATGTCTAGAGAATTTTGGATCGAAGTAAGAGCATGTCTAGGCTTGATTTATGCAGTGCTCTTATGAGTCAAAGCATGATTTCGGGCTGATTTTAAGTTACATATCTTAATCCCCATATAGCATATCATACATGGATGGAATCAGCATCGAAGTAGCTTTCTTTTGATATAAGAAGCCCCAAATTTCGTTTTATATATTGAGAGAATTTTACGATTTAGTAACTGCATGTCAAAATTAGGGTTTCCCATGTTCTTACTTTGATAAATCATGATTTCAGAAAGATATTATGAAATTGATCTTACTGTTAGGTAGAGTTTTTCATTATCTTTCCAACAGTACCAAAAGCCCCTTATTTGGAGTCCGTTTCCATTAGTTATTAGCGTTTTAGTCTAACTCCCTGGCTTGCCCTTTGACCCCCGTTCAACCCTGTTTAGTCCAGAGGTTATAAGGTTCATTCCGAACCGTTTATCCATGCAGTAAGTGACTTAGTTATGATTCTAAATGCTTCATATCAGTATCCTAATGGTAATTAATAAATTATAAACTCACATGATTAGTGGTTAATTATGTAACTACATTTCTGTTAATTGCATGTTGTTCATCCTACGCGAGCTTGTCCATTCTCCTTATCAACTTGAATCATTCTTTTTGGCAAATTGACTTAATGTAAAACTTAATCCTTGATAATTTGACATGGAATTAGGATTAATGTGATTATTAGCTTGCTGGTTAGCTGCTGTACTACAGTAAACAGTGTGACCAACTTACCGACTTTTAATAAGTCGTTAGCCGATTAGTGTGCTAGTCTTGGTTTTACCCCCGGAAACTCTATCCGGCGGTTTTACCATCACCTTGGAACCTTGTTATATCGCTGTTATGAACCTAATGAACTACCAAAAACATCGTTTTATGTGTTTAAACCGCTGGTTTAAGGCTTGGATCGTATCGGATGACGAGAGGCATGCGCGGCTAGTAGTTGACCGCATATCCTCTTCGACGGCCCGATAATGACCGCATATCTGTAATACGGCCCAGTATGGTCCGTATATCTTATCATGGGTCTTAATGTCTTCTGCACATGAGTGGCCCATAATGCACCGTTCATACCTTAGAGCGGCCCACTGTCAGCCGTTCTTTCTTGAGCTCGCTGGCTGAGTTTCAGCCCAGTTTCTGTATGCACGGCCCTGTGTTAGCCGTACATACCTTGCGCGGCTTCTGTATGACCGCACATCTCTCGGAGATGAGTTTCATCGTGTTTATGTGCTCTTGAATCCAAGGACAAGGTTAGTCCTTTAAATCTTGAACTTCTGGCAGTAATTCCCCCGATTAAATTGGCCATTAAACGTGACTGAATGTCTAGACAATCGTGGGATCTTGGATCCAATAAATCAATTCCAACGCATTATAGGGGCCCGGTCTGGTCCTGGGGAGAGCGCCCGAAAAATTATTGAGCCCATGGGATGTTATAATGACATGGTGAGGCATTGCACCGAGTGCATGACTTGTGTAACGTCTATGACATAAAATCTCTTGTTACTTGTTACTTGATCGTGCTTGAATTAATGTTTAAAATACTTACTTGTTGGCCAATTCTTTATTACTATCTCATGTTGTTAATCCTTGTACTTGTTATCTTGTTAATTCTTGACATCATATATTTCTTGACCTTGCAAGATCTTTTTACTACGTCGTTTCATTATATCGTTATCGTCATTTATTTCTTTTATTAGCATGGCATATGAAAATGTAATTAACTTGTTAATCACATAAACTTGCCTGTTATTTCCTACTGAGCGTCAGCTCATAGTTGTTGTTTCCCCCCTTTCCAGGCTATTCAGGTGACGATGTGCAAACCGACGGGGAAGGGCAGGAGTGATGTCTTGAGTGTATCAGTTCTAGTGTTTTGGCAGTCTTATCCTCCTATTAGTTGTGCTTTGGAGAGTATTTAGTTTCAGTTATGTTATTGTTGTTAAGTGGTTGTTGTCTCAGTTGTATTTAGTTGGTTTGAGGTTATTGTATCAGTTATGGTTTGTTTTATGATCATTAAGTTATTTCCTTATCTTAGCACTTGTGTAAATATTTAGATTAGTTCTCTCTCTTTCCTTCTAGCTACTTTCTAACTGTACGTCCCGATATTCCGCGTCGGGGCGTGACAGGATCTGCCTGAAACTAACCTTTGACCGAGGGGTAAATGATTTTTCCAGGGACTAAAAAAATTATGGAAGGTAGGGGGGAACGTGAGAAACACTGAGGAATTTTTGTGGAATTTCTAAAAATTGTTAAGGGAGTGGGAAAAATACAAATATGTGACACTATCATGCAGATCTGCAAAATGGCATATTATTGAGGGGAAGAACAAAAATATGAGAAAAATATCAAACTACGGCCAAATGGCACGAAATTTGAACTGGAGATTAGGGGAGACAGGGAGAACAAACCCTCAAAATTAGGGCTTGAACAGATAACAATAATAAAAGATAAAATTTTGGGGATGAGGTTCTATCCTGATTTGGACATAACTCCGGCGATGGCAGTGGCGGTGGCGGCGCGATGGCGACACGAACGGAAGGCGGCGGCCGGAAGTCGCATCCAGCAGAGGTTGGAGATCTTGGAGTCACACCAAGATGAGGGCTTCACACCCTAGAATGGGCAATAATCACTGCTGCATGGGGGAGAGGAGAGACACAAGGGGTGCCCTTGGGCTTGCTCTTGGCAAAAATGCTTAATTCTTCATTAATTTCTCTACATAGGCTTAAGCAAGGGGTGGGGGGATGAGAATTTGGTGGGAGAGAGGGGATTTTCTTCCCCATGTGGTCAAATGACCAAATTAAATAACAAATACAACTTGGGATAAACTATATTATAAGGGGGAAGCATCTTGGACTTTGCTTGGTCCAATTTTGAATTTTCTTCCACCTTGTCCCCTTGAATGGTCAAGCATCTAGAAGCCCACCTTAGACCTTTGACCAGCCCCACATGAGACCCTAAGACTTAGGTGGACCAATGGAGAAAGAGATGGGGGCCCCTTGCAGGTCGTACTAGACTTTTACACAAAAACTCAAACAATCCTAAGGAATGACAAATTGGCTTATAAAGCCTTACAGTTGCGTAATTTTTTTCCAAGCATATAAATGCAAATAAAAGGACTCAAATGTAAAATAAAAAGTAAGTGGTCTTGCTCTGATGTCCCCATCAATTCTCCCCGGGTGGGAAGAACTCGACCCCGTCGAGTAAGGGGTGCAACTGCTCGTGACGCCGGCGGATCCGTCATCGTACCAGGAAGCGCGGAGTACGCTCTACTCCAAGTATTCGACACCTGCTCATCCCGTATAGATTTGATATGCACACGCTGTTGGGGAGGAGGCTAGAGGTGGACACTCCGGGGTGGGGTCACTCTCAAATGAGGGAGGCGACTCGAAGGCTCACTAGGAATCACCGCTAGGTCCCTTTATGTGACTAGATCCGATATGTAGAGGTAGAGTCGATCCCAAAGTCCGACAAGTATCGCACTCGAAAGGGACTGACAACGCGAGCGTACAAAGGACCGACTCGACTCGACACATGCATGTGCAGACATACGAGACCCTAGACAAACCTATTGTTAGTTCGACCCATACACATGCAAGGGTGGACCAGGACACCCGAATGTGTGCCATGCATACACTAGATGTAACCGGTGGTTGGCAGAATGGGGAAGGCATCCTAAAGTGATCCATTCATGCACGGACGGCCTTTGAGATTTGGGAGGTTTGGGTGGGCCATCTTTTACGTCATCCCGATATGTAGGTGTATCGTGAATGGGCCTGGTGGGTGCAGATGGACCGGCCCGTGGAGAAGGGGTGTGATAGTGGACTCCCTCGAGAAGGTGGAGTAAAGGTGGTGGGTCAAGGGGTCCACAAGAGAATGGGTCGAAGGGATCAAAGAAAGTATGACCCCTCGAACTGGGCTCCCACAAGTCACGGTCCCACATTTGGAAATCTTGAAGGTGTAGGTGGTCACCTTCATGCATGTGGGTATAGGGGACGGTGATCTCATATAGGAGGTATCGTTCCTCCTTTGGGAACAAGGGTAAGAAGGTTGGCTCGGCCGGCAAGGGAAGGAATAGGAGAATCTCCATGGTGACACATCCCACGGTGCACACGGAGGTAATGGACCCGAAGGCCGGATGGGTGAAGCTACGACTAGTGGGTTGGTCAAAGCCTCGGGCCAATAAGTGCGTCAACTTCCATTTAACAAGGTCATCCAATGTATCAACATGGTGATTAGACCTGAATGTGGTATGAAATGAGTTGACCGGCACTAATGGTAGGGTGGGGTCCATGGATGGGTAGGGATGTGGGACCAAGCCATCCTTGAGCCAGCTAAGTAGTGGCTCGGCGACAAAAAGCGTTCCCGTTAGAAACACGGGTGGCTCAGGCTGAGGTGGCTCCAAATGAAATGGCTTCGAGTGAGGATCGAAAATGGGTGGAAAAGGAGTACTAGGGGAAGGGCTGTCCACTAGGAGGGGAAGAGGCCCTTGGGACCCCGTAGGTGGGGCCGGGTTGGGACTACCGGCTATGACCTCCGTAGATTTGGTGGTGGCTACGTCCGGACTCGGAGGTGGGCAAGGGGAGACCAGCGACTCAAAATAAGCACATCTCCTATCCACCCGATCCGAAATTATTTGCACGAGTTCGGCAATGGTGTGGGTTAGAGTAGGGGTATCGCGGTGGACTCGCCCGTAATCAACCGACCTAGGCTTGGGTCGGGGCTCATCTAAGTGCGGGGCTCCTTGCCTCCGATTATGACCCACTTGGTTGGAAGTGAGTTGGTGGGGTCGGCTGGAGGTGTGACCCATGGGGTTGGAAGTAAATGGGTGGGACGGGTTGGAAGGGACTAGATGGGGAAGGTAGACCCTCCTAAGCTCTCTCTTCATGTCCCACCATGATTTGATGGACCATTGCCTCCTAACCTCTCTTAAGCCTTCGATGTCTCTCCACTTTTTGGCCGTCTCGTGGACGAGCCTCTCCTTGGCAAAATAGAATTGCCCGGCTTTGGACATGGTATAACAATCAAAGTATGTGTCCATGGCGGCCTCCCACTTGAGGTAGTCACCCGGGTCATTAGAGCCATAAAAATCCGAGGCTTCGGGCCTACGGAAGTGGAGAGGGTGGTTGCCAAGTCCATGGGTGTGCCAACGGTCATATCGCCTGGGCGATTGAAATTCCATTGGAAATGGGTAACTACAAGGCGAACATGCTGACACTTGGACAAGACACTAGACACGACTATGCAAGGTTGGAATGCACTAACTAATGCACACTAAGGACCCTAGACTTAAACCAAGATCCGATACGTTGGCGGAGTTACGGGATCCGAAGATCCTCTCGTGCAAGTGTGCGGTCTTCCCGATAGGCGTAGCCTAACGTTCGGACAACACCTTTTAATATACCGAATAAAGGCATGCAATGCAACCTTGGACCGACTTAAACTTAGACTTGACTTAAATGACTCTTTTTTTATATTTTTGTTAAGCAATGATGAATGACTACCCTAGACTCAACTGGCGCTCTGATACCAAATTGATGCGGGACGGACACGCGACATGGGACTCTAGCTCGCGATCGTCCCTATGCGAGGGAAACGTTGGATCGTGCGCGGTTGAGAAACTGGCAGTGAGTCTCGGGTATCGGTCTTTCCGCGTGAACTCGGATTGAGACACGGGACGGGTTACACTCACTCTCTCGCAGCGATGAATAAAAGTATAGCAAGTTAGGAACCTACACTCGCAGCGGCATATACGAATGAATACGAACTAAGAAAAATGCGATAAAGAGTGGGGGCGAGTGTACCTCCACGCTCCGGGCGTGGGGAAGACGTTCCCGGCCAAGTACGGTAACGCCCGGTAACAACGGTAAAAACTTAATTACAATAGTGAATTTTATTACCCACTCCACGCAGGGAGGTAAAGGGCTACAAGTGGGACCCGGGAGGACCGACCCTGGGTTGACGGGCAGCAATCCGGAGGTACGTTCGGGGCGAACTCGGCCTGCTGGTCCGACTCGGTCCTGCGTCGACTCGGTACTGCGCCAACTCGGTTCTGACTCGCTGGACAGCAAGGCGCGGTTTCCAAAGGAACGTCGCCCTCTTGAGGTCTTCTGAAGGCGCCGCTTGGCTGGGACGATGGATGATCGACTCCATGAAGTGGCAGTTCCAGATGTTGACTTTTGGTAATTTTGCACGAATTATCCACGGACTGATTTTTCTGATATGCACAGGGAACAGATTTGCGCGCCTCGACGGCAAGAATTAATTCTCTCAAATCCGAAATCAAATCGAGGTTAAACTGGTGGGGTTGGAAAGAGGACTCCCAGATATACCACATATAATCTTTGTGGGTCGATCCAACGAAGGGATGTGAAATGGCAGGCTCTGCAAGACTGAGTTTTTTCTGTGGATCTGTTGACAGACACTCAGGATAGAAGGGGATCTGCCTGAAACTAACCTTTGACCGAGGGGTAAATGATTTTTCCAGGGACTAAACAAATTATGGGAGGTAGGGGGGAACGTGAGAAACACTGAGGAATTTTTGTGGAATTTCTAAAAATTGTTAAGGGGATGAGAAAAATACAAATATGTGACACTGTCATGCAGATCTGCAAAATGGCAGATTACTGAGGGGAAGAAATCAAATATGGGAAAAATATCAAACTAAGGCCAAATGACACGAAATTTGAACTGGAGATTAGGGGAGACAGGGGGAACAAACCCTCAAAATTAGGGCTTGAACAGATAACAATAAAAAAGATAAAATTTTAGAGATGAGGTTCTATCCTGATTTGGACATAACTCCGGCGATGGCGGTGGCGGCGCGATGGTGGCACGAACGGAAGGCGGCGGCCGGAAGTCGCATCCAGCAGAGGTTGGAGATCTTGGAGTCACACCAAGATGATGGCTTCACATACTAGAATGGGCAGCAATCACTGCTGCAAGGGGGAGAGGAGAGACACAAGGGGTGCCCTTGGGCTTGCTCTTGGAAAAAATGCTTAATTCTTCATTAATTTCTCTAATGACACTATACATAGGCTTATATAGAGAATGGCAAGGGGTGCGGGGATGGGAATTTGGTGGGAGAGAGGGGATTTTCTTCCCCATGTGGTCAAATGACCAAATTAAATAACAAATACAACATGGGATAAACTATATTATAAGGGGGAAGCATCTTGGACTTTGCTTGGTCCAATTTTGAATTTTCTTCCACCTTGTCCCCTTGAATGGTCAAGCATCTAGAAGCCCATCTTGAACCTTTGACCAGCCCCACATGAGACCCTAAGGCTTAGGTGGACCAATGGGGAAATAGATGGGGCCCCCTTGCTGGTCTTACTAGACTTTTACACAAAAACCCAAACAATCCTAAGGAATGACAAATTAGCTTATAAAGCCTTACAATTGCGTACATTTTTTCCCAAGCATATAAATGCAAATAAAAGGACTCAAATGCAAAATAAAAAGTAAGTGGTCTTGCTCTGATGTCCCCATCACCGAGTGGGCCATGTGTTTGGTCTTAGACTGCGAGTCTAGTCATCCGGCCTCGGGCTGGAGGTTTTCGACTTTTTCCCTGGATGGGGAATCAGCGTGGCGGCTTGCGAGTTGTCTCGGGAATCGTACTTCTGTGCTTTCCGCGTGGGTCACGTGTGTGGCCTTAGTCCCTTGAGTTCCCTTTCGAGGGGATGGTCTCGACGGCTCGTGAGCTACCTCGGTATTTGTGCTACCGTGGTTTTAAACCTAGGGATTAGACTAGATCGACGGCCTTGTGCTGTTGCGTACGACGGTCTTGACCCTGAGTCTCGTGACTCAAGTACCGTTGGATTTTGTGAGTCTAGAGGACCGTCCAGAGTCTAGTGGCTCGATGCCACATGGTTCTTCTCGACTTTTACGTAGGGTGCGTGTGTGGTTCTCGGAGTTTCTCCTTGGAGAGTGGTCACACCAGTGACTCCCCACTAGTCGTAGCCTTCCGACACGCGAGTGGTCCCACCAAGGAGTGGTGGCGAGGCTACCCCGAGAGACGATTTTTAGACTAGTTTTCGTTGGGCCCCACGTCTTACAGCCAGAGTCCGGCTGAGGGGAAAACCAGTCAGAGGGCCGGACCTGGGACGCATGGTCTGTGTGTGCACACGTGGTTGGTGGCAGTAGGACCCGCGCTGACGAGCGCGACCCCAGCTAGTCACTTGTTCTGTGGTTACTTGTACGGTGTCCCCGTTCCACCAGGGGTCGAGGGGGACACCTGAGGCGTGGTTTAAGTCGTTAGTGGACGCATCCGGCCTTGCTTCTAGTGGGTAGGTACTCCTGTCACGTGAGACGTGACTCTCCTGTTTCCGGGTTCCGTTTCCCGTCTGCGAGACGTGTTTTTCTGGACCGTATGGTGTTTCCGAGCTAGTGGCTAGGGTGCTAGTAGCTTTACCTCGGTTGCATCTTGTTGGTGCGGTGTCTGCGACCGGGTGGTCGAGATTGCACCTTGGAGAGCGTGTCCAAGTTGGCCGTGTTCTGGGAGACAGGCCTCTACGGCGAGGTTGCCGTGGGTTTTTAATTCGGTAAGTGGTACTAGTGTGGTTCAGTGGTCCCGACCGTGAGATCGAGATGTGTTTTTCTGGTACAATAGGAGTAGTTGTAGTGCCGAGTTTTGACCGGCCACCGGTTCGCTATTGTTGCTGTAGTTGTAGCTTTCCTTTCCACTACCGCCGTCGGTTCCGGTTGGGGTTCCACGGGACCCCTGCTGAGTCTCTGTTTGAAGACTCATCCCTACTTTTCAGGTGAGACGGTTCTTCCTCGAGGTTCGAGGGTGCTGTTCGGAGGTTCTCAGTGGCCAACTTGTCGGGCCGAGTGTTCACTTGGCATGTGGTACGTTTTACTGCTTTAGACTGTACTTTCTATTGGACTGGACTCTATTGTTGTAGTTGTTTATTTATTTCTGTTAATTATTGAATTATCCTGCTTTATTTTCTATTTCTTTGTACCTCCACACTCCTTTTAGCCCTTCCGAGCCCTCCCGGCTCGTGGGCGGCGGGCCAGGATTCGAATGGTATCGGGTTCTTCCTGGTATCCGGATCTTGGGTCATCACACAAACTTTTTCGCCTTCCTTCGCTCATCAGTAAAAATATGCGGTGCATATCTTGCCAATTCTGCAAATCGAGCCTCATACTCAAGCACCGTCATGCACCCTTGAGTTAATGTGAGAAACTCCTGCTCCAATTTGTCTTGGACATGCTCGGGAATATACTTTGTCTTGAATAGGCAAACAAATTCTTCCCACGATGCTTCCACCACTCCGTCCTCAAACTGGTTTCGCAGAATAGAGGACCACCATACGTCAGCACGTTCCTGCAATCGCATTAACCCAATTTAGCGAGTGCAATACAAGTCAACCAATATGCAAAATATAATTATATACTTCCAGTTCCTCCAACATAAATGTTGCCAGATTGACTTTCTCATTGTCGTCACATCGAATGGTCCGAAACACCTTCTCTATCGCCCGCAACCAATGTTTCGCAAATAGGGGTTGATTCTCCCCCTTAAAAGATGGCAGGTTCATTCTTCGGATCCGTTCCATGGCCGACGACCCCTCAATGACCCTTTGAACTATCTCCTGATGCGGTGGGGACTAAGCCAAGAATAACATAGATTAATCACAAGGCCTGTTCCACATAGGATACGCAATTCACTCCAAATATTTTAAACCATACCTGGGCTTGAGCTTGAACTTGGGCTTGCAAAGCTGCATGTGCGTCCGACTGGGTTTGCATTACTCGCACCAACCCTTGCATGAAAGCACCATAATCAACCAATGGTGGCGGTGACGGCACCGACAATCCTTGTTGACCTGCTCCCACATCTCTCCTTGGCTCCTCCTCACGAGCAGGGGCAATGGCACGGTGACCACATGATGCTATAACCTTACAAAGTAATAGATTAGGAAGGTTGAGCTCTTCATTATTATTTATTTATTTCTTCATATATTTGCTTGTTTTTTCTTTACAAATTTATGGAACTATCTAGATTTTGGTATATGGACCTAGTTGATGGTTTACTTATGTAACTTCTCAACTGTGGGCTCTGATACCACTCTCTGTAGCGCCCCACCTTAACTCGGTTCAGTCGCCAACTTTTGGATTTTAAGGGAAACGCCACAGTGGGAACAACCCAACAGAAAATAAAATTGGTTGAGAGATTACATACATAAAGAGAATTCGAATATCAGCGGAAGGAAAAATTCTCATCCCATCAACTACAACCACATACCATAACCACAATAGTGCAAAGTTACCAGCACAATAGTGTTCAAAACAACAGTCCATTATTACAACTTCAAACCTTTGTTTTATATAAAAGACTACCTCGACGGAAGATAAAAGACCACTAAAGATTCACTCCAAATCCTCACGGTCGGAGTCGCTATGTGCTAACACCTCGCCTTCGCCGATTGAATCTCTTGAAAAATGTTAACAAGCATGATTCTACGAATAGACTCAACAAGTTACGAAGTTCAATATCACCTTTTGTACATGCACAACATACTCCGAGGATTACCATATTCTCTCATGATATCTATTCTTACTAATGTTACCCCATAGTTATGTACATAATAATCTAGAATAACTGACCCATTTTATGATGATAGACTTGGATAGCGAGAGTACCATGATATGAACAAATAGAACATGTAGGAAATACATCTGATTACAATTAACCATTGAGCAATTTAACACATGGTATACAATGATAGTGACTATATAGCGATTAATTATACGCAAGTAAGATGGCTCGTAAATCATAACATGAGTAAAATAAGTAGAAACAATGTATTAGAACCAATAGTGGAATAATGAGACAGAAACATCTGTAACAAATTCATATATGACAGAATCATATAAGACAGAATCATATGACCTAAACACAATGCACAAACCACCACTAGAAGGTAAGAACAGAGACATATACTCAATCACCTAGGCAATAGTGATGAGTCTTGGTTACTGCGCAGAATCGGAGAAAATTCTCCCCACCTTAACCAGTGAAACTTGTCCACTTCCAGGATTTCACCCCTGTGCCCTCGGGGTCAGAAAATAGTGAGCCTCCCCACATGGGCATTTCTATGGCTTGGCTCTAGACCCTTCTATAGCCGTAGTGTCCATTTGGCCCACATAGTAATCATACACATATAGGTCACATATCAGAGGTCACATATCACAATAGATCCCTTCCATCGATAGAGAATTGACTCCACATAGATTACTATATTGTTTAGAATTAACATATTTAAATATTTTTCATGAATATAACACAACACACTGTGCAATTTTATAAGCTCATGTACAATATACATAATGAACTAAAAATTTAACCTAATGTGTGTCACATCAGGATAATGGTATCTACAAATCTTCAAAAATTTTCAGGAACACATTATAGTTTTACAAAATATATAACTTAATAATTTAAGCATAAAAATATGATCAAAAAGGTTACTATTCTCAGAATGGTCTCAAACTTGATTTACATAGTGTTCACTTGTAGACAAGTGATTATGAAAATTTCTAGAATTTTTTTTCCACATAAGGTTGCTATTTATGTAGAATTTACATAACATCGTGAAGAATTGAAAAATTCATTAAATAGATCTGTACAAAAATTCACAATTTCTAACATATAGTGCATTCACATAAGAAGGTCACCTTGTAGCTCTCTAGGTAATTTCAGCAGTAACGAAGTATTTGTTATGGATTATCATGATTTCTCATTAAATTAGAAATTCATCTAAATATATGTACGGTGATCAGAAATTTATGAAGTTTTAATATAACGTTCCAAGCTCATGCAAAAGCCTTTCATAAACTTTTTAATATTTCTCACATAGTAATGATATTTTTTATAAATTATTAATGTTTGAGTCATATATTGTGAAATTCCTCAATTATTAATAAGGTGTTCTAAAAATACAGGAATTTTCAAAACCCAACTTTCACACCAATAGGTTAGTTACAGAAAACTTTCATGCTTTTATATGCAGGGACATATATTTTTTTTCTATGTTGCATGCATTTCAAGTAGAATTAGAATATTATGTTTCAGATAAATAATTCCTAAAATCATGAAAATTTTACTGCAGACTATTAATACAGTTCCCTATCATTCAACAAAATTTCAGATTTTTTTGAGCTAGAATAGCCTTTATCTATCCTCTTTTCTCTGGTTTACACGAGTTAAAATGGGATAAAGAGGAATTGCCCATGGATGCGTCGATTAAACAAGCGAAAACCCAAAATTTCAGATTTTCTCAGTTAGAATAGCCTTTATCTCTCCTCTTTTGCCTAATATACGCGAGTTAAAATGGGATAAAGAGAAATTGCCCAGGGGTGCGTCGATTAAATAAGCAAAAACCCAAAATAAAATCAGAGAGAGTGAAGTAAAATATGTTTTATACCAAAACCTCCGAAAATAGATTGGAACATGTAAAAAAAATGATCTGAATCTTAGGAACTTACCTTAGACGGAAGAAACAAGAAGATCAAATCGGTGGCGCTAAGAGGATAGAATCTACACATTTTCCAAAGCAATATCTTCGCTGACCCACACTTGCTGCAACACTCGGAGCAGCCCGAGAACCCTCCGTGCCTTACCTCAACACAACCTCCCCCCTGGATTTCTTCTCTCTCCCTCTTACTTAATTCTCTCCCTATCCTTCTCTCTCCCATAACGGAGAACAAAGGGGCGCAGAGAAAAGGGTGCGATTCCTCCCATAAAACAATCATTGATAGAGTTTTAAATGATGTTTTTAAGGGCTTAATCTTAACTCTAATGGTCAGCGGAACTAAAATGGTCGAATCCTGGCGCATGAATACTGTTACTGCTAAATAAAACTCACGCAAGTAATGATCATTACTATTCATCACCCATTCTAAAAAATCATATTTCGTAATATAAAAAGATTTAAAAAATCTAATTATTGCTCATTAATCAACTCAATTTACTCTATTATAAAAAATATAAAATAAACATTTAGTGAAAGAAATAAAACCCAATGAACAGTACCTTTTAAATGAATTGTAACTTAATTAGTGAAATGAATAGTACGTATTAAAAACCACTACGTGCTGCGTAGGGATATATTTTTCCTCTATTCTTCAATCTGTGTATATATATATAGACATATATATATATATGTCCTCCTCTCTTTTTCTTAGAAGATAAGAAAAAAGAAAAAGATAAACTTAACCAAATATTTTTAGTTGGCAAATAATTATTTATATTATAAAACATGGATAAGATAAATTAAATTATATATTTTTAATTACTTGAAATTAGTTTATAGTTAAGGGAGATTTTATCTAACTCTTTTTTTATTAAGTTTAATTCAACAGAATATTAGTTAAAATATTTTATTAACTCAAACAAATAATATTTCATGCATTAATCAAAATATTGACATAAAATATTATGTGTTAATTACGATAAAGTTCCCTGGCACTACAATATGCGTCGGTGCAGGATGATGGTTGGATCGATCTTCCTGTTGAGACTGGGCTACTTTGGTTTTGGAGTTTCCTTGGACTTGGTCTTTAGTTGCTTGACCCCTAACATGTCCCTTAGCCTGAGGTGCAACAGTGTGTGTGCAGGATCCACTAGACACCTCTATCTTCTCTTTGCCCTTGTCTTTGGCACTGAACTTGTTATGATCATTATTTTTTACAGATTTTTTGTTTCTATTTTCTTAAAAGTTCATTTTTATTAAAGGTTTAGATTTAGATATTCCTTTTTTAGCAATAAAGGAAATAGTCTTCACATTAAACCTTTTCTTATTTGTTGGGTTAAAACCCAATCCTTCCCTTCTGAAGTTTACCTTTGCTCCCAAAATGGCATTCAAATTTTCAGTTCCCTGTGTCATGCCTTCAAGGGAATGTTGTTTATCCTTAATTTCTTTTTCTAAGTTCTCAATTGTCCTTTTCAATTCTTTATTCACACCATTAACATCATCATATTTTTCATTTGTAATTCTGGTTTCTTCCTCAAACTTTTGCATTCTGATTTTTAATTCATCAAAGGTGTTTTTTAATTGTTCATTTTCATACCTCACGTCATTCAATACAGTTTTGAAATTTTCACATTCAGCAAGAGAATTCTTCAAACTACAATTTTCTGTTTCTAGGTATGCAATTTTGTCATTCAAAGATATATCATTCACTAAAGAGTTTATCTTTCTTTTTAGATGTCCATTCTCTCTACGCACATCATCATATTTATCTAAAATCTCTGCATAGGCTTCTTCCCAATCACTATGTGTAAAGTTCTCGAAAGGGGAAGTTGCCTCTTCATCATCTTCCTTCTCTTCTTCTTCGGCCATCAGGCAAAGCTTGTTTTCTTCCTCGCTATCAGATATGCTGCTCTGACTACCTTCATCTTCATCACTCCAGGTGCTTGCCATAGATTTTCCTTTCTTATTCTTCCACCTGGGTTGTTTTTCCTTCTGCAGCTCATGGCAATCTGCCTTTAGGTGCCCTGCTTTCTTGTAATTATAGCAAACAATACCATCAGATTTCTTGACAGTATCAGATTTGTATTTTGACTGCCTCTTTCTTGAGAAATACTTTCTTCTGAACCCCTTCCCTTCCTTCCGTAGGAACTTCTTAAATTTTCTAGTAATCATTGCAAAATCATCTGGGTCTTCATCTGAACTAGTAGAACTATGCTCAATTGACGACCCTTTGTTACTAGAAGTCACTTTAAGTGCTAGGGGTTTTTTCTTCTTCTCAGACTCATCGACCCTCTTGAGATTCAACTCATATGTCATGAGAGAATCGATGAGTTCGTCTACTGTGGTAGTTGCTAGGTTTCTAGACTCTTCCATAACCGTAGCCTTGGTGTGCCAAATTGGTGTTAGAGACCTAAGGCTCACTGTAAACCTTACCTAGACTCATCAAGCTATTAGTGAGTACCATTAGTCTGGCGTACATCTCAGATATAGACTCCTCAGGTTTCATCTTAAACGTTTCATATTTTGAGACTAACATATTAGCCTTGGTCTCTCTAACCTAAGACGTTCCCTCATAGATTACCTCCAGCTTGTCCCACATTTCCTTGGCTGTGGAACATGAGGAAACTCTTGAAAATTCAGCAGGGTGAAGAGCACACTACATAACATTTACAGCACTCCAATTCAATGTATACCTACGAATCTGCTCCCTGGTCCAGACCTCCTCATCCTCAGGGAGCTCAAAAGGTCCTTTACTAACAACCTTCCAAATTTCATAATCCTTCGCTTGAAGGAAGACATGCATACGATTCTTCTAGTAAGCATAGTCGTTTCCATCAAAGAATGGCGGCTTACTGGTGGAATGACCTTCAGCAGTTAGACCTCTAGCTTCTATTTCAACTAATCTCTCCGGGATATTAAGCCCTTAGGAAGAGTTAGGCTCTGATACCACGTGATGTGAAAGGATGAACGGGTGATCTAGAGGGAGGTGAATAGATCTGCCCCCAATTTCAAATACTACAACAGTTAATAACAGTGCGGAATTAAAAGAAACTACGGTGAACAAAATTACTAAAAGCAGTTTGAATTAACAACAAAAGAATCTGCTATGGAATAGTTGTCAATCACTGTAAACTCCAAAAATCAAAAGATCAATCAACTCAGTATAGTACATGGCAGAGGGTTGATTAGAAAATCTCCTCACGCAAAGGTCAGTTTTCCAGATAGATGTAATCTATCTTTCTGACTGAGCCAATTTTATATACCACTGAGTTACTAATCACAGATTAAATCTAAGATGGTAAATCGACTAAACGAATCAAGACAATGTCAACTTATGATGACTTAGTACAGACAATTTAGAAGACATTCAATCAACAAGGTTGTGTACTCGGGCGTAAGCAACAGATGAATGTATTGAAAGCATTAACGACTTGCAGTAGACGATCCTAGGCATTCATCTAGTTGCAGCAAAAAGAGATGCGCAATCACACAGAAGATAGATCAATTTTTAAGGTGGTTTGATCTCGAGCTTGAGATCTACGTCCACCCCTTACTCAACTGAGTAAGGATTATGCTACTAAACAGCTTGAACTCCGCTGATCCACAACTTTGGGATAAAATCCCTACAACCGCTGATCCACAGCTTTGGGGAACTCGTCCCAGACCGCTGAGCCTCACAGCTTGCTTACCGAGGATCACACCTCACCGCTGAGCACCATAGCTTGCTGTCCGAGGATCACACCTCGCCGTTGACTCACAGCTTGGACTGCTGATACACAGCTTACAGTACGAACGAGAAACAAGAGAAAATGAGGCACAAGAAAATAAGAAATGAAGGCATAAACTGTAGCTCCACTGGAGCGATCTGACTTTGGATCTGATCCAGAAGTCAGGACGATACTCTTCTGCTCAATCTTACTATTCTCTCTCAGACAATCTTCTCAGACTTGCGGCACTCTATTTTTATTTTCACTCTCTGCAACTGGCTCTTTCTCTCTTGAACTCTATCTCTTTCAGCTCTCTTCTCCTCTTCTAATCAGCTTCTCTCATCTGTACTCTTCTTCTGTTTTTCTTCTCTATGTCTTTTTGAATTTGACTGCTCGATCCCCTTTTTATACCGGAGAGCGCGAATCTGTGGTCCCATGAGCTTTTCATGTTTTGGGCGTGTGGAAGTGTAACGTCCCGAGATCCGAATACCGGGAGAGGCCCGATAACCCGAATCCCGAACCGCCACCCACGGGCCTGAAGACTCAGAAGGGTTAAAAGGGATGGTATGGAAATACACAAGAATCTTAAATAATTGCAGAACTACGTACACATTTTTCATGAATAAATAGGAAATTAATAATTAACATTAAAGAAATTACATGGTCCACAAGATAACAGCAGTCTAAAATATAACAATAGTCCACAACTAGTACAACACAGAAAAGAAGGTACAACTACACGGGGCATACCCCGGCCTGGCAACTGGCAACTAACCCTGGGCACCTGAACCACGTGGAGCCTCGAAAGCACTCCCATGAAGCCTCGTCTCACCTGAAACACGGTGGAAACACGTAGGGAATGAGCCTCAGAACAAAAGGCTCAGTAGGGATCATCCGGTCCCCACCTCGCAAATCGAGAAATTGCGCGGAAAGCAACTACAAGGTACTACTAGTAAGACGTAGAACGGGGAGCTACAGGAATAAATAAATGGGAAAGCTCTGCTATGTCTAGTACCGAATGCATGGCATGAAAATCGAGACAACTCGTCAAAAAAACCCAAGAGTCGCTACCACACAAAGACAGGAGTACCAACCACTATAAGCAAGGCTGGATGCGTCCACTGACGACTTAGACTGCGCCTCAGGTGTCCCCCTCGACCCCTGGTGGAACGGGGACACCGTACTAGTAACCACAAAACAAGTGACTAGCTGGGGTCACGCTCGTCAGTGTAGGTCCAGCCGCCCCCAACCACGTGTGCACACACAGACCATACGTCCTAGGTCTGGCCCTCTGACTAGTTTTTCCCTTAGCCGGACTCTGGCGTCAAACGTGGGGCCCTACGAAAACTAGTCTAAAAACTTTCTCTCAGGGTAGCCTCGCCACCACTCCGTGGTGGGACCACTCGCGTGTCGGAAGGCTACGACTAGTGGAGGGTCGCTAAAGGAGTAGACTCTCTAGTCAACGGAAAGCAACGTCTGAACCGGACAAGTACAAGGACTGCCTCTCGCACCGACATCGACTCACGGTGACACAAGCCGAGAACACCACCTCCCGGGATCCCACGGCACCCTAACATGTGGCCCCCACATGATGCCCAACATCAGTCGGACCACCGATCAGCACATGGATCAAGGTCCACTCACCCGGGACTCGAATCGGCAAAGAATAACTCCGGTCGGACATAAACCGCTGGCGGTCCACCTTTGGACCGCCACAGTGGCTAGCGGTCTAACTTTGGACCGCTACAAGGATTTAGCGGTCTCATTATAGACCGCCACCCTCTGGGATGTGGAGGCACAAGCGGTCCTATATAGGGCCGCAAACATGCATAAAGCGGTCGTACCTATGGCCGCCAGACCCCAAAACCTCCAACGGTCAAAAACCCAATGGTCAAAACGCCTCGAAGGCCACGCCGACCAACTCGGCTAGCGGTCGGACGATAGGCTGCCACTTGGGCACTAACGGTTTATCGGGTGACCGCCAGGCCAAACCCACATCCGAGGTGCCAAAAACGGTCGTAAGGCGACCGCTAAAGAGAAGTAGCGGTCACTGGAAGGACCGACAGCCTTCTAGAAATCCAAAAACGGCGAAAAAACCCCAAAATCACCATTCCACGCCCTATTCACCCCCAGGTGAAGGGGAAACAAAAGGGAAACCTTTCCCCTGGCCCCTGAGCATCGTTTGATTCCCTCAAACCACAGTTAAATGCGTTAAAATGCTAGATCGGGCACTCGATCCTCAAAACATAATTTTCCCTTCTCGGCTCAAAATAGCCCTCTCTCGACCTCGCCTCGGCCTAAAAATCATAGAGAAGGTAAATGTCGAGCTAAGAATCGTCACCCTACCTTAAAATCGCCCGAAACGCGGCAGATCATCGTCGATCTTCAAAAACCCACATGAACCTTCACGAGCTCCCACGATCTCACCGAGCACCGAACGCCGCCGGGATCGCCACGCCGCTACCCTTGCCGCCACGCCGTCGCCCACCGCCGTCTGCAGCCGGAGGGGAGCACGCCGCCGCGTCCACGGTAGAGGGGGGCCGGTCACGGCCGTGTGCGCTCACGGGAGAGAAGGAAGGAGGAAGAAGAAAAGAAGAATAAGAAAAAGAAAAGAAAATAAGGGTTTATATAGAAAATCCTGATTTTTTGAAAAATACAAAAAATAGAAAAATATATTTCCGCGATCATCGGAACACGCCGGTTGCACCGGTACCATCCCAGAGTAGGTGAACGACTCGATTCGCCCGTTATGGGGTTCCGTAGGTTTGCCGGAGAAAAACACGCGGAAACTGTGGAACACGTTTCGGGACCTCCGAAACTGATCCGAAATGGACGGATCCGAACCCGAAAGATGTTCGAAAAATAATTTCGGGCACAACCACAGTAAATTCTCTGAGAAAATAAATTCGGGACCCAAGAAGAAGGATCCGAAGGGTCCGGGATATTACATGAAGACACACTCCCGCCCAATAATTTTATCCAGAAAGCGCACTTCGAGGGCCCACGTGTCAGATGTAGAAGATAAGATGATCCACGTGGTAGGATATTAGTTCAGCTTCCCACCTTGGATCACGTGCCCTTAATCCGCTTCACTTTAGATTCCACGTGAGAGTACTGCGGTCTGCCTTTATGCAATCCAAGTGTTCGATCATTGATCTGGGTTGTTTCTTCCTTTCTGTCCAAAATAGAATCAAAGATTTATGAGACTTATGAAGCATGTAATAACTATTAACAAATGCAGTTTCAGATGCTTCACAAGGTCAGACAATTCATATAAGTGTATGCACAAAATTCTTCAAGAGCATTGATGCATAAATGAGATACATTAGCCTATATAGCTAACACATGCAGCAGGTTAGAATAGAAACATCGACCTTAGAGTTATACAGGTAGACCTTATTTGCCAGACAAATTGACTCTGTAATGAAGGTGGATCGACCTGTCTTTATAGTGAATGCACAAGGTGCATCGACCTTGAGAGTGATGACTTACTAGCATCGACCCTTCTATAACATGCATTGACCTATGCTGCAGTCGCTAGCTCACTAGCATTGACCTTTTTATGACATGCATCGACCTATGTTGCAGTCGCTAGCTTACTAGCATCGACCTTTTTATGATATGCATCGACCTATGCCGCAGTCGCTAGCTCACTAGCATCGACCTTTCTATGACATGCATTAGCCTATCTCTAGAATCTAAATATGCACAGACCTTCAGGACTAGAATAATGTATGCACTGACCTGATAGACTATAAAGTGAATGTGCACCGACCTTAAAGTGCAGGATTTCTTCATGTGCACCGACCTTATAGACTTATATGCAAATGTGCATCGACCTTTCAATGCAACAATATGCAAGTGTGCACTGACCTTTCAATGCAACCATATGAATATGCATCGAGCTTGTTATGAACAAGAACTTATTCTGACTAAAGAAAAGACTTTAAAATGACAATGTTGCTAGAGACAGATTAAGGTCAAACACACTGTTGCCAGCATCAAAACTAGACATCAAATCCAGAGGAGACACAACACCCAGTACCAGCAACGATTCAACCGCCAGACTCCCCAGGTAAGCAAAAAAAATGGGGTTAAAAATAGAGATATCCCGGCGGACTCGGTCGCCCTCTTCACAAGGAGGCGACTGGGGGCAAAAAGGCCAACAACCCGGCTAAGGTGAAAATCCGAAAGGGAACCTCAGACAAAATTGGGGAACCCCTTGGTGTGAAAATCCATAAGGGTGCACCGAAAAAAGCTAAAGGGGGCCGGCTCTAGCGAAAACCTGAAAGGGCGGTAGAGTCAATAATGAGAAAAAAAATCTCTCTCTCTACCAATCAGGGTGATTATCCACCCACCTCTCAACAAATCATAGGCATCTCCAATCAAAACATGCCAGTCCTTGACCAATACATATCTCCAATTCATTAACCCTATTCCTTCCAGTTAGATTTATGTCACCTAGGTTGGCTCATCTTACACCCGGTCTCCGCTCCTTTGTAGCGGGCCGGCATACCCCACTATCCACATGTTATCCCAGGCATTTATCCCAGCGAACCTCAGTCTCAGCCGGTTCCCAGACCTCCTTCTTTCTACGACCATACACCGTAAATACCTTCAGTCCAGTAGCTCCAGTAGCCAGTTTGTCGTGGTTCACTACCATGGTCCCAGTCACCATTTCAATGTTTACGGACTCCCTGAGCCACTAGTTATAACTCCAGTCACACTACACCAAGATATAATGACCCTTAGGGGCCATGACTCAGTACCTTGCAAAAGTCCTAACCAGGGCCACAGAGATATCAAGTCTTCAAACAACACAAGCCTCAGGTCACGTCCCCTGACAACAATCTGCTATGGACGACAATGCCCTGATTTGAAAAAAAAGACAAAATGTGTGGTTAGAAATAGAGATACCCCGGCGGCCTCAGTTAACTCCCTCCACGAGACTACTGAGGGCAAAAATTGCCATCGACCCAACTAAGGTGAAAACCCGAAAGGGTGCCTCAGGCAAAATTGGGTAACCCCTCGACGTGAAAACCCGCAAGGGGGCGTCGGAAAAAGCTAAAGGGGGCCAGCTCTGGCGAAAACCCGTAAGGGTGGTAGAACTAGTAAAGAAAAAAAAAATCCTATTCCTCCCTACTCCTCGCGGATGAAAGCCATCAACCGCGACATCCCGCCGACAACGAGCTCAGCATCACTGCACAACAATGGTGGCCACTACACCCCCGAGGGTTGGTCATCCCTAGCTCCAGTCCCAGTCCCCGGCTACAACACCTTAGCGGTCAACCGGCCAGCCCCAGTCTCCAGTTCCAACATTCGGCTACACACCTTAACGGTCAGCCAACCAGGACCAGTCCTAGTCCCCAACTACAACACCTTAGCGGTCAGTTGGCCAGTACTAGTCCCCAGCTGCAGTCCCAGTCCCCGGCTACAACACCTTAGTGGTCAACCGGCCAGTACCAGTCCCCAGCTCCAGTCCCAGTCTCTGGCTACAACACCTTACCGGTCAGCCGGCCAGCTCCAGTCCCAGTCTCTGGCTACAACACCTTAGCGGTTAGCTGGCCAGCTCCAGTCCCAGTCTCCGACTACAACACCTTAGCGGTCAGTCGGCCAGCTCCAGTTCCAGCTCCAGTCGTAGTCTCTAGCTACAACACCTTAGCGGTTAGCCGGCCAGCTCCAGTTCCAGCCCCAGTCTCTGGCTACAACACCTTAGCAGTCAGCCGGCCAGCACCAGTTCCAGCTCCAGTCCCAATCTTCCGGCTACAACACCTTAGCGGTCAGTCGGCCAGCTCCAGTTCCAACTCCAGTCCCAGTCTCCGGCTACAACACCTTAGCGGTCAGCCGACCAGCTCCAGTTCCAACTCCAGTCCCAGTCTCCAGCTACAACACCTTAGCGGTTAGCCAGTCAGCTCCAGTTCCAGTTCTAGCTCTAGCCCCAGTCTCCTGCTATAACGCCTTAGCGGTCAGCTGACCAGCTCAAGCCCCACCTCCAGTCCCAGCCTTCGGCTACACACCTCAACGGTCAACCGACCAGTCCTAGCCCCCATGCTAACACCAGCTTTAATCCTGGTCCTAGTTTCCGGCTACCTCGCCATGGCGGCTAGCCGGCCAACCCCAGCTTCTACCTCACAAACCCAACAACTCCAATAATACAGGCCGAAGCACCCTCACAGGTCGGCCTCCAGCCTCCAGTCTCCAGTCATATAGGCCATCCCACCCCAATGGGTTGGCTCCCAGCTCTAGTTCTCAGCAATATAGGCCAACATCCCATTTGGGGTTAGCCTCCAGCATCCAATACCCAGCACTTGGCACCTCTCCAATACCCAGTCCCCAGTACCCAGCACTCAGCCCCCAGTACCCAGTCCCCAGTACCCTGTGCTCAGGTGTGCCTATGTACCCAGTACCTAGCAACTACTGGCTAACACTCAGTCTCCGGTCTAATACCTAGATTCAAGTACCAAGTTCCCTGTCACCAGCACTAGCACATAGTACAAGAATCAAGCACGACTAACAGTAAGTGGTCGCTAGCCCACGCACACAACACTGTTCCATAAGAAAAGAGGTGGGACGACTCAACAAATGGCAAAAGAAATTCAAAAGTTTGTCATTCATATTCTGTAAAAAGGAGCCCAAGATATGTGCTTGGGGTAACAAAATACATCCAACCAGGGCACATAACCTGGCAAAAAGGGGGGGGGGGGGGGCGAGATACAATCAAATCACTACCCACTCCCCTCCAACACAGATAGGCGAGACTCTGAAGCCGCAAGCTTCACCTCAAGAGTGGACAAGAGTTGAGTACCGGCCTCGACCATGCTCCCAGCTGCTTGCCACTCAGCCTTGGTGCACTCTACAGCCGATAGTTGTTCCTCCAAGGCCTTCCTCAAGGCCTCAGCCCTGCTCTCGGCCTCCTCTAGCTGAACAGCGCGACCTCAAAAGAAGGACTCAACTGCCTCGATGTGGCCCCTTTGCTCGGCCACGACTGCCGCGAGCCGAGCCTGTCGCTCTCGCTCCTCCTGGATCGCTGTTAGCCTCTGGGCCCTCTGCTCCTGCGTCTGGCGAAGCCGCAGATACTCCGCCCATATCCCGGCCAGCCCGGACATCCAAAGCTCACGTGGGAAGCCGAGGATGTGGTAGCCCCAGGTGCACTCTGTCAGGCACTGCCTCAAGTCCTCCGGAGATGGGTGGGGGTTGCTCTGTAGGTAGCCCCATGCTCGCTGAAGCAGGGAGGCACCCACACTCACGTCCACCAACGGCTCCGACGATGCGGCAGAAGTGGGCCACTCGACCTCCAAGCTCAGGGAGAAGTCGCCTATCCCCGCTAGTACGCCAGTGGAGGCTGCCCAAAAATAGCAAAAGGGAAAGTGAGATATACACATCAAACTTTCCATGAAAAATAAGGCGGAAAACCCGAGAAAAAGGAGTTCTCATTCCTTACCCAGAGCAAACTCCTCCGTGCCCACGGCGTCACTCGCCGGGGTCGGAGAAGGCAGAGACTCCTCAACGACTCGGGAGCCTTCTCCCACAGTCCGGTCCCCTCCAAAAGCCACAGGGAGGTCGGGGACCTCCTCCCAACCATCGGCACTAGGAGCTGGCACACGCTCCTCCCCTGACTCTGACTCTACACACAAGGTAGAAATGTCAGTATTCTGCCAGAAAACATAGGCCGACGCTAAAGAGGGGAAAGAAAGACCCCCACACACCTCTACAAGTAGCCTCCATCTCAGCCCCCACGGCGGAAGAGGCCTAGAAGAGGAAGAGCTCGAACTCTCCTCTATCTCCATGATGAAACTCCTACTACCAGAGGAGCCTGGAGAAGTCACCGAAGAACTACCGGAGGTGGCGGAACTAGAAGCCCCTGCGGATCAACAAAATAGTAAGGATCAGCACACAGCCTGGCCCTATATAAAGCCAGCCATCCAGTTTAAGGTTTCAGATAAGAAGCTCACAAGCTGGGGCGCTCCTCTCAGAGAGCCCCTCTATGTCGATGATCTCTTCATCTTCCCCAGTCAAAGTTGCTACTGCTGGCTCTCCTTCCGCGGCTCCAGTAGTGTCATGGGGAAGTTCACCCTCCTCCAAGGGGAAGGAAGTACCTACAACCAACACCAAAAGAAGCTTAGCACTACCGGGTGATACAAAAACCCCATCACAAATAGCTAAGCCCCAGCCACATACCTGAGGGTCCCATGATGGAAGACCCCACCAGCCCCACCGTGCAAACCGAGACAACGGATGGCAAAGGAGGGAGGGGCGGCCCAGATGCAACCCCAGCAACGAGTGCGGTCGGGCCACCCGTCACTCCTGGATCGACCTCAAATGAGGGGAGCTCTACTGATCGTCCAGTGCTCACTAGCTCCTAGACCATTTCCAGGGTAGCATCCGGGTCCTCACCTGGCAAACGAAATCATAAACAAGTCAGCAATCTTAGTCCACAAGACACCAGACAAACGGGGAGACAACTCTCCTCAGACTAGCGCGGCACTTACGGGAGCCATCCCGGGTGGCCGCAGGTTCCTGCTCCTCGACAGGGGTGGGCACCTCATCCCTTGCCTCTGGAGGGGCCATAGCCCCCGACATCCCCACCATCTCTGCATAAAGCACATGGTTGTGTTAGTTTCCACAAACAAGCATAGCCATAAACCGAACATTTCTAGTCCCAAGGGCATTACCAGGCCGAATACCCTCAGGGGCCTGCCACGGCTCAAAGTCGGGGAACGTTACGCATGGGGGCCGATCTTGTCTATTGCACGGAGGACATCATCAACATCGATCTCACATTCGATGTCGTCATCCAACAAAGGATCACCCTCCGGGGGTGGCGAGAAAGTCGCCTCCACCCCAGTTTCCAGCGGAGCTATAAAAAAGAACCCAGTCAAGCAATGCCAGGTTAGTCAACCATAATGGTTAAACCAGCAAGAGACAAAAGGCAAACATGGTGGTTACTCAGAGCCGGTTCCGCCATTAGATGCTCGCAAGCACTAAGTCCCCAAGAGGACTCACCAGCCTCCACCGCTCCAGATCTATTATCAGCAGTTGAACCACCTTACCATCAAGAACAAGTATCCACTGTCGAGGATCAATGAATTATTTGATCAAATATCTGGAGCCAAATATTTCTCGAACATTGATCTCAGGTCGGGATATCACCAATTAAGGATCAAGGATGAGGATATTCACAAGACAGCATTTTGGAGCAGGTATGGGCATTACGAATTTACTGTTATGCCTTTTAGACTAACAAATGCCCCTGCAGCCTTTATGCAGTTGATGAACAACATATTCAGGCCTCATCTAGATCAATTTGTAGTAGTTTTCATTGATGATATATTGATATATTCAAAGACCGAGGAAGATCATGAAGAACATTTGAGGACTGCATTACAAATACTAAGGAAGAATCAACTTTATGCCAAGCTTAGCAAATGTGATTTCTGGCTCGAGGAAGTATCTTTCTTAGGACATGTGATCTCAAAGGATGGAATTTCTGTTGATCCGTCAAAAGTCGAGGCTGTAAAGAATTGGGAAAGACCTACTAACGCTACTGAGAACCATAGCTTCTTGGGTTTGGCTGGCTATTACATGCGATTTATAAAGGACTTCTCCAAGATCGTTGTTCCTCTTACTAGGCTAACCCGTAAGGAGATTCCTTATAAGTGGAATGAAGATTGTGAGAGAAGTTTTCAAGTCTTGAAAGATCATTTGACGACTGCTCCAGTTTTAGCATTACCAACTGAAGGAGAGAAATTTGAGATATATACCGATGCTTCGGGTATTGGCCTCGGATGTGTGTTAATGCAACAAGGGAGAGTCATTGCTTATTCTTCCCGGCAATTAAAAAAGCACGAGGAGAACTACTCGGTGCACGACTTGGAGTTGGCCATGATGGTATTTACTTTAAAGATCTGGAGACTCTATCTCTATGGAGAATAATTTATCGTGTACTCCGATCATAAAAGTCTCAAATATTTATTCTCACAAAAAGAATTGAATATGAGACAAAGACGTTGGCTAGAGTATCTCAAGGACTTCGACTTCACAATACAATACCATCTTGGAAAGCTGAGAGCATTATTGGCCAACTGTATGATCCAAGAATGGAAGATGCTGGAGCAATTCTCTAAACTTGATAGAAGCATGGACAAGGAGAAAGGCTATCACACACGAGGATACAACCAGATTTACTCTCCGAGATCAAGAATCTTCAAGATAATGACCCGATGCTGGTAGAAGTTAAAAGCAAGCTAGAAGAGCAACCCGACTTCAAGCTGTCATCTGATGGAAGACTATTATTCCGAGAAAGGACATGTGTACCGGACTGTCCGAAATTGAAGAAGAAAATCTTAGACGAAGCTCACCGATCAAGGTACACAATTCATCCCGGATCTACCATGATATATCAGGACTTGAAATGGACATTTTGGTGGCCCAATATGAAAAGGGAGGCAGCAGACTTCATTTCTCACTGTCTCACATGCTAATAAGTCAAGGTGGAACACCAAAAGTCATCTGGCAAGTTACAACCTCTAGATATTTCCAAGTGAAAGTGGGAAGACATCGGCATGGACTTCATCATGGGTTTGTCTAAATCTAAAGGAGGACATGATAGAATATGGGCTATCATAGATCGATTGCCTAAGTCGGCACACTTCTTGCCTATAAAGAGCCGATGGTCGGTTGATGTTTTAGCCGCTTTATACAACAAAGAGGTTGTTAGACTGCATGGAGTTCCCATTTCGATCATGTCTGACCGAGACCCACGCTTCACTTCTTATTTTTGGAAGGGTCTACAACATTCGTTGGGGACAAGACTCAACTTTAGTACTGCTTTTCATCCTCAAACGGATGGTCAGACCGAGAGAACAAATCAAGTCATGGAAGACATGTTACGGGCTTGTATTATTGATTTTGGTGGAAGCTGGCATGATAACTTACCTCTGGTTAAGTTTGCACATAACAACAGTTACCATGCAAGTATTCAAATGGCACCCTTCGAGACATTATATGAAAGGAGTTGTCGCTCACCACTATGCTGGAACGAAGTTGGCTAAAAGTAACTTCTAGGCCTAGACATGGTAAGAGACACCATCGAGAAGATTCAAATTATTAGAGAAAGACTTCAAATGGCCCAGTCTAGACAAAAGACTTACGCCGATATTAGAAGGAGAGACCTCGAGTTCCATGTCAGAGACCACGTCTTTCTTAAAGTTTCCCCTGGATGAGACATTAGAAGATTTGGTGTTAAGGGCAAGCTTACACCAAGATACATCGGTCCCTTCGAAGTGCTAGAAAGAGTTGGCGAGGTTGCTATCGAATCTCCTTGCCACCGCAACTATCCGAAGTACACAATGTATTTCACATCTCTATGCTCAAGAAGTATGTTCATGATCTGTCCCACGTCATAGATCATGATAATCTGGTGATACAAAAGGATCTCACATATGAACAAAAGCCTTTGAAGATCCTTGATCGCGAGGTTCACGTGCTAAGAAACAAGGCGATCCCTATGGTGAAGATTCAATGGAACAAGAATCTCGATCGTGAATCCACATGGGAGACTGAGGAATCTATGAAGAAAAGATTCCCGGATTTATTCCAAAAATCATAAGTACTCTACGCCCTCCATATCTACATGAAATTGAATTTGGGGACCAAATTCTTTTAAGTGATGGAGGGTGTAGTACCCCAAATAAAATTATGGGTATACTAATGTGTAATACATAGAGGACTGGAAATAAATTAAAAGAATAAAAATGCCAAAGCAATATTAAAAGCTTCTAAAGGGCCTTAACCAATAGTTTAGTAGGCCAATCAAACAAAATGTAAAGCCCAAACCCACAACCATCACGGTTGGGCCTCAACTATGCACGTAAAAAGGCCTTAACCTATATGGGCCTCACATGTAGACAAATGGGCCTTATGGCTATAAAGGGGTTGAGGGGTAAAAACATAAATACATGTACACATGAGGGCTTCCTACAAACACTCATAGCTTTATCATGTTCGAACATGTTTTGGCCTTAGGGTTTTCATTAGGAAATTGGGTGGCGGCTGGTGATTTAGCAATAAAGATATGCATGGGAAATACTAAAGCCAGTAGGATTCTTTACGTGGAAGTTCCAAACCCATTAGGATACCGCGAACACGTCAAGCTAAACCCTATAAATAAACCCCCTTCGAACATGCAGAGCGTTTTGCTATTGCTGCTACATTCGAAGGTGTTGCCGTAGGGTTTTCTTCTTCCTCCTACTACTGCGTTTGCTGTTGCAGAACGAGGGCTTCCTCCTTTTCTTCTCCCTGTAGCTGCAGTGGATCATCCTCCTCTTCCTCTTTCATCTGAAGGAAGCTACATCTTCTTCCTTCAGTTGCTGCCAAGCTACTACTGCTGTAGTTGCTCTTATTTTCTCTCTGCATCTTCGTCGTTCTCTTCCGTCAAACCAAACCAAGGTAGATTTTCTCAAGAACTAAAGCCTAAGATTAAAGTAATAGGTACTGCATGCATATAAACGATGATAGCATGCTTAATACCTCATTTCCATGACTCTGTTATATAGTTTTACGTAGTTTTTGTAAGTTTTCTATCTGCATGAAAATAACGACCGAACAGTGGCCGCCTATTAATGAACGACCGCGTACAAGGTCGCAAATTCTGAATCTGCGACGGTCTTCTGGTCACGAATTAGTGAGCGACCATACCTCTACCGCTATTTCTTTTAATGCAATTAATAAATACCACATGTTTAAAAATTAATATCTATCAAACCTGACGTTAAAAATCTTGCATGAGCATGTTTCTGGATCCTCCATATTTTTCTCTAGCTATCCATATCTTTACTTTCTTAAAATTTAATGTAAATAGCAAAGTGTTATTGTTCATGTGCAATTCAAAAGAAATGAATAGTATTTTGTGCCTGTAAACGTTCCTGGTCGGTGCGTAGCAGTAAAAGAATGGACGACTGTCATGCAGTCGCCAATTAATGAATGAGCACCCCTGTATGGAGGTGTTGTTTTGTAAAAAAAAATAGTACAATAGTAAAATAGAAATTATATGAAAATCATGAATCTGCGACAAAAGAATATACGTTATTTAAAGATTGAGCGCTGTTGCATACGGTCGCCAATTATAATCAAATTCTATTAATTTTTGGAAAATTCTAGAATTAGCGCCCGTGTACAGTGTCGTTAATTTTAATTATTTTTATTAGAATTCTGTTAAATGTGATATTGGGCGACCTTTCAAAAAGCCACTATTTCTGGATATAGCGACTTCTGATTGGACGCAGATTCTTGCTCTCTCAGTTTTTATCGGGTTTTCTGGCCCATACCGCGGGTCTATTGGCACTCTCATCTCACATCCGTAGATGGAGTCCTTCTTTTATTTCCATCGCTTACACACTCAACTCTTAGTGATGATTGGACCCTCCGCGAGATATTCCTTCCTTCAGACTGATACTTTCTTCATTGAGACCTTCGTAAGTCTACGCAAGGCTTGGATTCTCTCAAGGTAGCTGAGCAGATTGTACCATAAAAACCCTGGAACCTTTACTTGTCAAGTCACTCTGAAGAAACCTGATGCTTTAGCCCTCTTAGAGCGCTATTTTTGGTCTATTTGATAAGTCTATTTCTATCTAGAAACTGCGACCATGACTTGGATTCCAAAAGGAATTGTCGACTAGCCAGTGGGCGTAGATTACTGATTTAGGGATCGTGATATGGACGCTAATTCCTCGTGCTTGTACTGTTCTCAGGAATGAGCGACCACCATAGTGGACTCTATTTCTGTAATTGATGGCTATCTGAGTAGACACCAATTACCTAGTTTCATGATATGTCATCGTTCTTCATGCGATTTAACGGTATGTCATCCTTGTTCAAGTTCTATCCTTGAACTCCTTCATTCTGTAAAATCTACCTTATCATCCTACAATAGCTTATTCCTTTGGAACTCTATTGGCTATAAACTATAAGGGATGTGTAAAAATATATACATGACTCAATGCTGGCGCATATAGGGCCCGATCTAGTCCTGGGAGGAGCACCCGAAAGTACTTGTGCTCATGGGAGCTATATTGATCATGGTGTGGCATTGCACCGAAGTGCATGACTTGCTTGATTATAGCATTCCATAAACTTCGATAGTGCTTGACTTGACTTGACCTGCCTTGCGTGGCCCGGAATGAGTATTTACTTCCTTGAAATTATAATAGCCAATTCACATGACATGACTTGATATTTACATGCTTGACAATCTTGATATACTTTACATGATTATCTTGAAATCTTGCTAGTTCATCTATATTATTTCTTGATACTCTACTCTCGTCATTATCTTGCGTACATGCATCGCGATACTTGCATAGTTCATGTAATATGTAATTTACTTAAAACAAGCTTGATCTTGAGATATAATTCCTACTGAGCGTTCGCTCACCCTAGTTCCCCCCCCCCCCCCCAATTTTTTAGGTAATTCCGATGATGAAGATCTTTCGGATGGGAATGGACACGAGTGAAGAACATAGAGCTGTCCGCTTGTTGAAGTGATGGGGACATCTCCGACCACTCCCCATTTTTGGGGTTCCTGATGATCGCAAGCAGTGCTACATCTTGTTCGCCACTTTATTATGAGTCATATAATGTATCTTTCATTTCATTATTATGTAATTTTTCTTTTATTTGAGTCAAGTCCCTAGGTTAATTGGTATCAGAGTGGTTAATGAGTCAGCTGGGCCCAATTAAGTGGGCTAGGCCCATGGGCACCCCCTCCCCCCCTTGGTTTATTGTCATTAGTCTAAAACTCAGGGTCTTATGTTAAATTGTGAGATTCCTATAAATAGGACCCCAATCCCTCCATTTGGAGCTAATGAATTATTGAGAAAAGAATTTATCCACAAGAGTTGTGCCTCCTTCTCTCTCTAGCTCTCTCTCTCCCTATCTCTCTCTCTCTAAAGGGGGCGAACCCCTCTCTCTCTCTTCCCTTCTCTCTCCAAATTTCGAACCCCTCTCTCTCCTCTCCTTGCCACCTCATCTTCCACCTCATCCCCCCCAACCTTTCATCTCCCCAAGACCCCTTAACTCCCCTTTACTCCCACCACTTCCCAAGCAACCTTTCCCCTTCCCCATACAACCTTTCACCTTCCCAAGGGGGAATCCCTTCTCCCAAGCGCCCCTTCCCCTCCCCAAGGCAACCCTTCCCATTCCCTAGGCCACCATTAACCCTTCTATTAACCCTCCACTCAAATCAAAGAGAAGCCCTCCCCATTCCCCCAAGCCATTTGCGCCCCCATCTCCCCACCACCTCCTCCAAGACCACCTACACACCCACCCCTCTCCCCCTGCTAGCTCCGCCCTTGCCACCCTCCCCCACCTTCCCTTCCCACCTCCCAACCCTTCCCCACCACCAAAACATCCATATCCCCTTCCCCTCCACCAAAGAAACCACCCCCTCAACCATTCTATCTTCTAATCTGTGTGCAGCTGAAGACCTGCAGATCAATAGCTTGTTGAAGCACAGCCCTCGACCACATCCCGGAGTTCCTGAAGGTGTGGACTATATTGACGGAAAGCTCTACCGGTCATCTTCGCAGCCGAGGTGGTCTCGCCGGCATCCGACATCCCTGCTGTCCGGTGGACCCATTCTCCCTCGACTGCGCAAGGTGGCCCTGGCTGGAAGACAGAGCTGCAGTGCAGAAGCTTCCACGGTCTCACCCTTCCCTTCCAAGGCGCACCGCATGACCGGGTCGAAGTTCTACCAGTCCCCCACGCAACCCCACAGGCGGAGATTCGATTGGAGTTCGGGGATGCCCGTTCCGAATTTTCTCCCCCAGGTGCGCTGAACAGGCTACTCAGGATCTGTCCAGACCCCTCCTCACTCAACGGGCTCTCCCTCTCTGCCCTGACATCGTCTGGTTCCCCCCCTAGTTGCTACTCGAAGAAGACTCGCCAGCGGACGTTATCATCTTGGTCTCGCCACGTTCGGGCTCCGGGAGCGGTCGTGGCACCCGAATCTTTCAGCTACTGCACCCTGGGATCAGACTGAGTCAGAGCGCAGGGAACCTGTTCCAGAGATCGCCCCAGCCAGTGACGACGTCGGAACCACCTACAAAAATTGACAGATGTGCCAGGGTCTGTCAGCGACGTTTCGGCGCCAGTTTCGTTGGATTCTGAGTTTGGAGGAAGGCGTGGCAGCGTCTACATCAGCGCCCTACCCGATCATTTCAGGACTGGGCAGACCGACCGGCACTAGCTAGTTCACCACCCCACCCCGCCTGGCCGGCTTAACGCCTCTCCCTGTGCGGAGGTAGTGTTTGTTTGTAACTGAAATTTCCCTTTCCCTAGTTCAACCCCCCTGCGTGGGGAGTAGTGCATGTAATATTTGAACAGGGGAAGCTACACCGACGCAGTGTGCGGGGAATCCACACTCCCCCGCTCGCCCTTGTCTCCGGCCGGGATCGGTGTCTTCACACCGATCAGGTGAGTTTCGGACCACTCTCCTCTGCTGGTTTCTTACCTTTGCTTAGTTTAGTATTATCTCTAGTTGCGCCGCCGACAGTGAGAGAGAGCTCGTTCCAATTTTCCATCAATTCGAGTGCCACCGCGGGTGAGTTGTGAGGGAGACACTACATCCCACGCCCTCGGTGTGCCGACCGCCCTTGAATTTGGGCATCCCTATCCCATTGGGTTCCATCCCCAGCCAGCCATATCCTTGGAACCCCAAGGTCCAACTTCAGACCCTCACCATCATCGCCGGTCCGCCTACGGGCCCGGGTGCGCGCATCGCGGGTGAACCCGCTTGTGAGATATCGCCGTTCGGCCTGATTGCTTGCAAATTCAGGTCCAAGGGGTCGTGTCACATCATGAAGCCATTATCTAGTCGTGTCTTTTCATCTTTATTGAGTCCTTATTGTATTTTCATCTTTATTGAGTCTAAGTTTGTCATTAAGTATTCTTTTACTTGAAAGATTGTGTAAGACATTTGATGGTATTAATGAATAAGGATTTGGTCTATTATCTCTACTTTTGCACACTCTGTCTATGTGTCAAATTCTTATGCTCTGATTGACATGATTGATATAAACTCGTCACGCATACTGGGTTCCTTCCACACTCAGGGCGTGACAATTTTTGTGGTATCAAAGCCTAAGATATTCAATTCCTAGGAAACCAAGTCCAAGGATAGGTTTATACCTTTTACCCGGTGAGATGGGTAGAGCCATGGGTTAAGTTAACTTAGGAATATAAGACCCTTGGTTCATCAATTATTAATGTAGTTATTTAAAACCTTGTAGGACTATGACTGTTGAATGTGCTCAGTGGCGTGATATGCAACACACTGTCCAAGGTCTTACCCAAGCGTGACAACAAGTGGCGCAGGGCGAAGTAAATCGTGGAGCGGGTGATCTCCACCATAGTTTTTGCAATATGAACCTGCCGAAGGTCACCGGCTCGTCCGACCACGACGATGCCGAGAACTGGATTAAGGAGATCGAGAGAATATTCCATGTAATGCAGTGCACGGATGAGGATAAGGTTCTGCTCGCGACTTTCCAACTAGAGCGGGATGCCCGATTCTGGTGGGAGTCAATTGAAGCCACTTTGCCACATGACCACGTCACGTGGGGCGAGTTTGTTGAACACTTTAATGGCAAGTACTTCTCTGACGGCATAAACAAGAAGAAAGCTACAGATGTTGCTACATTGAAACAAAGGACTTTATCAGTGGCCGAGTATGAGGCCCAATTCTCTAGGCTATCAAGGTATGCACCACATCTAGTGTGTACCAAGAAAATGAAGGCTAGGAGATTTCTCAATGGGCTTTGGCCGCAATATATTACCCAACTGGCACTGATGGACATTCAAGTCTATTCAGAGATGGTGCGGAGAGCCCAGCTGCAAGAAGATGCCACGGAGTTGTCCGACCGAATTCGTGGGAAGGACAAGAAGGAGCACATTACCAGCTCCGGCACATTTAAACCCACATTCAATAAGAAGAGGTCAAGCAACAGAGGAGATTCCTCCCAAGAGAAGAAGATCAAGAAGGGTAGCAAGCCCTTTTCTATTACTACCACACCTTCTAAAGAGGTGTGCAAGCATTGTGACAAGGCCGGCCATAAGGCCGAGGAGTGCTGGAGACGACTAGGAGCATGTCTCCGTTGCGGGAGCCGCGATCACCGGATTCCCGATTGTCCTTTACTCAATGATCAAGCCAACGATGAGAAGCGCCCGACAAGGAAGCAAGGCCATCTCCAAGCTCTTCAAGAGGCGGAGCAAGATGAAGGTGGACTTGTGGAAGGTACATTAAAGATTTGTTTTAAGTCTGCTCGTGTCTTGTTTGACATCGGCATGACTCATTCTTTTGTTTCCAAAGGATTTGCTGATCCATTACCTATGGAACCGAAATGAATAGATTTAGTTATTTCCACTCCTCTCGGCAACGAATCCGAGATTTCACACCATTACCCAAATTGTGAAGTTATGGTAAAAGGGAAAAATCTACCTGCCGACATGATATGCCTAAATATGGACGGGTATGATATCATACTAGGAACCGATTGGCTATCTACACACAAGGTAGTTATAGATTGCCGAAACGGCAAAGTAATTTTTAGAGATTTCCCAAAACTTGTCTACACTAGTCCTCGGAGTTGAAACAAGTCACCCCTCATTTCGACTCTCTGAGCTAGCAAGATCTTAAGGAGGGGATGTGTGACTTTCATAGCATTTGTGTCTACCACGGAAGTTAAGGAGTCCAAGATAGAAGACATCCGTGTGGTTCAGGAGTTTCCCGATGTGTTTCCGAAAGATTTGCCCGGATTACCCCCACAAAGAGAAGTGGCCTTCACCATCGACCTTGTCCCTAGTGCTGGCCCAATTTCTAAGGCACCTTATAGAATGTCCCCCGCCGAGCTAAAAGAATTAAAAGAACAATTGATGGAGCTTTTGAAGAAAGGACTCATCAGGTCGAGTACTTCCCCGTGGGGAGCGCCTGTACTATTTGTAAAGAAGAAGGATGGATCGATGAGACTTTGTATCGATTATCGGCAGTTGAACCACCTTACCATCAAGAACAAGTATCCACTGTCGAGGATCGATGAATTATTTGATCAAATATCTGGAGCCAAATATTTCTCAAAGATTGATCTCAGGTCGGAATATCACCAATTAAAGATCAAGGATGAGGATATTCACAAGACGGCTTTTCAGAGTAGGCATGGGCATTACGAATTTACTGTTATGCCTTTTGGACTAACAAATGTCCCTGCAGCCTTTATGCAGTTGATGAATAACATATTCAGGCCTCATGTAGATCAATTCGTAGTAGTTTTCATTGATGATATATTGATATATTAAAAGACCGAGGAAGATCATGAAGAACATTTGAGGACTGCATTACAAATACTAAGGAAGAATCAGCTCTATGCCAAGCTTAGCAAATGTGATTTCTGGCTCGAGGAAGTATCTTTCTTAGGACATGTGATCTCAAAGGATGGAATTTCTGTTGATCCGTCAAAAGTTGAGGCTGTAAAGAATTGGGAAAGACCTACTAACGCTACCGATATCCGTAGCTTCTTGGGTCTGGCTGGCTATTATAGGCGATTTATAAAGGACTTCTCCAAGATCGCTGCTCCTCTTACTAGGCTAACCCGTAAGGAGATTCCTTATAAGTGGAATGAAGATTGTGAGAGAAGCTTTCAGGCCTTGAAAGATCATTTGACGACTGCTCCAGTTTTAGCATTACCAACTGAAGGAGAGAAATTTGAGGTATATACTGTTGCTTCGGGTATTGGCCTCGGATGTGTGTTAATGCAACAAGGGAGAGCCATTGCTCATTCTTCCTGACAATTAAAGAAGCACGAGGAGAACTACCAGTGCACGACTTGGAGCTGGTCGCGGTGGTATTTGCTTTAAAGATCTGGAGACACTATCTCTATGGAGAATAATTTACCATGTACTCCGATCACAAAAGTCTCAAATATTTATTCTCACAAAAATGATTGAATATGAGACAAAGACGTTGGCTAGAGTATCTCAAGGACTTCGACTTCACAATACAATACTATGCTGGAAAGGGTAATTAAGTAGCTGATGCCCTTAGTCGAAAGTCGAGAGCATTATTGGCCAACTGTATGATTCAAGAATGGAAGATGCTGGAGCAATTCTCTAAACTTGATATAAGCACGGACAAGGAGAAAGGGTGCATTACTCTATCACACATGAGGATACAACTAGATTTACTCTCCGAGATCAAGAATCTTCAAGATAATGACCCGGTGCTGGTAGAAGTTAAAGGCAAGCTAGAAGAGCAGCCTGACTTTAAGTTGGCATCTGATGGAAGACTATTATTTCGAGAAAGGACATGTGTACCGGACTATCCAGAATTAAAGAAGAAAATCTTAGATGAAGCTCACTGATCAAGGTACACAATTCATCCCGGATCTACCAAGATGTACCAAGACTTGAAACGGACCTTTCGGTGGCCCAATATGAAAAGGGAGGTAGCAGACTTCGTTTCTCGATGTCTTACATGCCAACAAGTCAAGGCGGAACACCAAAAGTCCGCTGGCAAGTTACATCCTCTAGACATTCCCAAGTGGAAGTGGGAAGACATCGACATGGACTTCAGCATGGGTTTGTCTAAATCTAAAGGAGGATGATGGAATATGGGTTATTATAGATCGATTGACCAAGTCAGCACACTTCTTACCTATAAAGAGTCTATGGTTATTGCGGGGGTTTTTTTTCTTTATGCCGATGACCGGGGTGAAGGTAGGAATACAGTTGGGAAAGGAAAATATGGGAGTTTGATATTTCTCGGGTATTCTCCCTTACGGTTGTATGCCTTTCACGGTGGTACCGGGCACTCTCCTTTTTACGGAAAACTGAAAAGGGTCGAATGGCATGGGAATGAAGGGGCATAAGTTAGCCGGACAGGGTGCGGGCGTGCCAGTCGATTTCTTGACAATCACCTATGGAACCAAGGGTTGTCTGGGGAAGCGCCACTAGGACGCGGCACGTGGGCTCGAGAGGTCGGGTGACACATGGATCGAAGGGGTTCCATGGGTGCGAGTGCGCAGGTGATTGTGGGAATCGTGTACTGGACGTCTTTCCCCACCGACCGCAAGCGATCGGTGTTTATTTACATCGGATTGAATCTGAACACCTTCATTATATGCTGAAGAGAAGCATGTTTGTATCTGAAGTCCTGGGCGGAGAGCAGCGGGTACTCGGCAGCTGTGGGTTCGCACTAGATAGGGCGATGTTGGTTGGGGTCAGAGGGGCTGTGGGTTTACACTAGGCAACATAAAAAGGGGCTGAGGGGCCGAATACGGATGCGAGCGCATTCGTTCAAATGGCAGTATGATTTTTGAGAGCTATATAGCTTTATAGGAGGGCCACAGGGGCCGAGGTACAACAGGCGCAAGCCACGGGATAATTCCGACATGATGGTCGGTCCCCGGGTCAATGCGTGATAAAGCGGGTATCCGCATATTTTACAGAGGGTCCCTCTCGTGGCATGGGCCAGGTTTGCTTTGCCAAACGAGGGGCTATGATTGGATAGTGGGAGAAAGCATTGGGCTGGTGTCCGGGCGAGGGTCGATCACGGCTCAAATCGAGCGGTCGGACGTAGCCTTGTGGCTGCGGGGAAGCGTGACGTCATGGTGCGTGTGTAGTTGCGATCGGCGGGCACGTGAGTAGGAAATCCCGACATAAGGGGACGTTCACCCTTGTCATAACGTTGCACACGTGGTGGGGGTAGACTTGTGTGCCATGGCGGAACACCGTGTGAGGGAAGTACAAGCGACATACCCTCGGCGTCCTTAGCCGATGACCAAGTCACCCACACACAATTCTCCTTGCTCGTTGCCTAGAGCCGCTTGAAGCTTGGAGATCACTGGAAGCCTTGATTCATGTATCCATATCACCCCTTGAGCTTCTAAGGGGCTTTTATAGGGAATTTGGAAGGTTATGGAAGGGTTTAGGCGGGCTAGGGTGAAGGGTTCAACCTAGCCCGGGTAAACCATTTGAATAGTGTAGGGGGAAAGGTTTAGGCGGACCAGCCCATAGGGCTGGTCTGGGCCGCCCAAACCCCTCCCCTAGATGGGGTTTAGGCGGACCAGTCCAAGGGGCTGGTCTGGTCCGCCTAAACCCCTCACGGGGGGGGGGGTTTTCTTAATTAAAAAACCTTTTTTTTTGACCGGAATGGGTTTAGGCGGGCTGGCAGATGACTTTTTAATTGATTAAAAAGTTTTTTTTTGTTTTTACGGAGGAGGTTTAGGCGGACCAGCTTGGGGGTCCAGGCTGGTCCACCTAAACCCCTTCCGTGAAGGTTTAGGCGGGCTGGCTTCTAGGGAGAGAGGGGGCGGTCCCCACCCTATAAAATCCCATTTTTTGTGTTTTTCTTCCTAATTTATTAAGAAGAAAAGGACAAGTGGAGCAGGATACGTGGAGCTTTGTGTGCGTTGACTTGAGGACCAACCCTCCCGTGCTGTCGCTTTGCTGCTTCTGCGTGTTGCTCCCACATACTGGTACGCACGAACGATGCGCACCCTTCACCCTAGATTAGGGAGTTGGACGAACTGGGACTGAGCGGGACCGTGGGGCCACCGGGCTGGAGAGAGGGCGCGGCCCCACAGGGAGTTCGCCCTCCCTTGGGGGCGCAGCCGCGCCCTGGGGCGAATGGGCCCTAGGAAGGCCGCAACCCCGAGGGATGGCCCCCGGGGGTCTTCTTTCATCACCTGGGAATGTCCTTTGAGGGACACTGGGCTCCGGGATACTGGGATGGCCCGCGGGGGCCGTTGTTTTTCGAGTCCTAGTAGCCGCTCGCAAGGTGTTCGGGTAAATGCCCGATACACCCCGGGTTGTCGGACGGCTTGGGTAACTGGCTGAGGGGCCTCAGGACGGGCCTTGGGCTGAGGATGAGAGCTCGTGGGAGCTAAGGAGAGGCACTTTGGGCTCACAGGCTATGCCTCGGTCTACGTGCCACGTTACACGGCGGGTTGACGGGGTAGCCTCGGGTTGGCCCGAGAGCTAAAGTTAAGTGGCTCATCGCCACGTGTCTGAGGGTCGGGGGTGGCCCCGACTTGCTGGGGGGTCGTTGTAGAACCCAATTAGTGTGCTAGAACCATGGGGCGGCCCGTGGTTTTGTGTAGAAGGGCTAGAATATACGTGCCCACAAGGTGTTCAGAAAAATGCCGAACACACGCGTGTGAGCCGTATATGCATGCGGCGGGCCTCCAAAGCCTGTGGTTGGCCTAATTTGGTCTCCCTTTGACCTTGAAGGGTTAGAAGTAAGTGTGTCGGGGTGGGCCCTCGGCCCTTTCACTGGGTGCCACATGGCATGGCTCGAAGTCGGAGCGCCCCCGGGTTGGCCCGGGCGGCGATGTGGAGTACGGACAAAGCCAGTAGTTGAGTGGCCGGAATTGGTCCTGGTTAGTCGTCCGTGTAGCCGCATGTCACGACAAACTGGTTAGGGCCCCTGGTGGGGTCCTGGGAGTTGTAGGGATAGCCGGGTAGCTCATGCCTTAAAGGTGTTTGGGAAAGTTCCCAAACCCATATTTCTTGTTATTTTGCTAGGAAATCGTCCGGGTATAACAAATGCCCCCCACGGGGCGTGCGTCGGAGGCAGAGACGAGGGCGTACGGCCCGTGAGCCCCCCTGTTCTGGGCTGTTGTAGTTGTATTTTGACACTTCATGTGCCTTTGCTTTGTTATGTTGTACATATTGACTTTCTGGTGTTCTGACCATTTTGGTGTGCCCTGTCTTGCAGCTATGGCACGATTTGGTAGAGATGAGCGGGTCCCGAGGCGTGTGGCTCAGGAGGAGGACCACTGGGTGCGACGGACTGAGCGACCGATGCCTCCTTTGGGTCCACCGGTGGTTACTGTGGCTAGTGTAGAGTAGCTGGACCTGGGTCGTACGACCGTAGCTGAGGGCCTCGTCGGCGAGAGGGCAGTTGGAGTTGGGACCGTAGAGGTTGCCCAGATTTTGGGGCAGGCAGTCTGTATACCTACGACCGGAGCGGAGGCTACCCCATGGAGTTCCCCCTGGACCGCCATCTATTCGAGTTTATCAGGAGCTATGTCCCTCCTGGTATGGAGGAGGATGACACGCAGATTCCGGGAGCCCGTTGCCGGCTTGAGCGGGCCATTTTGATTGGCAGGGACAGCCTGCATGGCGTTGCATTTTACAGCTATCCGATCTTTTCTGAGGACTACTGGAGGCAGCGTCAGTTTCTCAGTGCTGAGTGCCTAGGATTTGTTGGCAGAGTAGAGCAGTCCGGAGTCAGAGTTGGGCCGATAGGCCCTGCTTCTTGGGACCTGCATGGGCACCACTGTACTGAGACAAAGGGGACAACTGGGCTAGTGTTGAAGCCTGCCAGTATGCAGTATGCTGGGGAGGGTTACGATGACCACAGTAATATGGACGGAGTTATGCGGTAGACTGTCATCAATTGGTACGGTCACTGGGCATAGATCCCTTCACACCGATACCGTCAGGGGGACACCGAGTGGCTGATGGGGATTGTGCACCATTACTGGGTGCTACTGGACAGAGCAGGGATCATGTATGCGGTGACTGCTACTTTATACGCGTACCCCTATTACACTGGGCTACTACAGGGACTGCTGGAGCGTTTTAACCGCCGATGGAACACGGTGGCGATAGCAGAGGGAGAGACCTCACTTGACTTATGGTCTCTGTTCTGGATTTCTGGGTTACCAATCAGCGGCGAAGGGTATGAGGAAGTGGTATTGGATGATCTCCATCACAATCATACCGACGGACAGGGGCGATATCGGGTACCTCATAGTTATCGGTATCTTCTGAAGACTTGGAGGGACCTGGCCCTAGTAGGGAGAGACAGAGCTACACAGACTCCCAGTGTGCCGTTGAATGTGAGGGTCCGCCATTTCTACAACGGGCCCTTCTATTTTTATCATGAGTTTGCCAGGGATCAGACTCCGTGGGAGGAGTACACCGAGGTGGAGCTGCGCTTCCGAACATACTCCAGATATATATACGCACCGTAGGAGGGGTGTAATCCCCATGGCTTGCCGGACGTCACACATCTTGTTGCATACTTACCGTACTGGTTAGCGACATTTCTGGTCCCGCACGGGGAGGACGGCCTGCTGAGGGCTGAGCTATTGTGGCCAGTGTGCCTGCTGGCAGAGGGGAGACAGTTGACCTTGCATCCATCCACATTGGCCAACGTGTATCAGGGGCTGGGAGTCCTAGTGGCGCACTTGGCGCCTAGAGAGAGAAGCTTGTTGTTACCGACCGACTATCTGAGTGCGTGGGCTGGATTGTTATTTATGGCGTTGGTGACTCCGGGGACTGTAGCGAACCCGACGACACCTTTACTTTTCAGCTTTACTGGGCAGCCTGACGGAGATATTGAGGCGCAGCTGGAGGGGGCTAGGAGTGCCCTTTGCTACCTGCCCAGTCGGGACGAGGAGGGATTACCTTTTGACAGCGCCACGAGGGACTCCAACCTGTTTCTGGGGGTGTTGGAAGAAGGGGCAACTAGTGCCCACCCACATCAGAGGGAGCCGGGGGCTGGACTGCGGACAGAGTGGGTGATGAGCACCCGACTGTCTGTGTTGACGCTACACCGGTCCGCGACGAGATCTTTGGAGCCGTAATACCCGTTCCGGTTCGCCTGGAACTTCGGCTACAACCAAAGGATCCCACCGAATCGAGAGTTTTCGTTGACAGGCCGACAGTACCGAGGGAAGGACACCCACCTACTGGCGACATCATGGTGGGACTTCTTCTACTGTCGGGAGTCGGAGTAGTATCCGATACCGGGGCAGGGGCGTCGAGGATGATTCAACGTCCATTATGCTAAGTGGTGGTTCGAGCATAGTCATTTGTACCGGTAGAAGGCCTCCGCGATCAGGAAGGCATAGGAGAGTCGTTTGCTGAGGGAGGATTTTCCTCCGATTCCGCTGGACGACGGGTATTTGAGGACCCGCGTCGCTCGGATTCGTCACGAGGTCGAGGGTCTTGGGGAGCAGTGGCCCTGGGACAGCTGGGGCTCGTTGTCTGGAAGTCGGGGCAACGGCGGGGCGCTGAAGCCCCTGAGGCAGGCAACGACGGCAACGACGACGACTGGAGCAAAGGTGCCTTGACCGAGGGCACCGAGGAGCTGGTGGACCCAGTTCCTGGCTGATTGCGACTTCCGGAGCAGAGGTTCGTTGGACCAGGTGCTCCCTGAGGGGAGCTTTGCTTGTACAACTATTGATAACTGGTGGCGGCACATTGGCCACGCGATCGGGTCGGTTGGACCCATGGAGTTCGTATCCCATATTGAGTGTGCTAACACTCTAAGGGATATCGGGAGGCGGTTGCAAAGGCTGCTCGTGTGTTGGCACTGAAGCCAGAGTAGCTGGTCCCTCTACCATTGACCCCCTTCGGGGCTTCTAGTAAAATTTCTCCCCTCAGTGTGTTGTCTCAGTTTTACTATCTTCCGATGCTTGCAATTGAGATGTCATGTGTGCCTATTTACAGGTTCTGCGACGGAGGGTGATCACCCCTCCACGGAGACATCCTCGGGGAATGGAGATGGGGTGCTGCAACCTAGGCGGAAGTGCCCTCGAGTGGATGCTAAGGAGACTGGAGTCGGTGATCCCTCGAAGGGACTCGAGGCTGACGAGCAGGTTGAGGCAGAGCCAGCTTTGAGTAAGCATTGTATTCGCCCCTTTGCTCCTTGTTGGTTTTATCCCGACTGCTGGCTGACTTTGCTCTATTGGTCTTGTTTCTTGTAGCTCCAATGGAGGCCGGCGTGGAGGCGGCCTTCTCGCCCCCTCAGGAAGTTGACCCCCTGCCTGATGATGGGGTCGAGTGTGAGATCGATGTGGAGGGGTTCCTTTGTTTGATGGACGAGACTTCCCCAAACATTGAGACTTTCCCCGACTTCGAGTTGTGGAAGGCTTCAGGGAAGGCCCACTCAGGTGAGAGCCTCTGACACTGGACATACGCTGGCTGTGGCATTGTCCAGTTGTGGCCACTGACATAGCCATTCATACTATGCAGGGATGGCGGAGGTGTCGGGGGCCGAGGTGCCTTCCGGGACACAAGGTGGAACATCCGGCCAAATGGAGGACCCAACGCTAGTTGTAGCCCGAGGTAGCTCCGGCAAGCGTCGAATTGCTGTGATAAGAGTAACCCTATTTTAGTTGTGCTTTTGACATAGAGGGGTCACTGACTGGGTTTATGTGGTTTTGCTTGCCAGGCGAGGACACGGCTGCCACTCTAGAGATGATTCATGAGTTGGCCAGCGCGCGCGAGTCAGTGGCTCTCTCGTGCTTTGAGGGCGAGTCTGAGCAAATGGCCCCCTTGCCTTCGTCCGTTGTTGGGGACGCACTGGGCGCATTACCACAATTGCTAGCGAGAGTGCCTCTCCCACCTTTGTCCACTGTGGTGTCAGCCTGCACTGTGAGACTGGTCGAGTCCTCTAGTGTGGGACCCTCAGGTGTGCAACAGAATGGCTAGTCATTCATGGTAGGGCCTTTTGAGTCATCCGCTAATGCTAAGCTTTTATCGGTATTGGTTGCAGGTACGTCTTCCCCTCTAGAGGAGGGTGAACTTTCTCGTGACATGACCTGGGTAGCCGGGGGTGAGCCCGCGCTCAAGGGTTCAGCTGGGGGCGACGAAGAGTTCGTCGATATTGAGGGGGTTTGCGAGGGGGACGCCCCTACTGGTGAGCTTCTTATCCAACACCCTCGACTATGGAGTTGTCCTCATATGAAACTGGATTTTATAATAGCCTGACTTGGCTTCTTGTTGTACAGGTGCCTCTGATTTACCCGTGCCTGGGGGTTCTTCAGAGACCTCATCTGGTTCTTCGAGCAGTGACAGTGCGGTGATGGAGACTGACGAGAGTTCGAGCTCGCGCTCTTCTTCCTCTGAGGCCGCTTTTGCCGAAGACGCCGAGATGGAGGCAGCTTTGGAAGGTATATAGAGATCCTTCCCTCCTCGCTATTGACTTTGGTTTAGAGTTTAGAGCAGGGTGTTGACGTTATTGTGTTATGACCAGGACTGGGATCTGAGGGGGAGTGCGTGCCGGCTCCTACTGAGGATAACCAGGGAGAGCCTTCCGTCTCCCTGATGACCACTGAGGACAGCAAGATTACGGAAGAGCCTTTGCCCTCCTCGACCCCGGATGGCAAGATTGCTGATGTGGGGGAGCGATTGCCCTCACCGACTCCTGCAGAAGAGACTATAGGCATGGCAGGAACTGCACCAGGTGAGGACTAAGACTTTTCTCAAGCTTTCCACCTTGTCTTGTTAGATGAGCTTTGGATGTTGTGTATTTCCTTCTCATGCTAGGTGGGATTGTCTAGGCTTTGTTGGTGTGTTGGCTGAGATGGGCCACTCTTCCCTGGACCTAGGGGTCGAGTGGCCTACGTCCGTTTTCCCGCCTGAGCCGTTGCTGGATGCAAGCGTGGGTGCGGCCTTGCTTCAGCGAGGTCGAGGCTACCTGGGAGGCGACCCCCTGCCTTCTCCGGAGGAGCTTAGACAGTAGTTGAGGGACTGCACCCAGGGCTACCACAGCCTCGGCTTCCCGTGTGAGCTTTGGATGTCTGGCTTGGTCGGCATCTGGGCAGAGTACCTGCGGCTTCTGGCGGCTCAGGAGCAGAGGGCGCAATAGTTGGCGGTGATCCGAGAGGCTCAGGAGCTGCGGGCCTAGCTCGTGTCGGCTGTAGCCGAGCAGAGAGGCCATGCCGAGGCGGCTGTGTTGGCGTCCCAGGACCGCGTCGCGCAGCTGGGGGAGGCAGAGAGCCGGGCTGAGGTCTTGAAGAAGGCATGGGAGGAGCAGCAGTCGGTCATCGAGCTCGCTCGAGTTGAGTGGCAGACGGCTGAGACGACGACCGAGGCTAGCGTTCAACTTTTGTTGACCCTGGAAGCGGAGCTTGTGGCTGCTGACTCTCGCCTTGTGGCACTGGAGGGGATCGAGCCTGGGGTTTGATTGTATTTCTTTCCCCCCTTTTTGTTTTGTGTCATTCGGACTGTATAGATTTTGTCACCCCAAGGGCATGTCTTGGGCTCCTTTTATAGAGTAATAATGACAAACTGGCCGAATCTTTGGTTGTTTACTGGGTTGTTCCCTCCCTTCTCTGGTGGAACTATGCTGTGTGTAGGGACTGGCGACCACTTGCTGTTAGTCGTGCTTGTTTTTCCCTGACATGTCGGTGTGAGTGACAGGGGACTGGGTGTGCCCGGTTTTGGGCGCCGGAGTAAAGGGGGTTGAGTATGGAGGATAATGTAACTGGATGGCGGGTACTGGGTTCCGAGGACAGAGTGTTAGAAACTAGAGGCTGAGTACTGGGTAGTAGGGGGGAATGACTGGGTGTTGGGGCGAATACTCTTGAAGGATAAAGGCATGTGTAACATGGAGCCAACATGAACCCGCGGGGTATGATGGTCCACACAGTTTACGGCTACTGGGGTGATTTTGGGGTGTATCGGTCATAGGCCGAGTAGTAGAGTGTCCGCTAACATCATGTTGTCAGCCGGAAATGTAGTGTATACTAGCTGGGAAGACTGGGACCGAGCCGGCTGGATTGCCTGGGGGACATCGCGGCCAAGACTGGGACTGGGAGGTGGACTGGAGGTTGAAACTGGAATTATGACTGGAGATGGTGACTGGGGCTGGAGCCAGCTAGCTGGCCTATAAAGGCGTTGTAGCCGAGACTGGGGCCGGAGGCTGAGTGGCTGGCCTGTAAAGGCGTTATAGCCAATACTGGGTGACTGGAGACTGGGCGACTAGCCTGTGAAGGCGTCGTAGTCGGGACTGGGACTGGAAGCTAGTGGCTGGCCTGTGAAGGCGTTGGAGCCGGGACTGGGACTGGAAGTTGGCGGCTGGCCTGTGAAGACGTTGTAGCCTGGACTGGGAGCTAGGAGCTGGCGGCTGGCCTGTGAAGGCGTTGTAGCCGGGACTGGGACCGGAAGCTGGTGGCTAGCTTGTGAAGGCGTTGTAGTCGGGATTGGAAGTTGGGAGCTGGCGGCTGGCCTGTGAAGGCGTTGTAGCCGGGAGCCGGGAGCTGGGAGCTGGGAGCTGGGAGCTGGCGGCTGTCCTGTGAAGGCGTTGTAGCCGGGACTGGGACTGGGACTGGGACTGGAAGCTGGCTGCTGGCCTGTGAAGCCGTTGTAGCCGGGACTGGGACTGGATGCTGGACGCTGGCCTGTGAAGGCATTGTAGCCGGGACTGGAGACTGGGACTTGGGGTGACCGACCCTTGGGGGTGTAGTGGTCACCATTGTTGTGGAGTGGTGTTGAGCTTGCCATCGGCAATGTGTCGCGGTTGATAGGTTTCATCCACGAGGGGTAGAGAGGGAGAGAGTTTGGTTATGCTTTACCAGCTCTACCGCCCTTAAGGGTTTTCGCTAGAGCTGGCCCCCTCTTACTTTTTCCGGTGCGCCCTTACGGGTTTTCACACCGAGGGGTTATCCGATTTTGCCTGAGGTGCCCTTTCGGGTTTTCACCTTAACTGGGTTGGTGGCAATTTTTGCCCCCAGTCGCTGTAGACACGCCATTCCTGACGTCTCCTGAGAAAATCTCATATTACTATACAACACCCCGCGACGGCTTACGCGTTTCG